>CM035841.1:70800136-71290136 GCA_020510985.1 Pholidichthys leucotaenia
ATAATCCTCAATGAACTGACGTGAGTAATTGCATACCCCTAGGAAGCTCCGGAGTTCGGAGATGTTGGTAGGGGCTTTGATGTTTAACACACCTTGAATTCATGCCGTTTGTGGTAGTACCCCTTTGGATCCTACCAAGAGACCGACATAGTTGACTTTGGTTTTGCACCATTGGCATTTGGAGAGAGAAACTTTGGCTCCAGCTCGCGTGAGCTGGCCAAGGACATGGTCAATTTCAGTGAGGTGGGTGTCCAGAGTTGGACTCCGAATGAGAATGTCGTCAACATAGATAGGGTTACCTCTGTCTCGGGCATCTGGACATGCTTTGTTCAAGAAAATGTTGAACTCTGCAGGAGAGTTGGCATAACCGAAAGGGCATCGGGTGAATGTGTATTGGCGATTCGCGAACGTGAAGGCCAGTTTGTGTTGGTCTTCAGCTTGGACAGGAATAGTCCAAAAACCAGAAGCAATGTCCAGTGTGGAGAAGTATTTGGCATCTTTGATTCTAGGGAGTTCTTGCTCCAGTTGAGTCATAGGCCACCTAGAGAGAGGAACTTGAGTGTTCAATTTCCTGTAATCAATGGTGAGTCTCCACTTACCATTGGGCTTTAGGACAGGCCATAAGGGAGCTGAGTAGGTACTGTTGCATGGTCTGATTATGCCACGGTCCAGTAAATCATCGATTATTTCTTGTACTGGGCCGTACGAGGCCAAGGGAATCTTGTACTGCCTGACGTAGGTTGGAGGGGTGTCAGGTGGTGTAGGAATACGTACTGAGTGGATTGTGGTCAGTCCACAGTCCAAGGAGTCTTTGGAGAAGGATTGTTCATACTTAAGAAGAACTTGGTGAAGTTTTTCACGTTCTTCGTCAGAGGTTAGGGCATCACCATCAGCTACCACCTGTGCAATCTCTTCAGCGATAGTGAGGACTGGTTTCGGTGGAGCATCGCTGGGATTGTCATTGGTTTGCTGATCGGACTCCGATGGAAGGAGTTCAATGGCTTGGACAAGCATTTGGTCATTGTTAGTCAAGTCGATTCATCCCACTGACTCTTTGTCAGGGGTTGGTATTGACACAAGAGCGATGGCCTTAGAAGGCTTAGTGTAAATGACTGTAGGTTCAAGAGAGTCGGGCCAAAGAGAATCAGGGAGGCCGCCTAGCGCAGGAACAGTCAGTTCAAAATCGTGGAAATCTGTGGTGATGAGCCAGCCAAGAGGCGTGGCCTTGGGCAGGACGATTGTCTCTGCCGTGGGATTGTTAACCGGTAATGTGGTGGTTCTGTATTCTAGGCTTAGAAGGGGCATGGCCTCCAGAGTTAAGCCTAGATTGTCAAGCACAGGAGCCGGTTGGAAAAATGCTTGTGGATGCATAAGTTTCTGTCCGGTTTGAATGCATAGTTGGACCAGATAGCACGTGACATTAACAGGTATGAGACAATGTTGAGTGTTCAGTACCTGGCAGGCCTCAGGGATGGTTTGGCCTGACTTTAGAGTGTCAAGATCTGGTTTAGAGTGAGCGTCTCGAACTGAGGTGAGAGACCATAAGACATTGTTTATGGTATCAACCTGGGTTCCGAGTCTCACAAGAAGATCACTGCCGATGTAGACTGCATGTGGCAGGTCGGGAACGACCAAGAAGGGATGCGTTAGCAGTCTGTGGTTCCACTGAAGGTGGAGGGCGCAGATACTTCTGGCGACCAATGTTTTGTTTGATTTGGTCCCAGCAGGGAAATGAAAAGACTTGTTAGTGATAATAAGGTCAGGGTATTTCTCGTGTAGAGAGTCGAAAAGTGTCTGGCTGATTGCAGATTTATCAGCCCAGAGAGCCAGTACCACGTCTTCTACGTGGGAGCGTAGAATCTCTACGTGAGATTGGACACATAGACCGGGTGGATCAAGGTCATGGGCCCAATGGAGATTTGTATCAATGACATGTGTGACACAGTCGTGTTTGAGGGTGCAATAAGGTTGAATAGCTAAAGAGCAAGGTCTCAGTTTCAAGTCTTTGTGCGCATAATTGGCAGTGACACGTAGGTGTTCAAAAAGGTCACGCGACATGAGTGTGATGTCCGTGGCGGTATCTAGTAGGGCTTCGTGCGTCATCACATCTTCCAAGGTCAATGACAGGAAAAATTTCCGTGCAACCCCCCTTTCGGTTAAATCACACAGAAATTCTTGGACCGGTGGTTCAACGCAGATTAAAGAGTCGCCGGTTTCGGGTGAGTGAGGTTTTCCAGGTAGCTGGACTACCAAAATGGCACTGGGTGGTGTTGCATTTTGGAGCTCCTCCTGAGTTTCGGGTGGAGGATGCTCGGTTGTGTCTTCGGTATCCTTCCCCTTTGTAGTAGGAGAATCCTCAGGGTTGACTTGTGGCAAACCTAAAGGATCGTTTGGGGTGGTCACAATATTTATGGCTAGGACATCTGGTTTCTTGTCCTCTTTCGCCTCCTTTTTCCTCTTCAGTTCGTCAAGTATGCGTTGGAGAGTCTCCGGGTCTTCTTGGCTAAAAATGGGCTTTTCTTTCTTCTCCCAGGGTTTGGAGTTAAACTTTCCAGGGGGAGGTCTTGCTTCCCTGTTGAAGTTTTTCCGGCGGTATGAAGGAGGTGACCACCTCCCGCGATTATGCAAGTCTCGAAATTGATATCTGTCATCCCGGGTATCCGTACCGTATTCTCGTGACTTACCTGGTGGGCTTAGTCTCCGACGGTAGTCAGGTCTTGGTGATGTTGGCTTGGAACTTGGTGTCAAAAATTTTTCCGGGTCATGACTCGACTTATCTTGACTAGAGGACTGTCGTCGTTTTATTTGTGACCGAGATACTGGAACAGGGGCTGGCCTTGGGGCGCCCTCTAGGTCCAGGGTGTCTGATGCGGTGTTGACTGCTAACACCGCGGTAGACTCGGTATGCTTCTGATTGCTTTGTCGCTGTTTCTGGAATGCATAATGTGCGAACTCTCTTAGTTGGTTTATCGAGTTTGTCTTTGGGTTAGCCATGACTCCAAGGTGGTGTCCAATCGTGGGATGGAGATTCTGAATGAACAGAGCCTTGAAATTGTGGTCTTCTTCCATCTCAGGCGTGTTTTGAGATCCGAAATATGCGCGCAGGAGTCGCTGGTAGTATGCCTGTGGGGGCTCTAAGCGACCCTGTTTCACAGCTAGGGCTGTCGCTAGCCCTGACTGTAAGCAGTCGTCGGAAAACTCTCTTGCGATGGCTTCATAGAGTTTCCGGTGGTTCATCTTGATGTCAAATGGTTGCCGATCTATAAATTTTGATACCGATCTGTTGGATGTCAACTTGATCAAATAAATGCAGTCGTCAACAGTAGCATCAGGGTATTTACGCAAGTAGTAGTCGATGTCTTGCAAATAAGCCCTGGTATCAGATGACCCACTGGTTGAGGGGTCAAATTTCATGACGTGCTGAGCGATCTTATTGAGATCTCCATCGGATGGAATTCGCACACGTCTTTCACGTTGCCGTTCGGGTCTGAACGGGTCAGGTGAGTGTGAGCCGGGGGGGTCCCCATCCCATGAGGGGATGCCCCCCTTTGTCGAGGGAACCGGTCTGTTCATGGATTCTGATCTCAGATCCCTTTGTTTGCGGTGGTCTTCCAGTTCTTCTTGGACGTCCTGAAGACCTTGTTGTGCTTCTCGTAGGAGCAGTTTGCATTTCCCATAATCGGAGCTTGTTTCGTCCAGTTGACCTTCAACTTCCTTGAGTTGATTCTCTTTGTAAAGCAGGGTGGTTCTCAATTCCTCGTTTTCTTGCTGAAGTGAGGTATTGTTGTCTTCTAGTCGTTGCTTTTCTTCCTCTGCTTGTTCCAGATCTAGCAACGTCTGATCGAGCGTAGCTTGGGTGTCTTCTTTCTCTATGCGAGCTTGTTCCTGCTTTTTCACAAGGGATTTGTTCTCTTCCTGAAGAGAAAGGATGGTTGGTTGTCGTTTCACCAGTTCCTTTTCGGCGTAGAGTACTTGGGTTTCAGCTCGTTTTAGCCTTGCAACTAATGCTAGTGCAAACTTTCCTAACACACCGGGGATTTCCTTTGCTTTCGGTGGGTTAGCTTCGCATTCATCCGAAAGTTTTTCCGTGATTTGCTTCAAATCTTTTGGTAGAGTATCCCGAACTTGTTTGGAGAAACCGGGTATAAGGTCGGAAGCCAACTCTTCCAATATTGCTTGAAGGTCATTTAATTCGTCAAGTGGATTCGACATGTTTGACCGTTTGTGTAACGCTTAGCTTGAAATCAATTCGTTGATTATAGCTAAAGTTGTGCGTCAAGAGTTAACCTTGGGTGTCGTTTTGCAGTGAGGGTAATTACAAGCTTCTTTTTTGGAGTTTGTTTAAACTTCCAGGCTTGTAAGAAGGAAAGCAAATATTTTGGAATTCTTTAGAAATGTGGAATAGGTGTTAGTTTATTTGTTGACACTGTATTTTGATTTGTATTTCACAAGACAAAAGCAAAAAAAAAATTTGTGTTGATTGACTTCTTTCAGTTCAGTTATCAAAGTGTAGTTTTGGAATAGTCCTCAACTAGGTTGTGAATTTTTTGTTGAATCTCACTTGAAAGTAATGATTTTATTTACAAAAGAAAAAGAAAGCAACAAAAATAGAAAAGGTTAAATGCTTTAAGGCTTTAGGGTTACAGTATAAGTCTTTACTTTGTTTTAAAGTTAGAACTGGCTTTGTTCTACTTGTTAAAGCTTATCTTCATTTAAAGCCTTTCAATGTTTTAATATTTACAAGTTAGGAAACAAATGAATTGTCTTTGTGTATTGTCACTAAGGCTTCCTTAGGATTAAAGTTAATGATTATTTAAAAGAGGAGAAAAATATTAAAAATATTTTACAGACTAGTCAAAGTTTTCACTTTTGACGTATTTCAAATCCTGGGGAGAAATAGTGAGCTGGTTAAATGTTTTCCTTCTCCTGGGGAGGAAATATGAATCAGAAGCAACACTGACTGTAAATAAGCTAAAGCTTTCAAGTGTTAATTGCTGGATGTGGTTTCCTAATTTTGGAGAATTTTGGTTAAATATTTAGTAAATCACTAAATCCTTTACCAACATGCACAGGAGTAACATTAACTTGAGTTTAAATGAACATTGTCATTTATTTGAGTCCCTACGTTGAATGGCTTCCTGTGAAAGAAATCGCACAAAGTGATATTTAAAAACAAAACACATATACTGTATATAGCTTCAAAAGTTTGCAGACTTTTAGCGTAAGATGTGTAAATATATGCTTTTAACTAAAAAGATTAAAATATGTGGTTAACATATGTGAGTAAATACAAAGTCTATGCTTCTATGTTCTTTCACTGTGTATGTATGCAGTCAAAAGCTCTTCCACCAATGAGAACAAACTTCAAACCCACAAGTTTCCTTTTCCTTTTGGTTCTTGGGATAAAACTTTGATTTGGGTTTAAATTTAGGTTGTTCCGGATAATTCGGATTGATTTAAAGTCAATTTGGAAGCTCTGTTTGATTATAAATCAGCTTAATAGATTTGCTCTGCTTTAATCCGAGTGTGCATTCATGCAAGAAATGCAACTCCTATAGTTGACCACACGATGGAGGCAGTTGTTTCTGCCCTCCCAGGGGGAGGAGACACTGGTGACGTCGCTCTGGGCGGGTCTACCGGTCTCACTCAAAATGGCGGCTAGAGAGACTCCCTCTTAGCGCCTTCAAAATGGCGTCTGCACGCTTACTCTGCTCATGCGCAGTTTTTCGTGCACGCCTTTCGGTCACGCGCGCGACTGTGCGCGTCCACGTGACACGTGATGCGGGCGCGAGTCACAGCGACAACGCCACGCCTTGCTTTCCAAAATGAGAGTTTAATCTCCAACTTTGACAAATAATGTTACCCCTTTAATTCCGGGTATAGTTTTAGCGCTACTTTCCCCAGCGGTTTATTCAGTGACCAGATCAAACCGCGTCCAGCTTAATCTGACGTCACCACGCTTGGGTAATTAAATTACAGAACTGGCCAGTTTAATTACTCCTTTCGGGATAATCGCCGAAAGGTTAAACTGGCGAGAGACAGGACGGTTTTCTTCGCATTTCTGTCGCTCTAGGCCTTTGTTTCTTAATCCAGCATATAATAATACTGCTTAAACTTTGCATGCATCAAAAACTGTTGACTTTAATGGGGGAATCGCTCACCCCCCTTTTGCTATCAGCCACCAGCCTCCTCGGCGGGAGGTTAGGTAAACAAACGCAGCAGACACAGACAGGCAGGAGGAGACACAGCCTCTCCCCAACAACACACAGGCTCCTGAATAAAGTGGATCAATGTTTGCAGGAAAAAAATTATGATTTCAATGAATTTTCTTTTTGCATATACGTTTCCCAATTACAGAGGCCTCACAAACGGGTCACCATTAAGGATGTAGGATGAAGAGCCTATAAAATTATTTGTCATAAGGTACAGGAATTATTTATTTTATTTAATAGTGGGTGTGAAAGGGGGCGGAGTTGAACTGTCACTTCTACACCCGCTAAATTAAATAAAAGCACTCGTAAAAGGGGCACCAGTCCTAACGGACAATAAAATTAACTTTAATTTTAATTAATTTTGTACCTTAAATTACTTAATGAATCAGTCTCAAAGTTTCAGTGAGTTTTTGTCCTGCCGTGATTAGGAAACATGTATATGCGAAAGGAAAACGCTTCTACTGCTCTTATTCACTCTTTATTAAAATCATTCAGGTTACATGGCATGGCGTTCAAATGATGAATAAACAGATTCAGATGATGACAGCGTAAAATATCACATCAACTGATATTGAGTTTATTGAACATAAAATCCAGCATTACACCTCTGCAGAACCAAGGAGAACTAGACTTATGTTTCAACGGTAAATGAGGCTGGAATGTTTTAACAAAACATCACAATTTTATGGGGAAAATTCATAAGCTAATTACCTAAAAATGACTCCTGAATTAATCTATGTGATATCCTACCGTGTAGCAATGATCAGACTTGAGTTATTTCTTTGGCTAACTCTGCCGTTTATTCTGCAACACACATAATAAGACTGAACATGGATTCTGCGCGGGGTTTTCACACTCTTATTCTAATGTGTCCCCTTAGTAGCAGTGCTGAACAACACAGATAGTTCCCCCTAGAGGCATGTGCCAGTAATGTTTTAAGTTAGACTTGCAGTCTACCACATCCCTCCCCTCTAGATTAAACTATTCTTAAACACATGTGCCATACACATAATTTCTTTCTCTTTTTTTTTTCACATGTACAACACACATAACAGTCTAACTGGGGATTTGGTTTGACTACCGCATCCCAGTGAGGTTCCAGGACGCATTCTTGTCCTGTGGCTGGGGAACTCACTACTGACTAAGTATAGTCCTTCAAGTAGTCTGGAGCTTTCCTAGCTCGCTGAGATCTTCTCACGGCGGGTGAGCCAACTGCAGGTGAAGACTCAGACTGCTCCACTGTTTCGGCTGCTGCAGTGCTGCCCGTAGAATCTGCAGAGACGGGTACCTCAGGTTTCACCTGAAGTGGTGGTTCGTTGATGCTCTCCTCAGAATGGGTGTCAGACAACACCTCTGGTGCCATTGGCAGGGGAATGGAGCTCCTACCCCGAACTTGGTCGATGTGTCGCCTCACCACTTGTCCATGGCCTAATGTCACCTTGAATGACACAGGGCTTGTCTTTTCTGTTATTTCTCCTGGTACCCAGGCTGGTCCTGAGCCAAAGTTGCGGGTGTAGACCACGTCTCCTTCTCTCAGTATTCTCTCTCTAGCATGCATGTCATGATAACCTTTTTGTCTCTCTTGTTTATCATGCACTTTGTTTCTGAAGTCTGGATGTATTAAGTCAAATGTTGACCTCAACTTCCTTCCACACAACAGCTCAGCTGGTGACTTGCCAGTTGTAGATTGGGGTGCTATTCGATAGCTGAACAGAGCTCTCGACATTCGGGTTTCAATAGAGTCTCCTGTCATCTTTTTCATGAGTGACTTGAACGTCTGCACGGCCCTCTCGGCTAAGCCGTTAGAAGAAGGATGGTATGGCGCAGTCGTGATGTGACGTATGCCATTCTTTTCAGAAAACTCTTGGAACTGTTCACTCGTAAAACATGTACCGTTATCTGATACTATGATTTCAGGTAGCCCATGTTGGCTGAAACTCTTTCTAAGACATTCAATGGTAACAGTAGAAGTAGAGCTACTCACAGAATATGCATTGATCCACTTTGAGTATGCGTCAACTATGATCAGGAACATTCTTCCCATCCATGGACCTGCGTAGTCAATGTGAATTCTTCTCCATGGTTTATCTGGAACTTCCCAGGGATGTAGTGGGGCTGCTGGAGGACTGTTCCTGTTCTCCTGGCATGCCGCACATGACTTCACAAGCGCCTCCACCTCTGCATCCATGTTGGGCCACCACATGTAACTCCTCGCCAACGCTTTCATGCGAGTGATGCCAGGGTGTGCTTGGTGTAGTTGTTGCAGTAAGGCATTCCGACCAGGTGGTGGAACAACCACGCGTCCTCCCCACAGGATACAACCTTCCTGGGTGCTGAGCTCATCCTGTCGTCGGGCATAGGGAATGAACTCAGGACTGTTCATCTTTGGCCATCCTCGCAAGATGTATTCTCGCACTCTTGCTAGAACAGGGTCTTTGTCTGTCCACTTCCTTATTTGTTGTGCGTTCACCAGGGGCACGCCGATATCTTCAAACAATAGCACTCTCTCCTCCTCCTCAGGCGTGCTGTCTCTTCCTCCATCCAAGGGTAGCCTACTCATCGCGTCAGCATTCGTATGGTCCCGTCCGGCTTTGTAAACGATGGTGTACTCATACGCTGCTAATGTAACGGCCCATCTCTGAATTCTCTGAGATGTCATCTGGGGTATGGCTCTCATTTCACTGAACAGTGAAATTAGTGGCTTGTGGTCAGTCACTATAGCGAACTGTCTCCCGTACAGGTATTTGTGGAACCTTTTTACACCAAATACTACTGCAAGGCCCTCCTTGTCTAGCTGGGAGTAGTTTTTCTCAGCTGCACTAAGAGTTCTTGAGACGAACCCTATGGGTCTCTCTGAGCCATCCTCCATACGATGAGAGAGTACAGCACCCACACCATAGGGTGATGCGTCACACGCCAGGATGAGTGGTCTGTTTGAATCATAGTGCACTAACACACTACAGGACTGAAGTAGCGCTTTGGACTCTTCAAACGCCTTCTGCTGCTTGACCCCCCATGACCATTTTTCTTCCTTCTTAAGTAAGGTATGTAGTGGTGCCAGCAGCGTGGAGAGCTTTGGGAGGAACCTATGGTAATAGTTCAACAAGCCCAGGTAGGCTTTTAACTCAGTAACATTTTGTGGCTCAGGCGCCTCCGCAATGGCTTCCACTTTGTCTGTTAGAGGGTGTAGACCACTGGCGTTGATCTTGTGGCCTAGGAACACCACCTCTTTTCCCATGAACTCACACTTGCTTCTTTTCAACCTCAGACCGCTTTTCTCCAACCATTGAAGCACTTCCTCCAGCGTTTTCAGATGTTCTTGTTCATTTGGTCCTGTACAAAGGATGTCATCCAAATAAATGGCAACATTCGGAATTCCACCTAGGATGCCCTCCATAGTTCTCTGGAATATAGCAGGACTGGAAGCTACTCCAAATGGTAAGCGTGTGTAGGTATATAAGCCTTTGTGTGTATTGATGGTTACATACTTTCTTGATTCTTCTTCCAGGACTATCTGTTGGTAAGCGTGACTCATGTCTAATTTCGTGAAGTGTCTACCGCCATTCAGCTGTGCGAAGAGGTCCTCCACTTTAGGAATTGGATACTGATCCACCCGTGATGCTCGATTGACAGTGAGTTTGTAATCTCCACATATTCTAATGGAGCCATCCGGCTTTCTCACTGGGACTATGGGCGCCGCCCATTCTGCAACCTGCACTGGCTCAATGATCTTGTCATCCAGCAGCCTCTGTAGCTCGCTTTCGACCAGTGGCTTGACTGCATAGGGTACCGGTCGGGGTTTGCAGAATCGTGGTTGGGCCTCCTTGTCCACATTAATCTTTGCAGTGACACCTTTTAGCTGTCCCACGCCTTCTTTGAACACCTCAGCGTGTCTTTCGAGGATCTCCTCCAGCTGCAATTTGGGCTGAGATTCCACTTTATTCACCAACTGATCAATCATGGCCAGTTCTTGTAGCCAACTTTGCCCTAGTAGATTTGGTCCTTCGCTCCCAACTACTACTACAGGTAAGTCCTTTTCTTTGTTTTCGTGCTGCACCTTCACTTGTGCCATGCCTAGCACGTCTAGCTTCTCTCCTGTGTATGTTTTTAATTTTAATGAACAGGGATTTAATTCTGCTGTGTCTGTTTTCTTCCACAGTTGTGTATATTGCTGTTTACTTAATATGGTTACTCCACAGCCTGTATCAACTTCAAATGTTACTTTCATTCCATTAACATTCATGGTACGCGTGATGGGCGCTACCTTGGTCAGCTCCTCTGACGTGTTGTAAATTGTGTGAAAACCCATGTCTTCTGTATCACTTTCTCCCTCCCCTCTAAGTTGATTCGCTTGCTGTTCCTTTCCTGGGCCCTTGTTTTCATTCTTTTGCCCTTTAACTGTTGCCTTCTGCACCTGTGCATTGCCCACCTTTGTTCTACATGCTTTCTTAATGTGCCCTCGCTTGCCACAATTATGACACAGCTCAGTGGCAAATTTGCACTCGGCGGCATTGTGCTGGCCTTTGCAGCGATAACAACTGGGGAATTTGTGCTGATTTTTGTCAGTCGACACTTTGTGGACACCTACTTGGGTCTTAGGCACACGAACATGCGTTGCTGTGTCCTCTGTTAGCTTCCCTTGCATTTCTCTCACATCTTTAGATGCTGTTTCCATCGCTTGGCATAATTCCAAAGCCTTTGCAAAAGTGAGTTTTGTTTCAGATAAAAGTCGCCGTTGCATTCGGTCATCATTCACTCCACACACAAGTCTGTCTCTTAACATTTCTTCCAATGAGTCTTTGTAATCACAGTGCATTGTTAATTTCTTCAATTCTGCCACATACTCTGCTATGGACTCAGTGTTCCTCCTTATGCGTGAATTAAATTTGAATCGTTGCATGATTTCACTCGGTTTGGGGCTGAAGTGCTTCTGAAGCTCAGCAGTAAGCTGGTCGTACGTTTTATCTTTCGGTAATGCAGGGCTTATTAAATTTCTCAACAAGCTGTAAGTAGTTGCACCAACTCCACTCAACAGTACAGCCTTCCTTTTGTCTGGCTCCTCAATCTCATTAGCTTCGAAGAAAAAGTCCAACATTTCACTATATTCTTCCCATGACTGAGTCGAGTTATCAAAAGGGGTTACCGTTCCGATTACAGCCTCCATTGCTCGTCGTGGTGGGGAAACCTCGTTTTCCTCCTCTGAACTTGCACTCGAACTACTGGAGTCACTTGAGTTCGCCACACTTGCAATGTTCTCTGTTTCTCGCCGCTGATTTTTTTCTTTTAATCCTCGTCGCCAATTGTGTGATATCCTACCGTGTAGCAATGATCACACTTGAGTTATTTCTTTGGCTAACTCTGCCGTTTATTCTGCAACACACATAATAAGACTGAACATGGATTCTGCGCGGGGTTTTCACACTCTTATTCTAATGTGTCCCCTTAGTAGCAGTGCTGAACAACACAGATAGTTCCCCCTAGAGGTATGTGCCAGTAATGTTTTAAGTTAGACTTGCAGTCTACCACATCCTACAAAAATTAAGGGCAGTTACTTAAAAATGACTGAAAGTTTTCGTTCAGTTTACAGTCCTATCCTGTGGCTGAGACTAATTGAGCCCTGAAATACGGGCCATATTCAATTGTAATTTAATCGTTAGGACATCACCTGTTAACCCAGAAATAGGAGGAATAAGTCTCACCACACACGGCCGTAGGTCCAAGTTCCGCGGGTCGGTACCGCTGGATTTTTGAAGTTAGGACGCCGGGAGGAAGCTGGTGCTGCAAGATGCCTCCTCACTCACAGCCGTGGGGCGATAACTTAGCTGGGGGGCCCTTCAAAGAGACATTTGCAGCCGTGGGTGGTTTGTCTCAGGGCGGCGTGAAAAGTCCTTGGGAAAAGAATCCAAATTTGGGGTCTCTTGTAGCAGGATAGACCAAAAAAACTGAAGGAAAATCTTCTCAGCCTCTTCACTTTAAACTAGGCAAATTAAAGGTCCACTTTAATGGCATGAAAAGTCATTAAAAAAAGTGTTAGAAAAGCATTTACTAGGATAAGAGTGGCTTCTGAGGTGAAGGAAAAAGTTTGAGAATTTGATTCTCTAAAAAGGGACGAGCTCTAAAGAAAAATGGTTTCTCCTCAGTTTCCAGAATATAAGAAAAGATTTGACAAACACACAGAGAATAAAATAAAACTTCACAGGGCCTTGAAACGGTGGAATAAAATCTTCTTCTGAGATCTAGATTACTATTCTGCTTCTTTAATCTGAATTTAGTTCCTAATCTTTCTCAAAATCTCTTTCTTTCTTCTTTCTGTGTTTCTAATTCTTAATTCTATTTCTAGCTAATCTTCCTGCCTGTTGCCTCTGTCTGATCTGTTCCTACTGTTTCTTTTTCCAACTCTTAACTGTGCTGTTGTGACAGAGATCATCCTGCGCAGTTCGCCCCACACGGGACACGAACCCGCGACCTCTCAGTCAACTACACAGTTCGAGCATGGGAGACACAGCACGATCGCGCTGAGCTAAAGGTCCGACCGATAGCTCAGCGCTACGATACTGTATGAGGCTTTGGGAGGGAGGTTTACTAACGTTCTACGCCGAACAGTACTAGTTGGCATCCGTTACACTCTCCCCCTTAAACCTCACTCCCATCCCGGGTTCACGGCACCATTGTGACAGAGATCATCCTGTGCAGTTCGCCCCACACGGGACACGAACCTGCGACCTCTCAGTCAACTACACAGTTCGAGCATGGGAGACACAGCACGATCGCGCTGAGCTAAAGGTCCGACCGATAGCTCAGCGCTACCGATACTGTATGAGGCTTTGGGAGGGAGGTTTACTAACGTTCTACGCCGAACAGTACTAGTTGGCATCCGTTACACTGTGACTCAACTGTTAACCTGGTAACTCAAATCTAACTTCTGTCTTTTAAAGTTACCTCGCCGGGTCGTAAAACTGATGAGGTCAGTCGTCAAACTGACCAATCTACTCTTTCAGAATCAGTTTGAAATGGCTGTTATCCAATGTGAAAACACTTCTTTGTTTGAGAGCAGCCAACCAAATGGAGACACCATCCCATGAAATTTCAGAGGGAAAAAATCAACACTCAGTCAGTTCTTATAAGATAAATGCTCAATATAAAATCTAACTAAATTAAATGACTTGGCTAATATATGGTGATCATGCATTTATACCATTACTCCAATAACACTCATGAATATAACATTTCTTATACATAATTATAATACATGCATTCACATTTAGATCAAGATTAGAACAGCAGAACATGCAGCAAACCATGGTTGGTGATAACAGGGATGATTTTCAGTGTCCTTAGGCTCCATAGGATAAGCTGAAAGAAACTTAATATTTAGAACAAATTAAAAGTCATCCTACGTACTGAAAACACATTCCGTAGGTATCCGCTAGGAGGTACTGTTGAGCTGTAGATGATTTCCTTTAGTGTCTGGCGAAAGTACCTGGACAGCATAGCCCATAAAACCGTCAGATTAAGTGGTTTATGACTCTTTTAAAAACATTGGTTTCCTGTGAAAAGGTACGTTATCAAATGCAGTGTTCATGTTGAGAGGTCTGGTCTCCTGAGTTTTATGTTACTTTGAGCCTTTAAAAGCAAGCTCTGATCCTTACAATCTCTGAAAGCGGCGACTGTTTACATTGGGGTCCTGGGAAAGCAAACATCTTTGGTCAGGCCTGGAAGAAGCCTGCATGAGTCAGCAAAAAGCCAGTGATATTCCTGAGAAGGCAGAAAGGTGATATTCCTATGTAATGAATAAAATGAAATTCCTGTAAACTGGAGAGAAGTGATCTTCTGTCTTGGTTTTGAGGAGGACGATGATGCTACAATATACATGTAATTTATACAGTATATGTGTATGTGTATATATATATTGTGGAAGATGTGAAAATGACGAGGCAGCATTCTTTCTCAGAGTCAGCTTTATTCACATCTCCATCATTTCAACAGCAGAAAAAAGAGAGAGCATGAAACAGTAACTCTCGTCCTTAAATATCAGGGACTTCACACCTCATAGATCACATGTCCCACAGACCACCTTGCATAATAAAGACAGTCACAACGCATTTCACCACCTGACATAATAAAGACAGTCACAATGCATTTCCCTCCATGATATCACTTCCACTGTCTCCCACGCATCCTTTAATCGACCCCCCACAGTCTCCAGCCTTGCATAACAAGGCTAAGCTTCCTGCCTTTGTTCTGACCTGAAATGCGAGTCACAGAACCGGTCCAACAGGTCCATTGAGTGTTCACCACACAAGCCCCCCTCAGCATTTTAGAAAAACAGAACAACAAGAAAATAACCACATGCATGCCGTGATAGCATCAATACACATCAGTCCACATGCTGGATAGGCTTCAGCCTCCTGCCGAATCTGCTGTAGCTGGGGTTCACCGTCTCTGCGGCGCTGTCCTGCTGGGGATTTGCCGTCTGGGGGCGGAAACCCTTCGTCGGTCTCTGCGGGTGTTCTGGGGAAACATTACTTTGGGAAACATTACTTTGTGAAACCCTCCGTGGTGGTCTACCTCGCCGCGGGGCCCTTGCCAACAGCACTTCCTCCTCTGCCACCACAAAAGTGGGTTTAAGTCTGTCTATGCCAATTTTCTCTTTCCTACCCCCCAAATCTAGCAAAAACTGCTTGTCCCCTGTTTCTAGCACTCTGAATGGTCCGTAATAAGGCGGTCGCAGCGGGGTTCGATGCGCATCATGTCTTACAAAAACAAACTCTGCGTTCTTCAAAGTTTTAGGCACAAAAACGTGCGGAAAACTGTGGTGGGCGGGGCCGGGCAGCGTGCTTGATTCTATGTTACTCCGCAACAGCTGAGACGGGGAGGCGTTTGGCGCAGGGTTATCTGGGAGAAACTCCCCAGGCAGCCGGAGTGGCTGCGCAAACACGAGCTCCACTGGGGAGGCTTCTAGATCCTCTTTAGGTGCAGAACGCAGCCCCAATAACACCCATGGTAACTTGTCAACCCAATTTGTATCTGTCAGTGACGCTCTGAGAGCCGCTTTCAATGACCTATGAAAACGTTTGCATAACCCGTTAGCCTTCGGATTGTACGCGGTTGTGCAGTGAATTGTGAAAGCCAGGCTGCGGGCCATTGTCCACCATAGCTCGGAAACAAATTGAGGGCCTCTGTCGGACGTAATGTCCGACGGAACGCCGAAGCGCGCCACCCAAGCTGTTGAAAACGCACGCGCCACTTCCTCGGCCGTGGTTGATGCCAGCGGGACCACTTCAGGCCAGCGCGTGGTGCGGTCCACCATTGTCAGAAGATGTGTGCACCCCTGTGACAGCAGGAGGGGTCCAACAAGGTCCACATGAACGTGATCAAACCTCTTGGCCGGAATGTGAAACGGTTCCAAAGGAGCTCTCGTGTGCCTGTGTACTTTGGCTCGTTGACACGCCGTGCAGGCTGCTGTCCACTCTTTGACCTGTTTGTGGAGGCTCGGCCAAACAAATTTCTCTCCCACCATTTTGACTGACGCGCGCATTCCAGGGTGCGCCAAAGAATGAACCGAGTCAAAAACGCGGCAGTGCCACGCGGCCGGTACTACTGGATGCGGCCGTCCAGTGGAGACATCGCAGATTAGGGGGGGCATACCGTCTTGCAGCACCCTGCTCTCCAGCCTTAACCCTGTTGGTCCAGACTGGAGCGTGCACACGTCCGCATCATTGACCTGCTCTGCGGCCATGGCTGCATAATCTAACCCTACGCTGACTGGGGCTGCCACAGCGCGCGAGAGGCAATCTGCCAATACGTTGAGTTTGCCTGCCACATGCTGAATATCAGCGGTAAACTGATATCGCGGCCAGCTGTCTCTGCTGCCGGCCTGACCACGGTTCCGAGACCTTGGCCATCACGAATGTTAGCGGTTTGTGATCAATGAACGCGGTGAAAGCGCGTCCTTCCAGCCAGAACTGAAAGTGGCGGATGGCCAAATGGAGAGTGAGCAGCTCCCTGTCGAACGCGCTGTATTTACGTTCGCTATCGCGCAAGGTCCTGCTGAAAAATGCGAGGGGTTGCCAAACCCTGGTTACACGTTGCTCCACGACCGCCCCTATGGCCACATCTGACGCGTCAGTGGTGAGCGCTATGCGGGCCGTTGGGTCTGGGTGTGCCAACAACGCAGCCTTTGCCAAGGCTGCTTTCACCTCCAAGAACGCTTGGTCTCGCTCCGGGGACCACTCGATCTTATCCGCGGGTTTCTTTTTTTTGAGCGCGGCATACAGCGGCTGCATGAGCTGCGCCGCGCCGGGATGAAAATGGTTATAAAAATTCACCATTCCCAAAAACTCCTGCAACGCCCTGACTGTCTGCGGCTGGGGAAAATCTGCCACAGCGCGCACTTTGTCAGGCAGCGGAACTGCTCCTTCGGGGGAGACGCGGTGTCCTAAAAAAATCGATCTGCGCCACCCCGAACTGACACTTCACTGGGTTGATTATTAACCCGTGATCTCCCAACCTTCGGAAAACTGTGGCCAGGTGTTTTTCGTGTTCGTCTTTGGACGCGCTGGCTACTAAAATATCGTCCAGGTAGACAAACATGAAAGGGAGATTGCGAAGCACCCCGTCCATCATACGTTGGAACGTCTGAGCAGCCCCTTTAAGTCCGAATGGCATGCGTAAAAACTCGAATAAACCAAATGGAGTTATTACCGCTGTTTTGGGTATGTCCTCAGCGCGCACTGGGACTTGGTGGTAACCGCGGACCAAGTCTATTTTAGAAAAAATGCGCGCCCCTGCCAAATGAACCGAGAAATTTTGGATATGTGGGATTGGGTAGCGGTCATGCGCTGTAGCGTTGTTTAACCTGCGAAAATCCCCGCAAGGGCACCATGATCTGTCAGCTTTCGGGACCATATGTAGGGGGGAAGCCCACGGGCTGTTTGAACGTTGGATAATGCCCAACCTCTCCAGGTTGGCGAACTATTCGCGCGCTATGGCCAGCTTAACTGCGTCCAAGCGCCGAGCTTTTGCAAAAACGGGTGGTCCGGTAGTGGTAATAAAATGCTCCACCCCGTGCTTAGCGACTGTTGCTGAAAATGTGGGAACCATGAGTGCTGCGAACTGAGTGAGCAGTGTGTGGAACTTACCGCCTGCTGTTGTGACGTTGACTTGTGCTGTAGGCGGGGCCACCCGCGCTGCACAGGGGACAGAATCAAAAGAAAATGCATTAACCAAGTGCCTGTTAGCGAGATCAACCAACAACCCATGTGAGCACAAAAAATCCGCCCCCAGCATATTGAAATTTACTGTTGCTACAACAAAAGTCCACTCATATGCACGGCCGTTTAGAGACAGAAGCAGAGTCTTCTCACCAAAGGTCTTAATCTCCGAGCCATTCGCCGCTGTCACCAGGGGACCTCCGGAACCCGCCAGTCTGTCCGCATAGGAAGGAGTGATGAAACTCAACTGGGAGCCTGTGTCGATGAGAAACTGCCTCCCGGAGCGTGCGTCCGACAAGTAGAGCAACTTGTTCTCTTCTCCGAGGGCCGCGGCTGCTACCGACCCCCGGTCTTAGTGTTTCCCGAACGCCCGAACTGGCACGGCGGTACACACTTGCGTGCTCTCTCTTTGAAGCGGCGATGGTAGAAACAAAAGACGTCCGGTCCACGCTCCCTGGCCCTTGCCGCCGCCGTCGTCGGGGAGTCTGGCACCGCTGTCTCTGGCCTCCTGTCGTCTGCGGTCGTCGCGCCAAGTTCCGCTGCAGCAGCCGTGGCTGCGCGCCGCTTGGTGGCATTGACAATCCGCTGCGCCTCTCGGCCCAGCGCGCGGTAGTCCCGTAGGGCCAACAGTGGCGAACTGGCCAGAGCAGCTCTCGCTGCTGACGGTAGAGTCATGAGGAAGAGGTGGGTGAAAATGAAGTGATCATCGTCAGAGTCTTTCAACCTCAACAACTTCTCCATCAGGCTCGCGGGCATGTCGTTTTCCCCCTCCGTCAGCGCCAGGAGTCTCTCTGCTCGCTCCTCTCCCGAGGGGGTGAATTGCTGGATGAGTGCAGCCTTCAACGCACCATATTTGTCGCTCTCCGGCGGCTGGTCAATCAGGCTCTCCACATGCTGGGCCGTGTTGTTGTCCAGCTTTGCAACTACGTGGTAGAATTTCGCGACATCTACCGATATCCCCCGGAGGTTGAACTGCGCGTCAACTGTGTTGAACCAGGAGCGCGGATTGTTCTGCCAGAAGTCCAGTAGCTGGACTGTAGCGGCGTTCACCTGGCTGGGGGCTCCTGACGCGGCTGGCCCGGGGGAATTTCTTTTTTACATGATACGTCTCAGGGTCACCAGTGTGGAAGATGTGAAAATGACGAGGCAGCATTCTTTCTCAGAGTCAGCTTTATTCACATCTCCATCATTTCAACAGCAGAAAAAAGAGAGAGAATGAAACAGTAACTCTCGTCCTTAAATATCAGGGACTTCACACCTCATAGATCACATGTCCCACAGAACACCTTACATAATAAAGACAGTCACAATGCATTTCACCACCTGACATAATAAAGACAGTCACAATGCATTTCCCTCCATGATATCACTTCCACTGTCTCCCATGCATCCTTTAATCGACCCCCCACAGTCTCCAGCCTTGCATAACAAGGCTAAGCTTCCTGCCTTTTCTCTGACCTGAAATGCGAGTCACAGAACCGGTCTAACAGGTCCATTGAGTGTTCACCACAATATATACACATGTGTAAACATTTTTTTTTCTTTTTTTTTGTTACCGGTTTCAGTATGTTTCTGTTTTTGTTTTTGTATGTTTGTGTGTTTATATATGAACCTGTTAAAATGTGTCAATAAAATATTTTAACCCCTTGCACTCCGGTCAATTTCCCAAAAAACGCCAAAAAATAATGTGCCCAAAGTAAATCAAAAGCTGTTCTTCAACCCTTTGCAGCATCTTCATGGGGTTGGTCTCATTTAAAAGAAAACACTTTGAATTTTTTGTCAAAACATTCATAAGCTCTCTAAGTGCTCCGGCCACTGAGTTACAGTCATCTAAACATACTGAACTTGAAGAAAATAAATTTGGCCTGGGTGTTTTTTTGGATACAAATGCTTGCAAATAAAACACAGCTTCAGATCTGGGCTGGCAAATGCAACAGAAATGTAGAACCAAGTGTTATCCAGCTGAGGTCAAAATTTTGTAACAATACCACAAAAAATGAATATATTACACAGCTTTTTTCTCAGGTAGTTCCCAGGCGTTTTTGAACTGTGCCAAATTGTGCCAAATGGCACAGTTTGGAAAAACGTCTGTAACTTTTGAATGATTTAATATAGAAGCTTGATCTTAGGCTCTAATGAAAGGTGACACTCAGGGCTGTGTGTGTGTGGGGGGGGGGGGTTGCCCCCCCCCGTTACAGAGGATGGACATCGGCCATCGCTACATGACAGAATAGTCATGTGGCGATGTGGCGACCGCGGCGCAGTCACCGCGGCTCCTCCCCCTCGCTACAGAAGAGTAGCGGGGGCGGGGAGGGGGTCACGGTCCGGATGCGGCGCACGAACCATGTACCGCAGCCCACAGACTTCGGACTTCGTGCGCCGCACAGTTGTAATTTACCGATCGGTCAAAAGTCATTTTTGATTACAATTTTCAGGGATAAAGAATAATTTAGCTTATAACACTTAGCTCTTCACAGCAGCAGTGTCCTGGCAAACTTCTCTTCCTCATTGTCAGATGAACGCGACGCTGGTCCGCTTGTTACGGACTCGTGGTTCTGGTCTCGCGACCCGGTCAGAACATAATTCCATTATTGCGGTTTTGCGCTTCCATGATTGCGGTTCTGGCGAATGATTTATGACCTTCGTCGTCGGCCTCCGTTGGTCTATGATGACCATGGAAGAGAATCCTAAACGTCTATTCTGCTGGAATAAAAAAAAAAAAAAGCACCGCCTGTGGCTGAACAGGCTGATGCGCGAATGGCAGTCCCTGTCACACAGGTCGCACTTGTGGGTGGTCTCTGTGCTGCTGGGTCTGTGACGGTTCTTCCTGCGGGTCCTTTTTTCATCTGCAGCAGTCAGTCTCTCTTCACCCAGCCTTACACAAAACAGCTTTCGAACTTCTGTGCTTCAATTGGCTCGCTGCATTGGCAGCGTTGGTAGGCGGGTCCTTCTTGCTAGGTTTTCAGTCATTGGTTCTTCAAGGTTTCAGAAACCCAGTTCAAGGCTGTACTCTAAATAATGAATTATCCATACTCTAAATAATGAATTAATTAAGATAACAAAATGGATGGATTGTAATAAATTATCACTAAATATAGATAAAACGAAGGTAATGATATTTGGTAATTGTAAAAATAAAGAAGATATACACATTCATATAGATAATGTAGTTATTGAAAAAGTTAAGGAGATCAAGTTTTGGGGTGTAATACTGGATGATAAAATTAATTGGAAACCACATGTCAGATACATACAAAATAAAGTTGCAAAAAATATTGCAATTATAAATAAAATTAAGCAGGTCCTAGATTATAAATCACTTCATATTTTGTATTGTTCATTAGTACTTCCATACTTGACTTATTGTATAGAGGTTTGGGGTAACAGTTATAAAAGTAAACTTAATTCATTGTTAATATTACAAAAAAAAGGCAGTCCATGTTATACACAAAGTCGGGTACCTCGAGCATACTAATTTATTGTTTTTACATTCGAAGTTATTGAAATTATGGGATCTGGTTCATTATTACACAGCACAATTAATGTTTAAAGTTAGTAAAAACCTCTTGCCACACAATATACAAAATCTTTTCAGGGAGAGAGATGGGAAATATAATTTACGGGGGAATACAAAATTTAAAATGCACTTAGTAAGATCTACACGGAAGAGTTTTTGTGTGCCTGTGTGTGGGGTAAAATTGTGGAATGGGTTGGGGGAGAAACACAGGCAATGTTCAAACATCCACATATTTAAATCAATGGATCAGCGTTCTCGTCGCGCCCTCCGCCAGTACCCGGGCTCGCCTGGGGAAGCTAATGATCCTACCAGCAGACTAAATTCGAAGAGACGACGCCTCTGTGCCAAGTCAAAGAAGAATCCTAGTCACAGTCCTAAAGCCGAAAGCAAACAGCCCCAAGAGCACTTTGTGGTAGGATCTGCCCTTCGCATATTACAACTAAACGTTGAAGGCCTATCTGCAGCCAAGCGAAGCCTTATCGAAGTCCTCGCCTTCCAACATTCGATTGATGTAATCTGCCTCCAAGAGACTCATATTGGCACAGAGGAAGCTGGCCGCTTCACCATCAAAGGCTTTGACCTCCTGTGCTATGTTCTACATGCTAAACATGGACGTGCCACCTATGTGCGTTCTGACATAGTTGAAGCAAATCACCTGATAACAACACATTTCTCAGACACCATAATCATTGGTGGCTTCCATATTGTCAATGTGTACAAGCCCCCTAATGCCAACTGGGATCTGCAGGTCTTACCCACCCTACCCCACCCTGCCATCTATGTGGGGGACTTTAACAGCCATCACCCTGACTGGGGGTACCCAGCAGTGGACAGTGATGGGGAGGCACTTTCAGACTGGGCATCCAGAAATGACCTCGCTTTGATATACGACCCCAAACAAAGAGGAACCTTCCACTCTGCTAGGTGGAAGAAGGACTATTCTCCTGACCTGTGTTGAGTCAGCTCTTTGAATGGGGAGCCATATCCTACACAGATCCTCATTCTTGATGATTTTCCACACAGCCAACACCGGCCCCTGCTCGTACACATTGGCCTACAACTTCCAGTCATATACAGCCCAAGGAAGATGCGCTGGAACTTCCGCAAAGCCAACTGGAAGAAATTCAGTGAAACTCTGGACCGGAGCATTGTTACCATCCCACTCCACACCATCACTGTAGATGAAGCATACAACCGCTTCTGCAGCGCAATCTTCAAGGCTGCCCATACTGCAATCCCACGAGGCTACCGACCCCTCTATGTCCCATGTTTGGACGGAGAAAGTGCTGCCCTCCTACAAGCCTATCAAACATCAGGGGACCCAGAGATAGCAGACCATCTCATTGAATCGCTAAATACAGCCCGGCGAAAGAAATGGGAGGAGACAGTTGCTGACCGGAGCTTTACCCACTCTAGCAGGAAATGTTGGAGCCTCATCCATCGCCTAGGAGCTGCACAGAAGCCCCCTAGCCAAAGCCGAGCATCCGTCACACCCAACCAAGTTGCATCCCACCTACTGACTATCACCAAAGCACCCCAAGACAAAGACACCAGAAGAGCAGTTACAACTGAGCTAAAAAAACCACCAAAAAATGCCTGTAGAGGAAACGAACCCTGAACCCTTCGAGGCTGCTGAACTGGAGAAAGTCCTACAGGGCCTGAAATGTGGAAAGGCAGCAGGATACGATAACATCTTCCCAGAATTCATGAAAAATCTTGGCCCCCGAGCCCTAACCTGGTTGACACAATTCTATACAAGGATCACACAAACAAACTCGATCCCAAAGAAATGGCGGACAGCAAAGGTCATTGCCATCCCAAAACCTGGCAAAGACCACAAACTACCAGCAAGCTACCGCCCAATCTCCCTACTCAGCGTTCCTTACAAAATCATGGAGCGCCTAATACTGCAACGCATTTCCCCAGACATAGAGAATATTCTAAGTGTGGATCAAGCAGGTTTCCGCAAGGACCGCAGTACAGGAGAACAAGTACTGGCCCTAACCACCTTCATTGAAAATGGCTTCGAGAGCAGACTGAAGACAGGGGCTGTGTTTCTCGATCTTACAGCCGCCTATGATACGGTCTGGCACAAAGGCCTCCTCCTGAAACTTAAAAAGGCGATCCCTGCTTGGGCAACAGCAATTATAAAAACCCTGCTGACCAACCGAAGGTTCAGAGTCCACCTCAGTCAGAACACAAGTGCATGGAGAATGCAGAAAAACGGACTCCCACAAGGCTCAGTTCTAGCTCCAACTCTGTTCAACCTCTACATAAACGACCTGCCTACTACAAAATCCCGCAAATTCATCTATGCAGACGACATCTGTTTGGCATTCCAAGCACCAGACTTTGAACCACTGGAACGGGTGCTCACGGAAGATCTTGCTAAACTGGACCAGTTCTGCAAAATCTGGCGCCTAAAACCAAGCCCAGCAAAAACCGTCTCCAGTGTATTTCATCTCCACAATGCAAAAGCTGCCAGAGAACTAAACATCCACCTGAGCGGACTCAAGCTTAAGCATGCCCCAAATCCAACTTATCTTGGAGTGACCCTTGATAGGACCTTATCCTTCAAGGAACATCTAAAGGGGACGGCTGCTAAGGTGAAAGTACGAAACAACCTGCTCTGCAAGCTCGCTGGTGCAAAATGGGGGGCGGCAGTCTCCACCCTGCGCACCTCAGCACTGGCCCTTTCATACTCTGTAGCAGAATATTGTGCCCCTGTCTGGTCCAGGTCATCTTACACACACCATGTAGACACCCAGCTCAACTCAACCATGAGAACTATAACTGGAACAATCCGCTCAACACCACTCCCCTGGCTCTCTGTACTGTCAAACATAGCCCCTCCACACATCTGGCGAGCAGCATTAATTCAAAGGATGCTCCAAAAAGTTAAAGATTTTCCTCACTTACCAATCCATGCAGATATCTACACCCCACCCACTGCCCGACTTTCATCCAGACGGCCGATTTGGAAAAACCCTCCCCCAGCTGACTTTACCATCCAGACAGCTTGGCAAGAGGAATGGGAGACCAAGGAGGTCCCAAACAAACAGCTGGTGATAAACCCCAACCAACAGGTCCCGGGCACCAACCTCCCAAGGAGACAGCGGTCTACACTCAATCGCTTCAGGACTGGACATGGCCCCTGCTTGGCCAGCCTTCACAGATGGGGCAGTAGCCCTAGCCCACTGTGCGCATGTGGAGAGGAGCAAACTATGGAACACATCATAGAGGCTTGTCCGCTCCAAAGACTGGAAGGAGGATTACACACCCTCCATACAGCAAACCAGGAGGCAACTGATTGGCTTAAGGACTTTGCATTCGCTAAAAAAAAAAAAAAAAATACAAAAAAAGGCAGTCCATGTTATACACAAAGTCGGGTACCTCGAGCATACTAATTTATTGTTTTTACATTCGAAGTTATTGAAATTATGGGATCTGGTTCATTATTACACAGCACAATTAATGTTTAAAGTTAGTAAAAACCTCTTGCCACACAATATACAAAATCTTTTCAGGGAGAGAGATGGGAAATATAATTTACGGGGGAATACAAAATTTAAAATGCACTTAGTAAGACCTACACGGAAGAGTTTTTGTGTGCCTGTGTGTGGGGTAAAATTGTGGAATGGGTTGGGGGAGAAACACAGGCAATGTTCAAACATCCACATATTTAAATCAACATATAAAGAAATGATTTTTGAGCAGTATGAGAATGAAGGGCAGGGATGTTACATTGTGTCTTCATTGAGGGAAGGTTGTTGTTGTATTATGGTGATTGTGAAGGTGATGGTGTTGTCTGTGTTTGTATTGAACATGTCAGAAATGTATGTTTATTGTTGTTGTAATATTGTTGGATGTTGGTATTGTTGTCAATATGGACTGCCATTGTTGTGTCATTTTTGTTGTATAATTTGACTATGGGTGTATTATGGTGAATGTGGTTGTGGGATAATGATGATTATAAGTAATACTGTAATTTGTTGGGTATGGAAAAGGGGTGGGACTATATAAGCGTTGGCTTCTTCCCACTCCTTTTGAACATTTTATTGTTGGTTTGTTTGGGTTTTTTTTGTTGTGTTTTGAACTCTCTTCTTTCTTTTTTTTAAGGATGTTCAAATAAAAATCAATGTCAAAAGGCTCTTATTAGTCGAATGAGAGGTCAATCATATCTGATCTGTTCGCAGCTGTGTCTGTAGTGGAAGAACGGAAATGCAGCTTTTTTTTTCAGTGCGCTCTTGGCGCAGCGCCCTCGTGCGCTCTAGGACGCAGAGACATGCCCGTCCGCGGTACACAGGAGTGCAACAGGTTAAATAATGGACACCATTTTAAAACTGCATTGTGTGTTTACTTGGGTTATCTTTGTCTAATATTTAAATTTGCTTGATGAGCTGAAACATTTAGGTCTGACAAATATACAAAAAAAAAAGAGAGAAATCAGGAAGGGGCAAACACTTTTTCACACCATTGTATGTACATAAGAGTGCGGAGTGCAGAACACATGATTGAGTGAAATGGCCCAATGATTATGGAAAATATGTACAGTAATGATTTCATGGATGGGTCAGTATACATGAAAGTGAGGAGCGCAAAGGAAGGTGAGTTATAGTGATAATTGAAAGGTCTTCAGTTCTGTACATGTGAGGGTTCAGAGGGAGTGGGGTGGGGGTTGGGTCATCTGACTGTTTGCAGTTTGGATGGTCAAGGGGAAAATACTGTTTGTCAGTCTGGAGGTGTAGGACCTAATCAATCTGAACCTTCATCCAGAGGGAAGCAGGTCAAACAGGTGGTGGACGGGATGTGAGGGGTCTCCTGTGAGGGCCTTGATCCTTCTGAGACAGGAGGATCTGGAGATGAGATGGAGATATAGATTCCAGGGAGGGCAGAAGGCTGACGATAATTTTTTGGGTGGTGTTGATGACGCTCTGCACAGCCTTCCTGTTCTTGGCTGTGGAGCCGTCTTACCACACACCTAGACAGTAGGTGAGTACGCTCTCCACTGAGCAATGATAGAAGGCCAGCAGCAACTTCTGGCCCAGGTTGTTCTTCCTCAGGACACGGAGAAAGTGCAGCCGCTGCTGGGCTTTCTTCACCAGGGCCTTGGTGTTGACAGTCCAGGAGAGGTCAGAGGAGATCTGGGTTCCCAGGACCCTGAAGGTGGGAATGTTTTCCACACGGTCACCATTTATGGGGAAGGGGTGGGGGTGGGAGTTCGTTTCTATTCTTCCTGAAGTCCAGAATTAGTTCTTTTGTTTTCTGGACATTCAGTTTCAGGTTGTTTGCTTGGCACCACAGCTGTAAACACCACAAAGAGAGAGAGAAATGGCATTTCAATTCTACTGTATGTCCTGTACGTATAGAAGTATTGACAAATAAAAATCCTTGAATCTTTGGTGCAAACACTGACTGGTATTTGGAACTGTTCATAATTCCCTCCACCTTGATTAAGGCCCCAGTTCCAGCTGAAGAAAAACAGCCCCAAAGTATGATGCTGCCACCACCGTGCTTCACTGTAGGTATGGTGTTCTTTTGGTGAT
This sequence comes from Pholidichthys leucotaenia, assembly GCA_020510985.1. Taxonomy (NCBI): domain Eukaryota; kingdom Metazoa; phylum Chordata; class Actinopteri; order Cichliformes; family Pholidichthyidae; genus Pholidichthys; species Pholidichthys leucotaenia. The sequence goes on from CM035841.1 coordinate 70,826,625, forward strand.
GAGCAGTGTTGTGTTTGCGCTAAATGTGTTATATTTACATTCACATACAGAAAATCTTTTCTAACTTGAAAGGTTTAGGAGTGAAGAGCACAACCCCTTGTCACAGCTAAATCACATTAAACTTAATGACAAAGTTTTTTGTTTACTGTATATTTTCATTTCAGATAATTCTACCTAATATTGCAAAATAATCCAGTATATTCAAGAGTTGATAATTCAGTAATCAATCCACTGAAGCTATAGTATAAGGTAAGACTACACAGCTAGGTAGTCATATTTACACTGCAGTTTTCATCAGTTCAGGTTCAGGTTCCTTTATTTGTACCCGTAGGTAGATTTGTTTTGCAGTCTGGTGACATCCATATTTACAAGCCAAATATTACATTCAACATAGACACAAACACAGGCACACATGAAGCTGACTATAAACATGATAAAAATACTCAAGGCTCCATCAATCAGGGTATAAAAAGACAAAGAGATGGGAGAAAAACCAGAGGTAAGAGAGAAGGGTCATATTAAAAAGTTAAAAACTAGTCAAAGAGGTTAAAAACTCAAAGGTCTAAAACCCAATAAAATATTTAGAACCCAAATAACATCCTACAAAAATAAGTAAATATAAAATGGAGTTAATAAATAGGTACCTAAATTATGTGCAATATATTGTTACAACTTGTTCAACTCTTTGACAGCAGCAGGAACAAAGCTGTTTTTGTAGCGCTGGGTTTTACTTTTTGGGACAGCAAACCTCCGTCTTGAGGGAAGAAGCTGAAAGTTGCAATGCAAAGGGTGGGAGTCATCATTTAAAATGGAGGTAGCCATCCTCTGTACTTGTCTGGTGTACAGGGATGTCAGGCTCAGCTGTGACTCACCAAGAAAACGACCGGACCATCTAACTACCTGATCCAAGGATTTCCTCTGTTTCAGTTTTATCTGGCCAAACCATGACACTAAAGAAAAGGATAAAACAGATTCAATAAAAGCCCGATAAAACATTGTCATTATGGTTCGGTCAATTTGGAAGCGTGCAAGTTTTCTCAAGTAATGCAAATGTTGCTGACCCTTTTTGCCCACCCTTTCACAGTTCTCTTCAAACTTTAAATTACTATCAATAATCGTCCCAAGATATTTGTAGGATTGTACACATTCGGTGGTCTGGCCTTTAAGTACGGTGACTTTGTGTCTGGGAGTTTTCCTCCTAAAGTCAATAATCATGTCTTTAGTTTTTGTCGTATTCAGCTGCAGGTAGGAATCCTCACACCAGTGAACAAAATCATCAACTACTGGGCCGTGGCCACTCTCACCATCCTGGAGGAGACTGACAATAACTTAGATAGATAGATAGATAGATAGATAGATAGATAGATAGATAGATAGATAGATAGATAGATAGATAGATAGATAGATAGATAGATAGATAGATAGATAGATAGAAAGATAGATAGATAGATAGATAGATAGATACTTTATTTCGAACAAAAAAGTATAACAAAAACAAAACAAATGACAAATGCAATAAAGTAACAGTATACAGTGCTCGAAGGGGAGAAGGAAGAAGTGAACACTTATTAATTCCATCTCCTCTTTACCATAACTACACCCATGGGAGTTATATACAAATTAGCACCTTTAAGACCCCAAGTAAACAGTTTACTGTATTTTTTACATATCAACATTAACACCCATCCATCCTAACATACATTGATGTCCATACATCAAAACCAGCCTCAAACAACACAGATATACACAGTGCTGTCCCACCCACCATTCCATACTGTCCCATAATGTCCCAGAGTGAGCATAGTGAATCCTACATATAAATACTACCCTTCTAACATATATCCTTTCAGCAAATAATGTTTATACCTATTTTTGAATTGAATTCTGTTTGTACATAGTTTCAGTTCCGGCTCCAGACTGTTACACAAATCCACCCCACAGACAGATATGCACATACTTTTCTTGGTTGTTCATATCTTGGGTTTTGTAAAGTTTAAGTCTCCTCTCAAATTATGATCATTGTCTCTTTTTTTTAAATATTTTTTGTATATTAGTTGGGAGTTGATTATTAATTGCCCTGTACATTACTTGTGCTGTCTTAAATTTAACTACATCGATGAACTTTATGACATGTGACTTTAAAAACAACGAATTGGTATGGTCTCTATATCCTACATTATTTATTATCCTCATAGCTCTTTTTTGTAATGTGCATATTGACTGTAGGTTGGTCTTGTAGGTGTTTCCCCAGACTTCTACACAGTAGTTAAGATAAGGTAGAAACAGTGAATTGTACATTAAGACCAATGATTTATAGTTCAAGATGTGTCTTGTCTTCCCCAGTATCCCTATACATTTTGCCAACTTGGCCCGGATGTGACTGATGTGAGGTTTCCAGCAGATTTTATTGTCTAGCGTCACCCCCAGAAACTTATTTTCCTGTACTGTTTCTATTCTGGTATCATCTATCGTTACCATTATTTCATGATTTATTTTATAATTTCCAAACAACATAATCTTTGTTTTTTTTAGATTTAGAGATAATTTATTTTTGTTGAACCACTGCGTTAACTTTTTCATTTCAGTTGTGACAACCTCTAAAACCTGCTGCAAATTCTCACCAGTGCAAAGGATATTTGTGTCATCCGCAAACAAAATAAATTTCAGAATTTTTGATACTTGGCATATGTCATTTATATACAAAATAAAGAGTTTGGGTCCCAAAACTGACCCCTGGGGCACACCACAAGTGATGTCCATGAAGGGTGATTTGTGCTCACCAATTTGTACAAATTGTTGTCTGTTACTTAAATAACATTCCACCCAACTCAGTCCTACCCCTCTTATCCCATACCTTTCCAGTTTCCTTAGTAGTATTCTGTGGTCAATGGTGTCAAAAGCTTTCTTTAAATCTATAAATACTCCTGAGTCATCAGCATACTTTATAATGTGTCTGTTGTCATGTCTGCTCCGACACATGTTTGTGTACAGGATGAAGAGTAGTGGTGACAACACACACCCCTGAGGAGAGCCAGTAGAAGAGCACTTTAGGTCAGACAATGTACCATTGACCCTTACTCTCTGCATCCTGTTGGTTAAGAAATCCAGAATCCAACCCACCAGATTATTGCTCAAATCAAATTGTTGCAGGAGCCTTTCAACTAAGATATGAGATTTGATTGTATTGAAGGCGGAGGAAAAGTCTACAAATAAAAGCCTGGCGTGTGTCCCATTAAAATCCAGATGTTTAAAAAGCATGTTAAACAGAGTGACAGTGGCATCCTCCACTCCTCTGTGAGGCCTATAGGCAAACTGCAGAGGATCCAATGCATGCTCAGTCTGCTTTAGGACCTCGCATCTGACCAGTTTTTCAAAAATTTTCATTAAAATTGAAGTCAAAGCAACTGGTCTAAAGTCGTTTACCATTTTAGGACAGCTGGATTTTGGAACGGGAACAACCACGGCTTCTTTCCAGATCTTAGGCACATGTTGTGTCTGTAAGGACTTATTGAAAATGTAATGAAATATAGGACTCAGTTCAAGTGCACAGGACTTTACCAAGCGTCCACATATATTATCAGGGCCCTGACTTTTGTTCACTTTTTCAGCGCAGAACTCCCTTTTAACATCCTGCACCTCAATATTAAAGTGCTGATTGTCTTTGAGTTTCTGTTTCAAATCTTGGGTTTCTGTGCTAAAATCAAAGGAGTCAAAACAACCATAAAAACAATTAAGAGCATTAGCCAGCTCTGTGTCTGAATTAAAACCGTCTAAAAACACACGATTGCTGCGTTCTGTGCTCTGAAGGCCTGCAATAGTTTTCATACTGGCCCAGGCTGAACCAAGTTTCTTTGTTGCCATTTTGCTTTCCAATTCTGATTTATAATTCTGTTTTGCTCTTAAAATTTCGGCCTTCAGCTCTTTTGTGGCAACTTGTAGCTCAGAAACAGACCCCTGTTTAAAGGCAAGTGCTTTCCTCTCTAAGCAGGATTTAACTGATTTTGTAACCCATGGCTTGTTGTTGGGATATATTTTGACACGTTTACGTGGAACGATCTTCTTTTTACAGAAAGCCATGTATGAGCATGTGACGTCCACCAAAGAGTCCAAATCATCCCCGCAGGACAGTGGGAACATCTCCCAGTCTGTTCTGTTAAAGCATTCCTGGAGGCTGTGCACTGAATCCTCTGTCCACACATCTATGTCTCTGGTCTCCACCTTGCCTCTTCTGAGAGCAGTTTTATATGTGGGCAGCAAATGTACACAGTAGTGATCTGAGGATCCTAAAGGAGGAAGCGGGAGTGATTTATAGGCCCTCTCTATGGATCCATAACACAGGTCCAATGTCTTTTTTTCGCCTGGTTGGGCAGGAGACATACTGATAAAAGTTTTTAAGTATCTTCTTTAAAGAAACATGGTTAAAATCCCCAAGAATGAAGTTTGGCGCCTCTGGAGAAATTGACTGCAGCCGCTGGACCACATCAAAGATGGTGCTGGAGGCGGAGTCAGCGTCTGCCCTTGGGTGGATGTACACAGTTGTGATTAAGAGTTGGGGGAACTTGTGAGGCAAATAAAAGGGGTGTAGTGACAGAGACAGCAGCTCCACATCGGGTGTACAGATGTGCTCTCTGACCGTGACATATGTGCAGTACTGCTTATTAATATATAAACATACGCCGCCCCCCTGACGTTTCTCCGTTACCTCTTCCTGCCGATCAGAGTGCAGTGGGGCTCCAAAGCTGTCAATCCACAGGTCTGCATCTCAGTCATGCGCATTAAGCCAAGACTCAGTGAAAGCCATGACACAGCAGGTCTTAAAGTCCTTCTGGTAGCGTACATTCCCTTGAATTTCATCCACCTTGTTCCTCAGAGATTGTCAGTTCTCCTTCCCTCCAAAACATACTCTGACAGTGTTTTTAAAGCTGTTCTTTATATCGTCCATCCATCCATCCATCTTCTACCGCTTTTCCGGAGGACTGGGTCGTGGAGGCAGCAGTTCAAGCAGAAAAGCCCAGACTTCCCTCTCCCCCACCACCTGCTCCAGCTCTTCAGAGAGGATACCAACGCGTTCCCAGACCAGCTGGGAGACATAGTCTCTCCACCGAGTCCTGAGTCTGCCCCGGGGTCTCCTCCCAGTGGGATGTGCCCGAAACACCTCAAGTGGGAGGCGTCCAGGAGGCATCCTAATCAGATGCCCATACCACCTCAACTGACTCCTTTCAATGTGGAGGAGCAGCGGTGCTACTCTGAGCCTTTCCCGGATTACTGAGCTCCTCACCCTATCTCTGAGGGTGAGTCCAGCAATCCTACGGAGAAAGCTCATGTCAGCCGCTTGTATCCGCGACCTTGTTCTTTCGGTCATTACCCAAAGCTTGTGACCATAGGTGAGAGTAGGAACGTAGATTGACTGGTAAATTGACAGCTTTGCCTTAGAACTCAGCTCCCTCTTCACCACAACACACCGGTACAACGTCCACATCACTGCAGATGCTGCTCCGATCGGTCTGTCAATCTCTCGCTCCATTTTCCCCTCACTCGTGAACAAGACCCCAAGATACTTAAACTCCTCCACTTGGGGCAGGAGCCTGTCCTCAACCCAGAGAGGACAATCCACCTTTTTCCGGCTGAGGACCATGGACTCGGACTTGGAGGTGCTGATTCTCATCTCAGCCTCTTCACACTCAGTGGCACACCGTCCCAGCAACAGCTGTAGGTCATTGCTGGATGAAACCAACAGGACAACATCATCTGCAAACAACAGAGATGAGATTCTGTGGTCACCAAGCATGACGTCCTCCATTTCTTGGCTGCGTCTAGAAATCCTGTCCATAAAAATTATGAACAGGATCGGTGACAAAGGGCAGCACTGGCGGAGTCCAACTCTCACTGGGAATGAGTCCGACAGAGTGTTGGCAATACGAACCAAACTCTTACAACGGTAGTACAGAGACCGAAGAGCTCGTAACAACAAGCCCGATACCCCATACTCCCGAAGCACCCCCCACAAAAAACCTTGAGGGACGCAGTCAAATGCCTTCTCCAAGTCCACAAAACACATGTAAACTGGTTGTGCAAACTCCCACGAACCCTCGAGAATTCTCGCAGCCTTTGGTCACATCAGAGTATCATTTTCTCCTCTTTTGTTTGTTTATATTGATTTAATTTTTAATTTTTTACTTCTGTTTGTGATACTAGTCTGTGTTTGCTGTTAGCTCGGTATTGGCCTCGCCTAAAAGCCCGTTCGGACGCATGAGTAGGTCCGATCCCTGGCTGGGCTGCTTTTTACCAGGCTAGGCTACTTGCTAGCCTGTTTTTAGCCTTTTAGCTGTTTTTAGCTAACTTTCAGCTAACTTGTTTTTAGCTATTTTATCTGTTTTTGGCTAATTAGCGGACTATCCATCTCAGCCCCTGGAACACCATGGCTTCGTCTCCGACTTGTACTCGCTGTTTATCTCTCCATGGTAAGGTCTCTGAGTTGGAAACGAGGCTCTCCAACCTTTATAAGATTCGGGAGGCTGAAGATCACCTCGATACCATCATTCTCGGGCATACATCGGCTCTGCCTACAGACTCACAGTTGGCAGAGACGGCTGCTTACTTGGGTGAGCTCAGCACTTCTCCATCCACCTCTACACCTGCTCCAGCCTCTGCAGACGCCCATGACCAAAGCAATATACAATGGCTTCATCTCAGGGCTAAACCCAAAGTTTCGGTTGGTCCCTCTCATCATCCATGTGCACCCTGGACCTTGGTTCAACCAGCTAACAGCCATCGTTGATCGACCAGAAAGGGCCGTGCCTCTTCTCTTCCCATGTCATTGGAAAACAGATTTGATATTCTTTCTATGGAGGATTTTCCCCACCTGGAAGCTGGCTGTCCGCCCCTGGATGCCTCTTTTCCCCCCTCCTCTTCTTCAGAGGTGGCTCATGTCCGCAAACCCCGGATAAAGACAACCCTGGGTGTGTTAAATCACACACCAGCTCCAGATAGAAGAGCGCGCTTCTCCCCGCCTTCGCAACAACAACATCACCCTCTACAAAATTACTTTCCTTGTCAGAATCCACCGACAAAACCCCCCCATACGACGCTGGTAATTGGTGACTCGATCGTGAGAAACATCAGAAGCAGGTACTGTGTTACTCGATTTTTTTCCGGGGCTAGAGTCTCTGACATTGAGGCTTTTATCCCTGACCTGCTGAATGAATTCCCTCACGTACAAACTGTCATTGTGCATGTGGGATGCAATAACATCCCAGATGAAGCATCGGAGATTTTAAATAGTGATTTCAGGAACCTTCTGTCCACTCTTATGAACTGTGGCAGACATGTGCTCATCTCTGGGCCTTTGGCACCTCTCAGACGAGGCTGCAATTATTTTAGTAGAACTCTCAGTCTTAATTCTTGGCTGTGTTTTACTTGTCCTATTTTTAACATGGGTTTTGTTGACAATTTTAACTTATTCTTGAACCGCCCATCACTTATGAGGCCTGATGGCATCCACCCAAATAGACTTGGTGCATGTGTTTTAAGAGACAATCTCTTGTTGCCCTAAATATTGTAACCCAGGACAAATACAACATAACTTGAAAAACACACGCACTTCTGCAGCTCCTCCTCATCCACCACCCTTCAACTTTGCCCCTGTCTCCTCCCTTAGAGAACCTTTTTCTGCTTCCTCCAAAGTTAATAAAAATAGATTTCATAAACATCCCAAATTGATTAAACAAAATGTTGGTAAAATTCAAATCCAACCTCAGGTCCCTAAAATTAATAAATCGGCCTCTGTTCCTTCCCAAAACTTAAATATTAAATGTGGTCTATTAAATAATAGGTCTCTAACTTCTAAGTCTCTTCTGGTTCATGATCTATTAATCGATCATCAGATCGATTTACTATCCCTCACAGAGACTTGTCTTGGGCAAGATGATAATGTTGGTCTGAATGAATCAACTCCCTCTGGGTATTTAAACTGTCATAACCCCAGAGGTTCTGGTCGTGGTGGTGGAGTGGGGGCAATTTTCCATTCTAAATTACCAGTTAATGTTAAGCAAAAATTATGTTTTAATTCCTTTGAAGGTTTGGTCCTCAGTGTGGGGCCTGTTGGCAATCTTGGCTTGAACCCAATTCTCTTTGCCATAGTTTATCCTCCTCCCTCGGCCTATTCAGAGTTTCTATCGGAATTTGCCGAATTTTTAGCTGATTTAGTGCTGAAATCCAAATAACTATTGTGGGGGACTTTAATATACATGTTGATGTAGAGAGTGATTGTCTTAATAAGGCATTCAATTCATCTTTAGACTCAATGGGGTTTTCCCACAAAGTAAAAAATTCTACCCATCATTTCCACCATACATTGGACCTTGTTCTGACTTATGGTATAGATATCGAAAATCTAGTAGTGTCCCCTCATAATCCTGTACAGTCTGACCATTGTCTGTTAATTTTTGATTTTGTTATCTCTGATCACTTGTTTCCTGAAGAAAAATATTACTACAGCAGATGTCTTTCTGATGATGTTGTTGCCAAGTTTTTGCAGATTGTCTCCTCTATGCCATGGGTCAACACAACAGAAACAACAGAAATAAATGATGGAGAGTCTGCTCCATTCGTGATTGATAGCATGGTTGATGGTGTTACTGCCTCTCTGCATCGGACTCTAGATTTGGTAGCCTTTTTAAAAAAGAAAAAGTCTAACTATTTCTAACCCCTTGGTTTAACTCAGAAACTCGTGACTTAAAACAGAAAACTTGTCAATTGGAAAGGAAATGGCATTCAACTAATTCAGATGAATTCTACTTAGCGTGGAGAAATCATTTCTTAATCTATAAAAAAATCTCTTAGAACAGCTAGATCAAGCTATTATTCTGCATTAATAGAAGTAAACATGAATAACCCCAGGTTTCTCTTCAACACTATAGCCAGGCTTACAAAGAGCCAGGACTCAATCAATCCTCGCATCCCCCCTGAGTTTTCTAATCAGGACTTTCTGAACTTTTTCAATCTTAAAATTTTATCTATCCATCCATCCATCCATCCATCCATCTTCTACCGCTATTCCGGAGGTCCGGGTCGCGGAGGCAGCAGTTCAAGCAGAGAAGCCCAGACTTCCCTCTCCCCAGCCACCTGCTCCAGCTCTTCAGAGGGGCGTTCCCAAGGCGTTCCCAGACCAGCTGGGAGACATAGTCTCTCCACCGAGTCCTGGGTCTGCCCCGGGGTTTCCTCCCAGTGGGACGTGCCTGAAACACCTCAAGTGGGAGGCGTCCAGGAGGCATCCTAATCAGATGCCCATACCACCTCAACTGACTCCTTTCAATGTGGATTTGAAATTTTATCTATTAGAGATGAAATCAGTCAGATTCTTCCTACCGTAAACTCAAGTACATTAACTTCTACAGCTCCCTCAATTGATATCTGCTTAGATAAGTTTACTCCAATCAACCTTTTAGAGTTAGATAAAATAATTTCCTCATATAAGTCTTCATCTTGCCTTTTAGACCTCATTCCTTCTAGGTTATTTAAAATCATCATCCCAATTATTAGTAGCCATATTCTTCTTATAATTAATTCTTCTTTTACTCCGGGTTATGTACCACTGGCTTTTAAAACTGCTGTAATTAAACCCTTACTCAAAAAACCGACTCTCAATCCAGGAGTTTTGGCCAATTATCGACCAATCTCTAATTTTCCTTTCATTTCAAAAATCTTGGAAAGAGTTGTTGCTGTGCAACTTACTGACCATTTGCAGGGAGGTGGTTTGTTTGAGGTGTTTCAATCTGGGTTCAGAGCTAATCACAGCACTGAAACTGCTTTAGTGAAGGTCACTAATGACCTCCTGATCGCATCTGATAATGGATTTGTCTCTGTTCTTGTTCTTTTAGATCTCAGTGCAGCCTTTCACACGATCGATCATGCCATTCTACTTGATGGATTAGAACACTTTGCTAGACTAAATGGAACTCCGTTGCAGTGGGTTAGATCCTATTTGTCCAATAGATTTCAGTTTGTTCACATTAACGATGAGATTTCTTCCAACTCTAGGCTCAGTCACGGAGTTCCACAGGGATCTGTGTTGGGCCCTACTCTTTTTAGTGTATATATGCTCCCGTTAGGCAATATCATCAGAAAGCACTGTATACATTTTCACTGTTACGCAGACGACACACAACTATACCTGTCAATGAAGCCCGATGATTGTAATCAATGAGCCAAGTTAGATGCCTGTCTTAAGGACATCAAAGCTTGGATGACTTGTAATTTTCGACTATTAAACTCTGATAAGACTGAAGTCATTCTTGTTGGCCCAAAACATCTTAGAAATTCCTTCTCAAATCATGCCTTTAATTTAGATTAGATTTTTTTTTTTTTTTTTGATTTTGTATACTTTATTGCTCCCCAGAGGTGAAATTGAGGGCATCCACCTGGAGGGATGATGCAGCCATGGTACAGCGCTATCCCTTTACCATTCGCACACACATTCAATTCAATTTCAATTCAGCTTTATTTGTAATGCGCCACATCACAACAAAAGCCGTCTCGTGGTGCCGTCGTTGTCGGCCTCCGTCGGTCTATGATGACCATGGAAGAGAATCCTAAACATCTACTCTGCTGGAACAGCACCGCCTGTGGCTGAACAGGCCGATGCGCGAATGGCAGTCCCTGTCACAAAGGTCGCACTTGTGGGTGGTCTCCGTGCTGCTGGGTCTGTGGCGGTTCTTCCTGCGGGTCCTTTTTTCATCTGCTGCAGCAGTCAGTCTCTCTTCACCCGCCTGGAGCTGTCTGGTCAGGGTGCCTCTCCATTTGGAGTGGTCCGTTGCAAGGTCCTCCCAGCGCTCTGTGTTGATCTCCAGGGCCTTCATGTCTCTCTTGCAGACGTCTCTAAAGCGCAGCTGTGGGCTGCCAACGTCTCTCCTGCTAGTTGCCAGTTCTCCGTAGAGGACGTCTTTGGGGATTCTGCCATCCTCCATACGGTGAACGTGGCCTAGCCAGCAGAGCCTGTGCTGCCTGAGTAGAGTGAACATGGAGGAAATGCCGGCGTGGGACAGAACTTCTGTGTTGGGCACTTTGTCTTGCCAGGATATGTCCAGGATGTGGCGAATGCAGCGCAAGTGGAAGGAGTTCAGTCTCTTTTCCTGCCGGGCGTATGTTGTCCACGTCTCACTCCCATAGAGCAGTGTGCTGATGATGCAGGTGTTGTACACTGCCATCTTCGTCTTGACAGAGAGTTTGGGATTCTCCCACACTCGTGTGGTGAGGCGAGCAAGTGGGAAGGCTGATTTTCCAATCCTCTTGTTGATCTCTGTATCAAGGGAGAGGTTGTTGCTGATCGTGGACCCCAGGTACGTGAACTGATTCACGACATCCAGCTCGTAGTCGTCGATGGTGATGGTTGGTTGTGCTTCCGTGCCTTGCGCCAAGACGTTAGTCTTCTTCAGGCTGATGGTAAGCCCGAAGTCCTTGCATACCTGGGAGAAGCGGTCCATCAGGGTCTGAAGCTCCTGCTGTGTGTGGGTTGTGACTGCAGCGTCGTCTGCGAACAGTATGTCTCTGATTAGAGCCTCACATACTTTGGTTCTGGCTTTTAGGTGGGCGAGGTTGAAAAGCCTACCGTCAGATCTTGTGTGCAGGTAGATTCCCTCTGTTGCTGTGCTGAAGGCATGCCTCAGGAGCATAGCAAAGAAGATCCCAAAGAGGGTTGGCGCAAGTACACAGCCCTGTTTCACTCTGCTGCGTATGTTGAATGGCTCTGAGACGTTGCCATCGTTCTGCACTATCCCCTGCATGTTGGTGTGAAATGATTCGATGAGGCTTTGCAACTTTGGTGGGAATCCTATCTTTGGGAGGATCTTGAAAAGGCCCTCTCTGCTGACCAGATCGAACGTTTTGGTGAGGTCGATGAAGGCGACGTACAGGGGCATGTTCTGTTCTCTGCATTTCTCCTGGAGTTGGCGGATGGAGAATATCATGTCTACCGTTGATCGCTCAGCGCGGAAGCCACACTGAGACTCGGGGTAGACACGTTCGGCAAGCTTCTGTAGACGAATGAGAACAACTCGTGCATAGACTTTGCCAACAATGCTGAGGAGGGAAATGCCCCTGTAGTTGTTGCAGTCGCTTCTCTCCCCTTTGTTTTTGTAGAGGGTGATGATCTTGGCGTCCCTCATGTCCTGTGGTACGGCACCTTCCTTCCAACACTGGCAGAGGACGTCATGCAATGGCAGCAGTAGGGCGGTCTTGCAGTGCTTGATCAGGTCAGGGGGTATGCCGTCGTTGCCGGGTGCCTTGCCAGCGGCCAAGCTATCAATGGCCTTGCTGAGTTTGTCGATGGTTTGCTCGGAATCAAGTTTGTCCATGGATGGCAGGCAGTCGATGGCATCAAGGGCTGACGGTGTCACGGTGTTCTGTCTGGAGTAGAGGTCGGAGTAGTGTTCCACCCATCTCTCCATCTGCTTGTTCTTTTCTGTGATCATCTCCCCAGTGGATGATTTGAGGGGGGCCGTCTTGCTCTGAGCCGGACCAAGTGCTTTCTTGATGCCATTGTACATACCACGGATATTCACTGTTATGGCAGCAGTTTGAATGTCTTGGCTGAGCTGAGTCCAGTACTCGTTGGCACAATGCCGAGCAGTCTGCTGAACTTTGCTTCTCGCAGCCCTGAGAATCTGGAGATTCTTCTCGTTTGGGTACTTCTTGTACTCAGTAAGTGCTGAGCGCTTGGCTTCAATGACGGGGGGTCATCTCAGTCAACTTGGCATCAAACCAGTCCTGTGACTTCGAGGCCTTCCTCCCAAAGGTAGCCAAAGCTGTGCGGTGGATGGTGTTCCGCAGCTCTTCCCACTTCTGCTTTGCAGATTCTCCTTCTTGTGGTACACCAAGTTCTTTCTCAAAGGTGGAGGCAAACTGCTCAACAAGTTCTGGTTGAGCCATCTTGCTGGTGTCAATCCGTGCCTTTCCAGGCTGTCTAGCATGATGGAATTTCTTCAGCTGCAGCTTGACCTTGCAACATACCAATGAATGGTCTGTGTCGCAATCTGCACTCTGGAACGAACGGGTGATTAGCACGTTCTTCAGTGAGGTGCGCCTGGTCAGGATCAAGTCCAGCTGGTGCCAGTGCTTTGAGCGTGGATATTGCCAGGAAACCTTGTGTTGGGGCTTGGTCTTGAAGAACGAGTTTGTGATGCACAGATCGTGATATGTGCAGAACTCGAGCAGCCGCTGTCCATTGTCGTTCATTCTGCCCACGCCAATAGGTCCAAGACAGGAGGGCCAGGAGTCATGGTCAGCACCCACTCTGGCATTGAAGTCTCCAAGGAGAATGAGTTGTTCCGAGTTGGGGATGATCCTGACAGTTGTTGCAAGATTCTCGTAGAACTCGTCTTTTGCCTCTGGTGTGGCTGTCAGTGTTGGGGCATACAAACTGACGAGGGTGACTGGGCCTTGAGTGGTGTTCAGGCGGAGGGTGAGGAGTCATACAGAGCCAGTTCTGCCCGGTTCCACCATCTTCAGCAAGGTGTTCTTCACTGCGAAGCCCACTCTGTGTTCCCTGTGTTCATCACTGCCCTTTCCCTGCCAGTAGAACGTGTAGTCCTTCTATCTCAGTGTGCCTGCGTCAGCCAACCGTGTTTCATGGAGAGTGGCGATATCCACTCCCAGTCTCTTCAGCTCATTATTGATGATGGCAGTCTTCCTGGTGTCGTTGATGTCCTTGAGGTTAGCAGCGAGTCCTGTCATCATAGTGCGGACGTTCCAAGTTCCCAGTTTTAGAGTTGGTCTCTTTTGTTTTATTGTCTTGCCTGGTGCGAAGGTTCTCAGCCTGCTGTTCAGACTTCTCCTCATCCCCATGCACCCAATGAGGAAAGCAAGCTGTGGCGGGACAACACCTTATTGGCTGGGGGCTGCCCAGCTTGAGGCGGGCGGTAGCTGTCCAGTGAGATCCGATGATCCCTCCCACCGTCGGGAACAACCCCTGGCACCGCGCTCTACACCAATTGAGCGGTGGCTTATAACTGGTAACTGTCATTCCCCGTGTTTTGTCTACGCCAAAGGCGAAGCTGGAGTGTCCTCTCCAGTGATCCAGTGTTCTACCTTCCAGCGTTGGGCGTTGGTAGGATTCAAGCCTGGGCAGGAAGATATGGAGGACAAGATGTTGCCCATGCAGCATGTCCCCCCTCTCCACGTCACTGATGAATCCAAAGGAACAGCAGGGCTGCTACAGTTTGGCACCAGCGCCGTTGCAGGAGCTGCCAGAATGATGTTGAGCACAACATAGAACTGCCTTAGGGGCTCCGACTCCGGATTTTTCCTCAGGGTTGACTCCCGAAGCCTTTCCCGTGACCGGGTATGCCGCAAGGCAGCGGAGGTTTGAAATCAGGGTTTACCTTCCCCTAGATGGGCTACCTTCCCAGGTTGACGAGCCACCATCTACCCGAAGCATCTGGTTTTAAAGCCCCAGAGATCCGCCCTCACCCATTCTCCTATTAGTAAAAGCAGTTCTGCCGGGCTTAGAGACTAAACCACACGGGCAGGCTAGGAGTTGGACTTAGTTGTCAGAGGCTTTTCGAGACGCACGCCATAAGGAGCATTTTATGAGCACTGGGAGCTTAACCCCAGTGCCGCTCCTGGCTATGACAACCTTGGAACTCTCGTGGTTCTCGTGGTGCCACAGTGCAGAAAAAAACCCACACAGTCACAAAAAGACCCAGCAATCAGACGATCCCCTATGAGCAAGCACTAAGCGACAGTGGAGAGGAAAAACTCCCATTTGGAAGGAACAAACCTTTAGCAGAATCAGGCTCAGGGAGGGGCAGTCATCTGCTGCGACTGGCTGGGAATGAGGGGATAGGGAGGATGGAAAGGACAGACATAAAGAACATAACAGTAAGATGCCAAGTACATTATTGGAGGTCAACCAGCAGTATGGATCATATAACAATAGAACAAGAGTGGGGTTAAGATACACAAAAACCCTCCTTAAACATAAGCTATATTAAAAAGGAAGGATTTTACCTTGCTCTTAAAAAGAGAGACCGAGTCTGACTCCCGGACCCAGAGTGGTAACTGGTTCCAGAGAGAAGGAGCTTGGTAGCAGAAGGCTCTTCCTCCCACTGTACTTTTGCACCACTTTTTGCACCACAAGTAAGCCAGCATTTTGGGAGTGTAATGCTCTCTTAGGATGGTAAGGTAATATCAGATCTTATATGTATTGGGGGGCCAGATTGTTAAGAGCTTTGAAAGTAAGGAGAAGGATTTTAAACTTGATTCTAAATTCTATGGGAAGCCAGTGGAGGGAGGACAGAACTGGGGAAATATGATCTCTTTTTCTAGAACCAGTTAAAACTCTAGCAGCAGCATTTCAAATCAAATCAAATCAAATTTTATTGTCATATTGCTGTACATACAACTGTAGTGCAGGCATGATGAAATTGCGTTTCATGAAATTGCGTTTCTCTCGGCATCCATATAAATAGAAGCAGCATGATTTAAGACACACTCCCACATAGCTCCACCCCACCCCCCACCCCCACCCCATCCATTCACACATCCCTGAGACATACTTGGGGGAAAAAAATAAACTAACTATAATATACAAATAATATACAAAATGTCCGTAGGTGCAGTAGTGTGTATGAGAGATTCCGGGTCAACTGCTCAGCATCCTGACAGCTTGTGGAAGGAAGCTGTTGATCAGTCTGGTGGTTCTGCCTCTGATGCTCCGGAATTGTTTACCAGATGGAAGAAGTTCAAAGTGTTTATGCAGAGGGTGAGAACGGTCCTTGACAATGTTCAGTGCCCTGCTCCTACAATGGTTCTGAAAAAGTTCTTGGACAGAGGGGAGGGAGACTCCAATTACCCTCTCAGCCCCCTTGACTATCCTCTGCAGGGCTTTTTTGTCTGACATACTGCAGCTGGAGTACCATGTAGCAATGCAGTATGTCAGAACACTCTCCACCACACCTCTGTAGAAGGTCCTGAGGATGCAGATGGGGAGAGAGGCCTGTTTGAGTTTCCTCAAGAAGTGCAGTCTCTGCTGAGCCCGCTCCCTGATCTCCAAGGAATTCTTGCTCCAGGTCAGGTCCTGCGAGATCTGCAGTCCGAGGAACTTGATGTTTTCTACTCTCTCCACTAAACGGCCGCCGATGCTGAGGGGGTCGTGCTCAGCCTGTGACCGCCAGAAGTCGATAATCATCTCCTTCGTTTTGTCCACGTTGAGCACCAGATTGTTCTCCCTGCACCAGCCCTCCAGCTCTCTCACTTCTTCTCTGTACATTGATTCCTCATCCCTCTGAATAAGTCCCACCACCGTGGTGTCGTCTGCAAACTTAATAATCTGGTTCCCCTCGTGTCTGGATACACAGTCATGTGTTAGAAGTGTAAACAACAGTGGACGAAGTGAACGATTTTGAATCAAGTGAAGATTTTTTAAAGATACTTTAGGACAACCAGATAATAGTGAATTACAATGATCTAATCAAGAGCTGACAAAGGTGTGAATCAGTTTCTCAGCATCATTTAGAGACAAGATGCTCCTAATCTAGGCAATATTGCGCAGATGATAGAAGGCAGTCCTAGAAACAGTTTTAATATGTGAATTAAAGGACAACTCCTGATCAAAAATAACTCCAAGGTTCCTCACACATCTGTTCAGAGTGAGAGTGGCAGCATCTAAATTAAGGGCATAATCTGAAAAGGAATTTCTAAGATGTTTTGGGCCAACAAAAATGACTTCAGTCTTATTCGAGTTCAATAGTAAAAAATTACAAGTCATCCAAGCTTTGATGTCCTTAAGACAGGCATCTAACTTGGCCAACTGATCACAATCATCGGGCTTCATTGACAGGTATAGTTGTGTGTCATCTGTGTAACAGTGAAACTGTATACAGTGCTTTCTGATGATATTGCCCAGCGGGAGCATATATAGACTAAAAAGAGTAGGGTCCAACACAGATCCCTGTGGAACTCCGTGACTGAGCTTAAAGCTGGAAGAAAATCCATCATTGTCATGGACAAACTGAAATCTATCAGACAAATAAGATCCAATCTATCAAGTAGAATGGCATGATCGATAGTGTGAAAGGCTGCACTGAGATCTAAAAGAACAAGAACGGAGACAGGTGTAACCCAGCTTAGAAAATGACCCTTTTTTTCAGATTTCATCTGTATTAATGAAAGTGTGTGATTTTATTATGAAAAACGGTTATTTTGGGGAAGAGGAAGTGCGATCCTTGTCATCCAACTTTTAAATTTCCGTTTCATGGTCACGTTGGGTGATCTGTGTCTTTCCATTCATTAAGAGCGATATTAGCCCCGCCTTCCGAGCAAAGTGCTGAGGCACTCTGCTGGAAATCGATCTTTCACGATATGAGAGCGGACGAGAGAGAGGCTGTGAGCGATCTGGTTCACACTGATACCTCTTCTTGGTGAGTTTCATTCAGAAAGATGCTATAAATGGATCTAAACACTCTCCAAACGCTAATTTGCAACCTTTATTATCTTAAGTTGACGGGAGCACGAGCTTGAGAGGCCGTGAAGCGATGACTTTTGCTGTGTTCACACTGAGACCTCATCTTGGTGAGTCAGATACATGCTAATGTTATGCTAATAACATTAGCATGTTAGCATTAGCTAATAACATTAGCAGCTGGTGCTCTGATGTAACGGTAATTTCCAAACACTGTTCTCCCGCTCTGGAATTTCTTTTTATCAACTGCAAGCCATTTTTATTCCCCATGGGAGTTTGCTTCATTCATCCTGGCCGCTAATAACACTTCACACAAGATGGCGCCCACAGTGGTCGCCATGGTGCTTCGCTGCGCCCTTTGTTTGTTTTTGTTTGTCAATTGTGTGTCTGCCTGCTCTTATACCCGTGAAGAGCTTCTAAATATCAGGACTTTCACTCCCACTGACCTACTCCCAGTTTTTTTTTAGCTCCTGCCGCTGATCTGGTTCAATGTTTGGCTCGAAAAGTGAGACGGCGAAAGAGAGGAAGGCGTGCGGGCACTCTCGTACGGCTCCGCAGGAGAGGCACGCGCACGGCGTTGCCTGGCATATTTCTCTCCAACGCCAATTCTCTCTCTAACAAGGTAGATGAACTAAGACTGCTGATGCGTTTTAATGACCTCTCTTCCTCGGCTGCCCTCTGTTTTACTGAGACCTGGCTCAGGGAAAATACACCGGACAGTGCTCTGCTCCTTGAGGGTTTTCAGCTGTTTCGTGCTGATCATGACACAGAGCTCTCCGGTAAATCCTCAGGAGGAGGAGTCTGCTTTTACATCAACAGCAGCTGGTGCTCTGATGTAACAGTAATTTCCAAACACTGTTCTCCCGCCCTGGAATTTCTTTTAATCAACTGCAAGCCATTTTATTCCCCGCGGGAGTTCGCTTCATTCATCCTGGCCGCTGTTTACGTCCCTCCCGACGCGGACGCGCGCGAAGCTCAGCGCGCGCTTGCAGATCACATTCAACATACGGAGCGGTCTTTCCCAGACTCTATGGTTATTGTGGTTGGCGACTTTAACCAGTGCAATCTGAGCCACGATCTTCCCCGTTACAAACAGTTTATTAAATACCCCACCAGAGGAAAGAACACGCTGGATCACTGTTACACTACAGTGAAGGACACGTATCGCGCTGTTCCCCGCGCTGCGCTCGGACTATCTGATCACGTGATGGTCCACCTCATTCCCACATACAGACAGATACTAAAGCTCACTAAACCTGTTGTGAGCACTACGAAGAAATGGACCAGTGAAGCTGAGGAGAAGCTGGAAACGTGCATGGAAATCCCTGACTGGGGCATGTTTAAAGGAGCCTTGCATGATCTGGATGAGTACACGGACACTGTGAACTCATATATCCACTTTTGTGAGGAGAGCATTCTTCCATCGCGCACCAGGGTGAGGTACTCAAATGACAAGCCCTGGTTCACTGCTAAGCTCAGACAGATCAGGAAGGAGAAGGAAGCAGCGTTGAAAAGTGGAGACAGGGACTGCTACAGGGAGGTTAAATATCGGTTTAACAGAGAGCTGAGGAGAGCTAAATCTGTGTATTCTGAGAGACTCCAGCTGCAGTTCACGGCTAACGACTCTGCTTCTGTGTGGAGAGGACTGAGGCAAATCACCAACTATCGGCCTCAGGCTCCTAAGGGTCAGGATGACAAAGCCCTTTGTCAAAGACTGTCCCAACACTATGCCCGTTTTGACACCTTGTCAGCTGTGTCCAACTCTCCCCCTCCCTCCAGCTCCACAGCCTCCACGGTCCCTACTTCATCAAAGGCGCCCCACCTCCTCCCCCCCTGCCCTTGTCATCAGTGAGCAGGACGTGCTCAGACAGTTCTCCAGACTGAACCTGCGCAAGGCCCCCGGTCTGGACGGCGTGTCTCCCTCCACCCTGAGACACTGTGCGAAAGAGCTGGTTCCTGTCTTCACTGACATTTTTAACACCTCCCTTAAGCTATGCCACGTGCCGACCTGCCTCAAATCCTCCACCATCATCCCTGTCCCCAAGAAGCCACGGATCACTGGACTTAACGACTACAGACCTGTAGCGCTCACCTCTGTAGTCATGAAGTCCTTTGAGCGCCTGGTCCTGCCCCACCTCAAGTCCCTCACCACTCCCCTCCTGGACCCGCTGCAGTTTGCCTACCGAGCCAACAGGTCTGTAGACAACGCAGTCAACCTGGCCCTCCACTCCATCCTGCAGCACCTGGACTCCCCGGGAACCTACGCCAGGACCCTGTTTGTGGACTTCAGCTCTGCATTCAACACCATCCGCCCCGCTCTGCTCCGGGACAAGCTGTCCCTGCTCAACGTGTCTGACTCCCTCTGCAGGTGGATCACCGACTTCCTGACGGACCGGAGGCAGCATGTGCGGCTGGGAAAGACTGTCTCAGACTCTGTTAGCATCAGCACCGGATCACCCCAGGGCTGTGTACTTCCCCCCCTACTCTTCTCCCTTTATACCAACTCCTGCACCTCCAGCTACCAGTCTGTCAAGCTGATCAAGTTTGCGGACGACACCACCCTCATCGGGCTCCTCTCCAACGGCGACGAGTCCATCTACAGGAAAGAGGTGGCCCAGCTGGCGTCCTGGTGCAACAACAACAACAACCTGCAGCTGAACGCTCTGAAGACAGTGGAGATGATTGTGAACTTCAGGAAAGTCACAACCCCTCTGCCCCCCCACCCTCACAGGCTCTCCCATCACCACTGCAGATTCCTTCCGCTTCCTAGGCACCACCATCACCAGGGACCTCAAGTAGGAGCCGACCATCAGCTCCCTCATCAAAAAGGCCCAGCAGAGGATGTTCTTCCTGCGGCAGCTGAGGAGGCTCAAGCTACCCACCAAGATGTTAGTGCAGTTCTACACAGCCATCATCGAGTCCATCCTCACCACCTCCATAACCGTGTGGTACGCAGGAGCCACTGCCAGGGACAGACTAAGGCTGCAGCGCGTCATGCGCACTGCTGAGAAGGTTATCGGCTGCAAGCTCCCATCTCTCAAGGGTCTGTACATCTCCACGACCCGGAGGTGTGCAGGCCGGATCATAGCCGATCCTTCACACCCTGGTCACGTACTGTTTGCCCCCCTCCCCTCAGGTAGAAGACTTCGGTCCATTCAGACTAAAACCTCCCGTCACATGAACAGCTTCTTCCCCTCTGCCATCAGACTGCTGAACACTAAGTGACTTATTGACTCTCGTGCACTATGTACAGCAGCTCAACCAGACTCATGTCAATCATCACTGTTTTTCTTTTTGCATTACCGACTGCACTATGTGGTACTCCACAATATCTGCTGCTCGCTAATATATTTAAAACTGCTTTGACTAGTATTACTCATTCTTATTCTACACTTTATTGCACGTATAGTTTTTTTAATTTCTTCTATTTTATCATGTTTAATGTTGCAGCATTGCACTGAGACAAATTCCTAGTTTGTGTACTACATGAACAATGGCAATAAATCTGATTCTGATTCTGATGTTAGCGCTATGCTAATGCTAATCGTGAGTTGATTTTTTTCTTGTTTAAAAGCAATGGAAAAGGCTGTCTTTGTGTCTGTATGGTTTTCCTAAATGTGATTTCAGTTCCCAACAGTATGCTGAAGTACTTTTGGTTCTTATGCACTATTTCTGTCAAATGAAATGTGTAGGTTGATGCTAAAAGCACATGGTGTTGGTCCCCTATGTAAAAGCATAGGTTTTGCTAAACCCAGTAGCTCAGACCGGGTTTTACTGATTTTAAAAGGGAGTATTGGAAGTAATAGGACGGTATATTCCCTGGTTATGTGATGGGTTAATTGTATTTCATTTCATGATTTACAAAGACAAGGTTAAAAGGGATTAATCATAATTTCATGGTTAAATGATGCAGAGATAAAAAGAGGAATTCATTTAATTGGTTACATGAAAAAAAGGGTATTTCATGTGCTACCAGAGAGATTGTGAGAAGAGAAAAAAGACACATGCATGTAAGATGTAAGATGTGAAATGTAAGATATTACTATATTGCTGAATTGTGATAATAGTAATATGAGAGAAGAATTTAAACACTAAGCTATGGTGTTATATAAGAAGGGATTGGAAGACGAATTACTCTAGCTGTAAACAATAATACCGTTATTGTTGTGCAGGCTAGGTTTTTTTGGTTGCCGACCAAAAACCTTCTGGATCCTGGATTTTCTCCGAATGGAGAAGACGAGCCTGACCCGAGATTGAACATAGGTCTGACCAAGGTCTCAATTGAAGGACATCCCTCCTCTCTCCAGTCCACAACATTGAAGTGGTAACAACTCAAGCTGCCGCTTTAAAAGAGGGAAAGAAACCTGAGCCGGGAGATACAAGATATCTTGGCTAGTCAAACGGCTAAACCAAACGAACAAACACTGAGCTCAGTAGGACATTTTTGGGGTTTTATTTCATGCCAGCCGTTGTTATATTTGTATATTTGTACATTGTATATTTTGCTCCTTTTATCTTTATTAATAACAGATATGAATTGCTCATTTCTTGCCTCCAGCTATTTCATTCCACACTCACTCTAATTCCCTATTGTAACCCTTACGAACCTAGCAACTGGTCTACACTAATTATTTCCCTTACCTAATTAACGTAAGGCAGGGGTTACACAAGTCCATATCAGATGCAGTCAGGAGTCATTAAAGACCTTCACTAAGGCAGTTTCAGTGCCGTGATTAGCTCTGAACCCAGATTGAAACACCTCAAACAAAAAAGAGATTTTTTTTATAGATTAAGAAATTATTTCCCCACGCTAAGTAGAATTCATCTGAATTAGTTGAACGCCATTTCCTTTCCAATTGACAAGTTTTCTGTTTTAAGTCATGAGTTTCTGAGTTAAACCAAGGGGTAAGAAATCTCTGGTTAGACTTTTTCTTTTTTAAAGGGACTACCAAATCTAGAGTCTGATGCAGAGAGGCAGTAACATCATCAACCATGCTATCAATCACGAATGGAGCAGACTCTCCATCATTTATTTCTGAGGTTTCTGTTGTGTTGACCCATGGCATAGAGGAGACAATCTGCAAAAATTTAGCAACAACGTCATCAGAAAGACATCTGCTGTAGTAGTATTTTTCTTTAGGAAATAAGTGATCAGAGATAATGAAATAAAAAAATTAACAGACAATGGCCAGACAGTACAGGATTATGAGGAGATACTACGAGATTTTCGATATCTATACCATAAGTCAGAACAAGGTCCAATGTATGGTGAAAATAATGGGTAGATTTTTTTTTACTTTCTGGGAAAACCCAATTGAGCCTAAAATTTAATTGAATGCCTTATTAAGACAGTCACTCTCAACATCAACATGTATATTAAAGTCCCCTACAATAATTATTCGGATTTCAGCACTAAATCAGCTAAAAATTCGGCAAATTTTGATAGAAACTCTGAATAGGCCGAGGGAGGAGGATAAACTATGGCAAAGAGAATTGGGTTCAAGCCAAGATTGCCAACAGGCCTCACACTGAGGACAAAACCTTCAAAGGAATTAAAACATAATTTTTGCTTAACATTAACTAGTAATTTAGAATGGAAAATTGCCCTCACTCCACCACCATGACCAGAACCTCTGGGGCTATGACAGTTTAAATACCCAGAAGGAGTTGATTCATTCAAACCAACAATCATCATGCCCGAGCCAGGTCTCAGTGAGGGATAGTAGATCGATCTGGTGATCGATTAATAGATCATGGACCAGAAGAGACTTAGAAGATAGAGACCTATTATTTAATAAGCCACATTTAATTTTTAAACTTTGGGGAGGAACAGAGGCCAAATTATTAATTTTATTAATTTTAGGGATTTGAGGCTGGATTAGAATTTTACCAACATTTTGTTTAATCGATCTGGGAAGTTTATGCATTCTATTTTTTTAACTTTTTTTTCCACAATATTTTTTATTGAACCTTTTTTTTACAAACATGGCACAGTCAGACACAAACACAAAAGTAATTTAAAAATTACAAAGAACAATAACAACAAAAATGTGTAATAAAAACAACAACAGCCATTAAAAACAGGTCAACAACAATGGTCCTCTGTTTAGTCTAGGTAATCTATTACATAAGAATACATAATATACATTCACCAACTTGGAATTTGCAAGGTCCACACATATCATTCACCTTCTTCTTCAGAAGTTATGTTTAATTTCTTTACATAATCAATGAAATGTCTCCATATATGCTCAAACACATTTTCCTTTGACTTCAGTATATATGTTATTCTTTCTAGTGGAAGATTTGTTAACATCTGTCTTAACAACTGAGTCACATCTGGTCTATGAGTCTTTTTCCACAGTAGTGCAATATATTTTTTGGCATTAAGCAAACCAAGGTCAATGAATGTTCTTTCACTCTTATTAAAGTTATGTTTTTCTGGATACAGACCCAACAAAAACAATTTAGAGTTCAATGTGATTTGTTTTGAAATTATTTTTTTCAATTGTTACCCTCACCTCTTCCCAAAACATTCTGATTTTTCTACATTCCCATAAACAGTGAAATAGGGTTCCTTTACTCTCCATACATTTTTTGCATGTATCTGGTATGTTTTTGTTATATCTATTTAATTCCACTGGTGTAACATACATCCACATTAACCATTTAAAATGTAACAGTTTAAGGTTCAGGTTCAGGTTACTTTATTTGTACCCGTAGGTAGATTTGTTTTGCAGTCGGGTGACATCCATATTTACAAGCCACTAATTACATTCAACATAGACACAAACACAGGCACACATGACGCTGACTATAAACATGATAAAAATATTCAAGGCTCCATCAATCAGGGTATAAAAAGACAAAGAGATGAGGGAGAAACCAGAGGTAAGAGAGAAGGGTCATATTAAAAGTTAAAAACTAGTCAACGAGGTTAAAAAACTCAAAGGTCTAAAACCCAATAAAATATTTAGAACCCAAGTGACATCCTACAAAAATAAGTAAATATAAAATGAAGTTAATAAATAGGTACGTAAATTATGTACAATATATTTTTACAGCTTGTTCAACTCTTTGACAGCAGCAGGGACAAAGCTGTTTTTGTAGCGCTGGGTTCTACTTTTTGGGACAACAAACCTCCACCTTGAGGGAAGAAGCTGAAAGTGGCAGTGAAAAGGGTGGGAGTCATCATTTAAAATGGAGGTAGCCATCCTCTGTACTTGTCTGGTGTACAGGGATGTCAGGCTCAGCTGTGAAACACCAAGAAAACGACTGGACCATCTAATTACCTGATCCAAGGATTTCCTCTGTTTCAGTTTTATCTGACCAAACCATGACACTAAAGAAAAGGATAAAACAGATTCAATAAAAGCCCGATAAAACACTGTCATTATGGTTCGGTCAACTTGGAAGCGTGCAAGTTTTCTCAAGCAATGCAAATGTTGCTGACCCTTTTTGCACACCCTTTCACAGTTCACTTCAAAGTTTAAATTACTATCAATAATCGTCCCAAGATATTTGTACGATTGTACACATTCGGTGGTCTGGCCTTTTAGTATGGTGACTTTGTGACTGGGATTTTTCCTCCTAAAGTCAATAATCATATCTTCAGTTTTTGTTGTATTCAGCTGCAGGTAGGAATCCTCACACAAGTGAACAAAATCATCAACTACTGGGCCGTGGCCACTCTCACCATCCTGGAGGAGACTGACAATAACTGGGTCATCAGCATACTTTATAATGTGTCTGTTGTCATGTCTGCTCCGACACATGTTTGTGTACAGGATGAAGAGTAGTGGTGACAACACACACCCCTGAGGAGAGCCAGTAGAAGAACACTTTAGGTCAGAAAATGTACCATTGACCCTTACTCTCTGCATCCTGTTGGTTAAGAAATCCAGAATCCAGCCGACCAGATTATTGCTCAAGTCAAATTGTTGCAGGAGCCTTTCAACTAAGATATGAGGTTGGATTGTATTAAAGGCGGAAGAAAAGTCCACAAATAAAAGCCTGGCATGTGTCCCATTAAAATCCAGATGTTTAAAAAGCATGTTAAACAGAGTGACAGTGGCATCCCCCACTCCTCTGTGAGGCCTATAGGCAAACTGCAGAAGATCCAATGCCTGCTCAGTCTGCCTTAGGACCTCACATCTGACCAGTTTTTCAAAAATTTTCATTAAAATTGAAGTCAAAGGAACTGGTCTAAAGTCGTTTACCGTTTTAGGACAGCTGGATTTGGAACGGGAACAACCACGGCTTCTTTCCAGATCTTAGGCACATGTTGTGTCTGTAAGGACTTATTGAAAATGAAAAAAATGACGTACATTTATTGATTTGGTTTGAACTCCTGCACAAGCCATTTCCCATTGTTCCTCTGAGATTTCAATTTGCAGGTCCTCTTTCCAGTCATTCAGTCTTTTCTATGAGTTTTCACATGAGAATAGTGTCAATGAGTTATAAAACTCTGAAATAATAATCTTTCTCTTACTATCTTTCATCAAAAGTTTTTCTAAAAATGAATAAGTAGGTCAGGTGAGAGCATTATTTTGATTTGATCGAATAAAATTTCAAAGCTGAAGATATTTAAAAAAGTGTGTTCTATTAAGCTTGAATTTAATCCTCAGTTCTTCAAAAGACATTATGTTATCTGACGGTGACAAATATAAGTCTTGAATCTTTTGAATCCCTTTTAAATTCCATACTTTAAATACAATATCCGCTCTCCCTGGTGTAAAATATTGATTACCCCATATTGGGCTAAAATTTAGCCCAATATGGGGTAATCAATATTTTACACCAAAAAAAAAAAAAGAACCACACTCACTGTTACAATTTAGCCGCTAAATTGTGACAGTGAGTGTGGTTCTTTTAAATATTTTTTGGTTTCACGCCATATTTTGATCATGTGCTTTACAATTGGATTTTTATCTTGCTTTTGTAATTTTTTAGCAGAGTCTGAGTATATGAATAAGGAAAGAGGTAAAGGTAAATTGTATGACTCCATTTCAGTCCAATGAGGAGGATCCTTTGATGAAAAATAATATGTCATAGACCTCGGTTGTGCTGACCAGTAATACAACATAAAGTTTGGACATTTCAGACCTCCACGATCAAATGGTAAATATAATTCAATTCAAGTTTATTTATATAGCACCATTTCACAACAACAGTCATCTCATAGCACTATCAACTGTAGGGGGAACCCCCACAGTTGCAGAAAGACCCCAGCAATCAGGCGATCCCCTGTGAGCAAGAACTTGGCGATGGTGGAGAGGAAAAACTCCCTTTTAACAGGAAGAAATCTCCAGCAGAACAAGGCTCAGGGAGGGGCAATCATCTGCTGTGACTGGCTGGGGGGTGAGGGGATAGAGAAGATGAAAAGAACAGACATGTAGAGAGCAAACAGCACAATGGGGACTCAATCTATGGGAGAGAACAAACAGATGTTAATGACCAGCAAAAAAAAAATATTTCATTGAGAGTGAAGAAAGGAGTGAGGCCCAGTGCATTATTCGAGGTCCCCCGGCTGACTAAACCTATTAGCAGCATCACTAAGGGAGGGTTCAAAAACACATGATCCCTCCCTAATTGTAGGCTATATCAAAAAGGTAGGTTTTAGCCCTATTCTTAAAAACAGAGATCGAGTTTGACTCCCAAATCCAGATTGGCAACTGGTTCCACAGGAGAGGAGCTTGATAACTGAAGGCTCTGCCTCCCATTGTACTTTTGGAGATTCTAGGTATTACAAGTAATCCTGCATTTGGGGAGCGTAGTGCTCTGTTAAGATAATACGGTAGTATCAGATCTTTTAAATAAAAAAGGAGCCTGATTGTTTAGAGCTTTGTAAGTAAGAAGAAGGATTTTAAACTTAATTCTAAACTCTATGGGAAGCCAATGAAGGGAGGCCAGAACCAGAGAGATATGATCTCTCTTTCTAGTACCTGTTAAAACTCTTGCTGCAGCATTTTGGATCAGCTGAAGACTTTTTAAAGATGTTTTAGGACAGCCTGATAATAAAGAATTACAATAATCTAATCTTGAGCGAACAAAAGCGTGGATCAGTTTCTCAGCATCACTCTGAGACAAGATGCTCCTAATCTTGGCAATATTACGCAAATGATAGAAGGCAGTCTTAGAAACAAATTTAATATGTGAATTGAAGGACAGATCTTGATCAAAAGTAATTACAAGGTTCCTCACAGAGCTATTAAGAGAAAGAGTAACCGCATCCAAACTGAAAGTTTGATTTGGAAAGGTATTTCTAAGGTTTTTTGGACCAACAAGAATGACTTCAGTCTTATCTGAATTTAATAGCAGGACATTACAAGTCATCCAAGCTTTGATTTCCTTAAGACAGGCTTCTAACTTGACTAATTGATTACTATCATCTGGCTTCATTGACAGGTATAATTGTTTGTCATCTGCATAACAATGAAAATGTATACAGTGCTTTCTAATAATGTTGCCTAATGGAAGCATATAAGATAAGATAAGATAAGCCTTTATTAGTCCCACAACGGGGAAATTCCAGGATTGCAACAGCACAGGGATAGCAACACTCAGAGCAACAATCAGAAGGCAAGAAAAAAAAAACAAAAAAAAAAAAACAAGCAAGCAAGAGCAGCTAATATACATATGTACATATTACTATAAAATATATATATACACACACACACACACACACAGACACACAGTGCAGAGCATTGTAGCTGGATGGAATAAATATATGAATATATGAACACACAGTGCAGAGCATTGTAGCTAGATGGAATAAATATGTAAATATATAAACACCCACAGTACGGAGCATTGCAGCTAGGTGGAATAAATATGCAAGTATATAAACACACACAGTGCGGAGCAATGTAGCTAGATGGAATAATATGTAGATATATAAAAACACAGTGCGGAGCATTGTAGCTAGATGGAATAAATATATAGATATATAAATATAAACACACCCAGTGCTGAGCATTGTAGCTAGATGGAATAAATATATAGATATATAAATATAAATATAAACACACCCAGTGCAGAGCATTGTAGCTAGATGGAATAAATATGTAAATATATAAACACACACAGTGCAGAGCATTGTTGCTAGGTGGGATGAAACAGCATAACCGTCTATTTAGTTATCCTACATGGTATGATTATGTGCCCATACATATTCTCACCCTCCATAGCGACCGGTATGTTCCTAGTTGTATGCTGGAGAGGACCCTTGTGTAAGTCTATTGCATCTTTTGCATTCAAAAAAAACCAAAAAAAAACCTATTAGTTTGTTACGTCTTTTTGCTATCTCTGCGAGCAGCCCTGCTTAGGTTGTACAGTCTGACAGCCGTTGGTAGGAAGGACCTACGAAACCTCTCGGTTGTGCACCTGGGATGATGTAGTCTGCTGCTAAATGAGCTCCTCAGTGCATCCAGTATGTCCTGCATAGGGTGGAACTCGGACTCCAGCAGAGATGACAGTTTAGCCACCGTCCTTCTCTCTCCTATCTCCTCCATCGGATCAAGGCGTTGCCCCAGGACAGAGCTAGCTTTCTTAATCAGTTTGTTCAGTCTCTTCCTATCGGCTGCAGTAATGCCACTGCCCCAGCAGACCACTCCAAAAGTGATGGCTGATGCCACCACCGTGTCATAGAATGACTTCAGCAGCGCCCCTTGTACACCAAAAGACCTGAGTCTCCTCAGCAGGAACAGCCTGCGCTGTCCCTTCTTGTAGAGTGCGTCAGTATTGTGTGACCAGTCTAGTTTATTGTTCAGATGAATACCCAGGTACTTGTAGGATGTCACCATCTCGATGTCTGTTCCCTGTATATTTACTGGTGCTGTGAGGGGCTGCCCATGCCTGCGGCAGTCCACCACCAGCTCCTTAGTTTTCCTCGCGTTGATCTGGAGGCAGTTCCGATGGCACCAGTCCACAAAGTCCTGGATAAGCCCTCTGTACTCAGCTTCATCTCCGCTGGAGATGAGACCGACGATCGCAGAGTCATCAGAGACCTTCTGTAGATGGCAATGTGTTGTGTTGTGTGAGAAGTCCGCAGTATAAAGAGTGAACAGGAAGGGAGCCAGCACCGTTCCCTGGGGGGCCCCCGTGCTACTGATGATCGTGTCGGAAACACAGTCCCGGGTTCTCACAAACTGAGGCCGGTTCGTGAGGTAGTCCAGGATCCATGATGAGAGGTGCTG
This sequence comes from Pholidichthys leucotaenia, assembly GCA_020510985.1. NCBI lineage: Eukaryota > Metazoa > Chordata > Actinopteri > Cichliformes > Pholidichthyidae > Pholidichthys > Pholidichthys leucotaenia. Next base: position 70,856,277 of record CM035841.1, read on the forward strand.
GTCCACCCCTGCGCGCAGCAGCTTGTCCTTCAGGATCATCGGTTGGATGGTGTTGAAAGCACTGGAGAAGTCAAAGAACATGATCCTCACCATATTCCCGGGCTTCTCCAGGTGGGACAGAGAACGGTGAAGTAGGAAGATCACCGCATCCTCCACCCCAATGCCATGCTGGTAGGCGAACTGGAGTGGATCCATCGCTGGTTCCACCAGGGGGCGGAGATGAGCAAAGAGCAGTCTCTCCAGGGTCTTCATCAAGTGGGACGTCAAGGCCACCGGTCTGAAGCTGTTCAGGTCTTTGGGGTGGGAAGTTTTTGGTACAGGTACCACACAAGATGTTTTCCACAGCTGTGGTACCCTCCCCAGTTTCAGGCTCATGTTGAAGATATACGTCACAATCCCACACAGCTGGTCTGCACAGGACTTGAGGAGCTTTGCGCTGATGCCGTCCGGTCCCGACGCCTTCCTCGCCTTGATCTTCCTCAGCTCCGTCCTCACCTGGGTCTTGGTCAGGGTCAGGATGGGGGGCTGTGTGTTGGGAGTGGGGGGGGTGTCGGTGGAGTGGGGAGTGGGTAGCAGGACTTGATTTCTTAGAGGCAGCAGTGGTTGTTGTGCAGACAGGGGGGAGGGCGGTTGGTCAAATCTATTGAAAAACAGATTCAGGTTGTTCGCCCACTCCCTGCCCCCCGTGGCCTGGGGGGAGGTATTCTGGAGCCCCGAGATGGTTTTGAGGTTTCTCCAGACCCCGCTGATGTCGCTCTGTTGCAGCTTGTCCTCCATCTTCTTCCTGAAGCTGTCCTTGCCTTCTCTGATCTTTCTCCTCAGCTCCCTCTGTACGGACTTCAGCATCTCCCTGTTTCCCGACCTGAAGATCCTCTTCTTCTCTCTCAGAAGTGTTTTTATCTCAGGGTTGATCCAGGGTTTGTTGTTTGAGTGACGCCGTATGGTCTTGGTGGGAACGGATTTGTCCACACAGAAGCTGAGGTAGCCCGTGAAGGTGTGAATGAGGCCATCAATGTCCTCACCATGTGGATCGCAGAGCTGCTTCCAGGCAGTGGCTTCAAAACAGTCCTTTAGAGTGTCCATTGTCTCCTCAGACCATAACTCCACAGTGTGCATGGCCGGAGGTTGTCTGTGCACTAGGGGTTTGTACACCGGTCGGAGATGAACCAAGTTGTGATACGATCTCCCAAGTGGGGGGAGTTGTGATGAGGTGTACGCCTCCTTAGTGTTTGTGTAGGACAAATCCAGTGTTTTATTGTCTCTAGTGTGGCATGTGACATACTGGGTGAAAGTGGGCAGAATGGGAGACAGTGAAACGTGGTTGAAGTCGCCTGAGATGAGGAGAAGAGCATCTGGGTGTTCTGTCTGCAGCCTGCTGGTTACTGAATGGATGACGTCACGCGCTGTCCCAGCGTTCGCCGTCGGATTTGCATAAACAACAATGCAGATCACGTGTGAGTGTTCTCTCGGGAGATATGTAGGCCTCATGCTAACAGCTAGCAACTCAATGTCTTTGCTGCAGTGTCGTTGTTTAACAGTGATATGTCCCGGTCTACACCAGTTGTTGTTAACATACATTATCACTCCACCGCCCCTAGTTTTGCCACTCTCTGGTGTTCGGTCAGCTCGTATCATGTGAAAACCCTCCAGCTCAATGTTAGCATCTGCTGCTAGTTCAGTTAGCCACGTCTCAGTAAACAAAAGGAGAGAGCACTCCCGGTAAGTGCTATCATAACGGGAGATAGCCGCTAGCTCATCTAAATATATAATAGATCCAGGAGATCCAGATAGATCCAGATCTATAATATATAAACTAAAAAGAGTAGGGCCTAGCACAGATCCCTGTGGAACTCCATGACTAAGCTTTGAGTTGAAAGAAAACTCATTATTTACATGAACAAACTGGAACCTATCAGATAAATAAGATCTAAACCACTGCAACAAAGTTCCATTAAGTCCAACATAGTGTTCTAATCTATCAAGTAGAATATTATGATCGATAGTATCAAAAGCTGCACTAAGGTCTAAAAGGACAAGTACAGAAACTAGTCCATTATCAGATGCAATGAGGAGGTCGTTAGTGACCTTCGCTAAGGCTGTTTCAGTGCTATGATGGATTCTAAACCCAGATTGAAACTCTTCAAGTAAACCATTTCCCTGCAGGTGGTCAAATAATTGCGTAGCAACAACTCTTTCTAAGATTTTTGAAATGAAAGGGAGATTAGAGATTGGTCTATAGTTAGCTAAAGCTCCTGGATCTAGCTTTGGCTTTTTGAGTAAGGGTTTAATTACAGCCGTTTTAAAAGCCTGCGGTACATGGCCTAAAGTTAATGAAGAATTGATTATATGAAGAATAAAGCTACCAATAAGTGGAAAGACTTCTTTAAATAACCTGGTAGAAATAGGGTCTAAAAGTCAAGTTGAAGGTTTGGATGAGGAAACTATTTTGTCTAACTCACAAAGGTCGATTGGAGTCAACTCATCAAGACAGACATCAGTTGAAGGAGTTGTAGTAGTTATAGTATTTAAGTTAACTGTGGGAAGAATCTGATTGATTTTATCTCTGATGGATGAAATTTTATTATTGAAAAAGTTCATAAAGTCCTGACTAGTAAGCTCTAAGGGAATGCTAGGATTGACAGAGTCCTGACTCTTTGTCAACCTGGCTACAGTGCTGAAAAGAAACCTGGGATTATTCTTGTTCTCTTCTATTAATGCAGAATAATAACTCGTTCAAGCTTTTCTAAGAGATTTTTTATAAATTAAAAGATGATTTCTCCAAGCTAAATAGATTTCATCTAATTTAGTGGAGCGCCATTTTTCTTTCTAATTGACAAGCCTTCTGTTTTAAGCTACGAGTTTCTGCGTTGAACCAAGGAGTTAGAAATCTCTGATTAGACTTTTTCTTTTTTTAAGTGGGCCACCAAGTCTAGAGTCTGATGCAGAGAAGCTGTAACACTATCCACCATGTTATCAATTACATAAGGAGCAAGCTGTCTATAGCTTATTTCCATTGTGTTGACACATGGCATAGAGGAAACAATCTGCATAAATTTGGTAACAGCATCATCTGAGAGGCATCTACTATAATAATATTATTCTTTAGGAGCCAAATAGTCAGAAATAGTAAAATCAAAGGTTAACAGGCAATGGTCTGACAGTACAGGGTTATGAGGAGACACTACAAGATTTTCTATTTCTATGCCATATGTCAGAACAAGGTCCAATGTATGGTGGAGGTAATGAGTAGAATTTCCTACTTTCTGAGAAAACCCAATCGAGTCTAATATTGAATTAAATGCCACACTAAGGCAGTCACTATCTACATCCACATGTATATTAAAGTCCCCTACTATAATTATTCTATCAGATTTCAGCACTAAATCAGCTAAGAAATCAGCAAATTCGGATAAAAATTCTGAGTAGGTTGATGGGGGATGATAAACTATGGCAAATAAAATTGGGTTTAACCTAAATTTGCTAAAGAGCCCAATACTGAGGACCAGGCCCTCAAAGGAATTATAACATGTTTTTTACTTTACATTAACTAGTAATTTGGAATGGTAAATTGTTGCTACTCCTCCTCCACGACCAGAACTTCTGGGATTTTGACAGCTTAAATAACCAGAGGGAGTTGATTCATTTAAACCAACATAATCCTCTTGCCCTAACAAAGTCTCTGTAAGGGATATTAAATTAATCTGATTATCAATTAACAGATCATGGACTAACAGACTTGGGAGTTAGCGACCTAATATTTAATAAACCACATTTAATTTTTAAATTATGAGGAGGAACAGAGGCCAAATCATTCAATTTAGAGGCTTTATGTTTGAGTTTTACCAATATTCACTTTGGGATGCTTATATGGAGGAGTAAGGACAAACGTAATCTAGCCTTCCTATTGTTCCATATAAATTCCACTAACTTTTTTTTTTAATTCTTGAGAATAGATCTGAAAGTGGTGGTAAAGGGATGTTTTGGAATAAGTAAAGTATTTTTGGTAAGATATTACTTTTAAGTATATTAATTCTCCCAATCATCGACATTTGTAGTGACATCCATCTCTGAAGTAACTCATTAATATCTGTCATTAAGACTTCATAGTTGGCATTGGTGACTGATTCTAGCTTAGGCAAAATTTGAATTCCTCTATATTTAAACTGATCTACAACATTGAATTGGTTTACCTCAGGTGATGGATGATTTCTCTGGGTCTCATTTAACATTAATATTGAAGATTTTGTTTTGGGTTTTTTTTATATCCTGATATATCCCCAAAATTCTTTATTAAATTTAACAAGATCGGAATTGATTTTTTAAGATTCGACAGAAATAAAATTATGTCATCGGCATACAGGGAGATTTTATGTTCTTTTGGTCCTACTTTAATTCCATATATTTGTGGATGTAAACGTACTGCCATCGCTAAAGGTTCAATTGCCATAGTAAACAATAAAGGTGAAAGTGGACAGCCTTGTTGACATCCTCTATTGATTTTTATTGATTTTGAGATATTGCGGTTTGTTAGAATTTCTGCTGTAGCATTATTGTATATTATCTGGACCCATTTTATGAAATTATTTCCAAGTCCAAACCTTTGTAGGACTTCAAAAAGATAGGGCCATTCGACTCTATCAAAGGCCTTTTCGGCGTCCAATGATAGGAGAGGTGTATCTGGTGCTTCTTTATTAGAATAAATAATATTAAATAATCTTCTTACATTATGGAAGCCTTGTCTTCCAATTATAAAGCCATTCTTATCTCGGTTAATAATATTTGGTAATGTTTCTTGTAGGCGTTTTGCTAAAATTTTACAGATTATTTTAAGATCAGCATTTAATAGGCTTGTTGGTCTCATGTTTTCACATTTATTAGGGAGTTTACCTGGTTTTGGTAACAGTATAATTAAGGCATTATTCATGTATGGTGGTAAATTACCATTTTGAAATGCTTCTAAAACCATTTCCAAAAGTGGTTTTATTAATTTATTCTTAAAATTTTTATAGAGGTCAACTGGAATACCATCTGGTCCTGCTCTTTTTCCTGATTTCATATTATCAATGGCTTGCCCAACTTCTTCTTGACTAATTTTAGACTCCAGTATCTCCCTGCTTTCATTTGGAATACATGATATAGATAATCCACCCAAAAACCCATTTAGTTTTGTTTAGTCAATTTCATTTTTTGTATCATATAGTATAATAATCTCTAAAGACACTATTAATTTCTAAAGGATCTATAACTACCTGTCTGTTACTTATAATACTGATAATTGGTGTTTTAGATTCTAATTGTTTAATCTGCCATGCCAATAATTTTCCTGATTTTTTGCCTTGTTCATAAAAAGTTTGTTTCAATCTTAGAAGACTCGAGGCAGCTCTATTCGCTGATTTTTTGTCATATTCAGCTCTCAGAATCAGTAATTCATTCTCCAACTGTGGGTTACTTCCTGCATACGCCTTTTCTTGAAGAATTTTTATTTTACGTTCCAATTGGACTCTCTCCTCTCGGGTCTTCTTGGATTTTGAACCTGTATAACTAATAATATGCCCCCTAATAAAAGCTTTGAAAGCCTCCCACTTTATACATGCCGTTGTTTGTGTAGTATTGATATCAAAGAACTCATCTGTTTTTCTATGTACTTAACAAATTCCTCATCCTGAAGCCATTTATGTTGAAAATATCACCTAACTGGGTCCTTTGTCAATTACTTATCTATATATACTAGACAGCAGGGTGCATGATCGGAGATCACAATGTTATCATAGAAACAGTTTTGAATCTTGGACCTTAATTCTGTAGATGTCAAAAAGTAGTCGGTACGTGAGAATGTCTTATAAGATAAGATAAGATAAGATAAACCTTTATTAGTCCCACAATGGGGAAATTCCAGGATTGCAACAGCATAGGGATAGCAACACTCAGAGCAACAATCAGAAGGCAAGAAAAAACAACATCTAGTAAACATATGTCCGTATTACTATAAATGTATATATATAGACACAGTGCAGAGCATTATGGCTGGTGAATGTGCAGCAGAAAGTCTAAGCTCTCTCTCCGCGGATGCAGCGGGACAGCTGGAAGTCTTTGGGCATGATGGTGACCCCCTTAGCGAAGAAGAGACCACCAGGTGGGCCTCGCTGGTCTCCTGCAGAGCCATGACGGCGAAGCTCAGGAAACGCAGGACGGTCTTGAAGTCCTGAGTGATCTCCCTCACCAGGCGCTGGACGGGCAGCTTACGGATGAGCAGCTCTGTGGATTTCTGGCAGCGACGGATCTCTCTCAGAGCCACGGGCCTGTGACGGCGAGGCCTCTTCACTCTGCCGGTGGCCGGAGCGCCGCTCCGAGCAGCCCTGGTGGCTAGCTGTCTCCTGGGGGGCTTCTTCCTCCAGTAGATTTTACGGGCGGTCTGCTTGGTTCTTGCCATCGATCTTTATTATTCTGTCTTATATTTCTTTCACGCCGCCTAAACTCCAGCCCGGCACCCGCGTCGTTTTCGCTACAGCTCCCGGTATGTCGAGTTTCCCATTAGCACCAGGCGGCGGCCAAGTGCTAGTTAGCACTAGCTCCTCCCCGCTGTAACGTCTCCCGCTGCAAACCGTGGCTCCGTCCGCCGACCCGGGAGACCCCCGGGGCGATCCGTGCGTCCGTGATATACAGTATATACAGAGTGAAAGGTGTAGAAAGAAGAAGGAAGATAAAAAAAAAGGCTGTTGCAACAGGCAGCCCACTCGTGTGGCGCCGCCGGTCCGGCGGAACCGGAACCGGTTATAGGTATTAGAATAACAAGAATAGGCTTTGACTTGTGGTTTCATTTCTCTCCATATATCTAGCAATCTCAATTCTTTCATAAAATGATTAATGGTCATCCTACATCCATTGTGCATACAGTCCAGTCCTGTTGATCTATCTATACTGGGATTCAATGTTCAATTAAAATCCCCTGCTATTATATGTTGCCCTGCAAGTGATGATAAAGTGAGGAATAAATTAACAAAGAAGTCATGATCATCAATATTGGGGCCGTATAAGTTCACCAGATTTATATTTTCTAATAGCAAAGATCCTTGGATGATTAAATATCTTCCAAATTTGTCTCCAATTATATTTTTCACTTGAAATGGGACTGTTTTGTGTATGAGAGTCATAACTCCCCTGGCTCGGGATAAAAATGATGAGGTGAACACGTTACCTTGCCATCTTCTCCTAATTCTTTTAACATCCTCCTCTATTAGATGAGTTTCTTGTAAAAACAATTTTCAAATCTATGTCTTTTATTTTTTTTAAGATTTTGTAGACCTCTGCAGTTCCATGAAATTAAATTAAGATTAACGCTTTGATCTATGATCAATAAGGAGTTTGAGATTACCTTGCAATTTGAACATACTCATACAGAGAAGCAAAAACATGGATGATAGAACATTCATCCTACAAACTAAACAAAAACAGATTCCCTTTCCCCACATTCGTGGTAAACCCCCCAAAATATTCCATCTCCCGTTGTAGCTAGTGACTGTTTCACACCTGTGAGGATCAGTCAAACCACTCTCTCTTTCTCCTCTCAATCACCCTGACACTACTACTATTCTTATGACATTAACTCTCTTCTGTAGCTTTTTCAGCATAACTTCAAAGTTTTATAGCAACGTTGTACATAACATTTTTTTATAATACAGTCTGTATTTTGTAGACTTGTTTATGATTCAGATCAATCAGATGTCTGTACATATGCTTAAAGGTTCTACCTTTGTCATGTTCATGCTTAGCTCCCACCAGTCTCCTTTTGGATTTGCTTGATGAGCTCCTGCGCCTCTTGAGGAGTCTTGAAGATGTGGGTTCTCCCCTTATATGTGACCAGCAGTCTTGCCGGATGAATTACTCCATGACGAATCCCTAGGTTGCGCAGCTCTTTGCGGGCGGGGTTGAACTGTTTCCTCAATTGTTGTATTCCTGCAGCCAAGTCCGGGTAGAATTGCACTTGTTGGTCCTGGTACTTAATTTCCCCTTTAGCTCGCGCCGCATTGGTGACTGTCATCTTGTCTTTGTAGTTGAGGAACTTCATAATCAGTGTCCTCGGTGGTGTCTTATTATCTCTCAGTGGGCCGATTCGGTGAGCTCTCTCTAAAATGACCGATGACTGCAGATCCGCGTTATTCAGTGCTTCTGGAATCCACTTTTCCAAAAAGGAACATGGGTCCCGTCCCTTCATTCCCTCCGGAGCCCACCAGCCTCAAATTATTCCCTCGCGAGCGGGATTCCAAGTCTAGGACGTTATCTTCCAGACTTTTGCATTTTAATTCCAGTGTTTGCAGTTTAGTTTGCAGGCTGATAACATCATCTTCAGTGCTTGATATTCGGAGCTCCGCCTGCGACACTCGCTCCATGCAGTCGTTTATTTCCTTTCTCATACCTTCTATCACTGCTATAGTCCCATCGAATTTAGACGAAAACTCTGTTCTCATGGAGTTAATGGCAGTGAGCACTACGTTTGTCCCCTCTTCAACTGTTCCCACTCCGCCACTGTCTCCCTCCTCCGCCATTGCCTCTCGAGTTTTCTCTGTTTCGCCTCGAGCGTGAAAGTCTGTTAGCTTGGGTTGTTTTGTCGAGTTACCTTTTCCTCCACCTAATTTTCCAACCTTGGTCTTTACCATATCCACGCCAAAACGTAGGGATCGGTTTTTGTTCCAGTTAAGAGAGTTTTAGTAAAATTTTTATTTTCACGAGCAGAGCAGTGTGAAACAAGTCTTCCTACGTGGCCACCATAACCGGAAGTCCTTTTTTTTAACTTTTTTATTAACTTTAGAGGAAGCAGGAAAAGGCTCTCTAAAGGAGGAGACAGGGGCAAAGTTGAACGGTGGTGGATGAGGAGGCGCTGCAGAAATGCGTGTGTTTTTCAGGTTATGTTGTATTTGTCCTGGGTTACAATATTTAGGGCAATGGGAGACAGACTCAATCTCTGTAGGATTATAAATCAAAGGCTGATCCAAATGGTAAAGACCACCTGAATTAATTGTATTGATACAATACGTTGGAACAGAACCAAAAAAGGGCAGTTTAGCAAACCCAGAAGCTTCAGAGTGGGTAAACACGCCAGGTCCCAGTCACTGTACCAAAAAACACCGAATGGAATAAAAAGGATTGTCTCTTAAAACACGTGCACCAAGTCTATTTGGGTGAATGCCATCAGTCCTCATAAGTGATGGGCGGTTCCAAAATAAGTTAAAATTGTCAACAAAACCAATGTTAAAAATAGGACAAGTAAAACACAACCAAGAATTAAGACTGAGAGTTCTGCTAAAACGATTACAGCCTCGTCTGAGAGGTGCCAAAAGCCCAGAGATGAGCGCGCGTCTGCCACAGGTCATAAAAGTGGACAAAAGGCTCTTGAAGTCACTTTTTAAAATCTCAGCCACTTCAACTGGGATGTTATTGCATCCCACATGCACAACGGCAGTTTGTATGTGAGGGAATTCATTCAGCAGGTAAGGGATAAGAGCCTCAATGTCAGAGACTCTAGCCCCGGGAAAAAAATCGAGTAACACAGTACCTGCTTCTGACGTTCCTCACGATTGAGTCACCAGTTACCAGCGTCGTCTGGGGGGGTTAATGTTGGTGGATTCCGATGTGGAGAGTAATTGTGAAGAGGATGACGTTGTTGCAAAGGCGGGGAGATGCACTCTTTTCTTCTATGTGGAGCAGGTGTGTAATTTGACACACCCTGGGTGGTCTTTATCCGGGGTTTGCGGACATGAGCTGCTGCTGAAGGAAAGGAGGGAGGACGAGGGGCGTCCACGGGCGGGTGGCCAGAGTCCAGGTGGGGAAAATCCTCCAGGGAAAGGATATCAAATCTGTTATCCAAGGACACGGGAAGAGAAGAGGCGCGGCCCATTCTGGTCGATCGACAATGGTTATTAGCTGGTCGAACCAAGGTCCAGGGCGCCTGGACCTTGGTTCGACCAGGTCACACCTAGGGCCACTTTTAGAGTCTCCAATTAACCTATCCTGCATGGTTTTTTGGCCTGTGGGAGGAAACCGGAGAACTCCCAGAGTAAACCCACGCAGACCCGAGGAGAACATGCAAACTCCACACAGATCACTGTTGGTCAGGGGCTGGGATTGAACCAGGGACCTCATTGCCAAGGGTGAGTTGCTGTGCTAGCCACTGTACCACCGCGCCGCCCAAGATGCCGCCACTCTCACTTTGAATAGTTCTGTGAGGAACCTTGGAGTATTTTTGATTAAGATTTGTCCTTTAATTCACATATTAAAATTGTTTCTAAGACTGCCTTCTATCATCTGCACAATATTGCCAAGATCAGGAGCATCTTGTCTCTAAATGATGCTGAGAAACTGATTCACGTCTTTGTCAGCTCTCGATTAGATTATTGTAATTCACTGTTATCTGGTTGTCCTAAAGTCTCCTTAAAAAAAAAAAATCTTCAGTTGATTCAAAAATGCTGCTGCTAGAGTTTTAACTGGTTCTAGAAAAAGAGATCATATCTCTCCGGTTCTGTCCTCCCTTCGTTGGCTTCAAATAGAATTTAGAATCAAGTTTAAAATCCTTCTTCTTACTTTCAAAGCTCTTAATAATCAGGGCCCCCGATATATAAAAGATCTGATATTACCTTACCATCCTAAGAGAGCATTACACTCCCAAAATGCTGGCTTACTTGTGGTGCCCAGAATCTCCAAAAGTACAGTGGGAGGCAGAGCTTTTTGCTACCAAGCCCCTTCTCTCTGGAACCAGTTACCACTCTGGGTCCAGGAGTCAGACTCGGTCTCTGTTTTTAAGAGCAGGGTAAAATCCTTCCTTTTTAATATAGCTTACGTTTAAGGAGCGTTTTTGTGTCTCTTAACCCCACTCTTGTTCTATTGTTATATGATCCATACTGCTGGTTGACCTCCAATAATGTACTTGGCATCTTACTGTTATGTTCTTTATGTCTGTCCTTTCCATCCTCCTCATCCCCTCATCCCCAGCCAGTTGCAGCAGACGACTGCCCCTCCCTGAGGCTGGTTCTGCTAGAGGTTTCTTCCTTCCAAATGGGAGTTTTTCCTCTCCACTGTCACTTAGTGCTTGCTCATAGGGGATCATCTGATTGCTGGGTTTTTCTGAGACTGTGGTGTTTTTCTCTGCTCTCTGGCACCATGAGATGGCCTCTGTTGTAATGTGGTGCAGTATGAATAAAGCTGAATTGAATTGAATTGAAATGAATGAAAGAGCTGGTCCGATGTGCCACGGCCAGGACGAAAACCATATTGCTCCTCCTGAATCCGAGGTTTGACCAATGGCCGGACTCTCTTCTCCAGTACCTTGGCATAGACCTTCCCAGGAAGGCTGAAGAGTGTGATCCCTCTAAAGTTGGAGCACACCCTCCGGTCCCCTTTTTTGAAGAGAGGAACCACCACCCCGGTTTGCCATGCCAAATGCACTGCCCCCTCATGGATTGTCACCTTATCGTGGTGGTGGGGATTTGCATGCCCCAGTGATCCCAGGAGCTATGTTGTCCGGGGCAATTTGCCTCTGATAGGGTCTCCCAAGACCAACTGGTCCTGGGTGAAGGGCCAGACTAAGAACGATCCAACAGACCCTCATGATAAATTCTAGATCAAGGATTCAGTGTACCCTGCCCGGTATGGGGTTACCGGGACTCAACCCTGGAGCCAGGCCTGGGGGAGGGGCTCGATGGCTAGTGTCTGGTGGCCGGGTTTCCACCCATGGGACCCAGCCGGGCTCAGCCCGAAGGAGTTACAAGGGTCCGCCCTCCAGTGGGCTCACCACCTGCAGGAGGGATCATGGGGATCCGGTGCTATGTGGATTAGGTGGCGGAGACCTTGACAAACTGATCCCAAGCTTTCAAAACTGGCTTTTGGTATGTGGAATGTCACCTCTCTGGTGGGGAAAGAGCCTGAGCTGGTGTATGAGGTTGAGAGATACTGGCTAGATATAGTCGGCCTCATCTCAACACATAGCTCCGGTTCCGGAACCAGTCTCCTGGAGAGGGGCTGGAACTTGGCCTTTTCTGGAGTTGCCCCGGGCGAGAGGTGACGAGCAGGGGTAGGTATTCTTGTATCCCCCCACCTTGCTAGCTCTATATTGGAGTTTTCCCCGGTGGACAAAAGGGTTGCTTCCCTGTGCCTTCTGATTGGGAAACGGTCCTGACCATCATTTGTGCCTATGCATCAAATGATGTTTCAAAGTACCCACCCTTTTTGGAGTCTGTGACTGGGGTGCTGGAGGGTACTCCTCTTGGAGACTCCATTGTCCTACTGGGAGGATTTCAATGCACACGTGGGCAACGACAGTGAAACCTGGAGGGGAGTGACTGGGAGGAACGGCCTGCCTGATCTGAACCCGAGTGGTGTTCAGTTATTGGACTTCTGTGCTAACCACAGTTTGTCCATAACCAACACCATGTCCAAGCATAAGGGTGTCCATATGTGCACCTGGCACCAGGACACCCTAGGTCACAAGTCAATGATCGATTTTGTTATCGTGTCATCAGACCTGTAACCATATGTCTTGAACTCTCGGGTAAAGAGAGGTGCAGAGCTGTCAACTGATCACCACCTGGTGGTGAGTTGGATCCGATGGCAGGGGAGGAAGCCATTCAGACCTGGTAGACCCAAACGTATAGTGAGGGTGTGCTGGGAACGTCTGGCTGAGGCCCCTGTCCGGGAGGTCTTCAACTCCCACCTCCAGAAGAACCTCAACCACATTCCGAGGGAGTCTGGAGACATGGAGTCTGAATGGGCCATGTTCTCCACCTCTGTTGTTGAAGCGACGGCCCAGAGCTGCGGCTGCAAGGTGGTTGGCACATCTTGTGGTGGCAACCCCCGAACCAAGTGGTGGATACCAGTGGTGAAGGGGGCCATTAAGCTGAAGAAGGAGTCCTATCAAGCTTGGTTGGCTTGTGGGACTCCCGAAGAAGCTGAGGTGTACCAGCAGGACAAGCGGAGTGCAGCTCAGGTGGTTGCTGAAGCAAAAACCCGGGTATGGGAGGAATTTGGTGAGGCCATGGAACAAGACTTTCGGTCGGCTTCGAAGAGATTCTGGCAAACTGTCCGGCAGCTCAGGAGGGGAAAGCAGCTCCCTGTCCACACTGTGTATGGTGCGGATGGGACGCTGTTGACTTCGACTAGGGATATCGTCGGGCGGTGGAAGGAATACTTCGAGGATCTCCTCAATCCCACTGATTCGCCTTCCACAGAGGAAGTAGGGTTTGTGGACGAGGGGGATGACTCGCCTATCACAGGGGCTGAGGTCGCCAAAGTGGTTAAAAATCTCCTTGGTGGCCGGGCCCCGGGGGTGGACGAGATTCGCCCTGAGTACCTCTTGATATCATAATCCATTTAAATCTGTTCATTATAAGTTTAAACAATATACCTACCTATAGGTATTCTGAATATTTACCTAATATGGCTAAAAAATGCATTTAATGCCAGGGGTTGTCGCAGCTGCCATTCACACACCATTAAAGAAAGGCCGCTGTTTGGAACTATTTGGCGCTCCATGAACCATGTGACTGGGCAGCAGTGGGATCAAAGAGTGTCATAACTCTCATTAAAAGACCTGTACAATTCAAGTTACCCTGGGATCTGATTTATACATGTCCAAGTAAATTTTCAGTCCAATGATTTACAGATTCAGAATTTTCTAATGCCTCATTTACAGCATTATAGTCCCACAGTCACTAACTTGAGTTGAGAACGCATATGTCAATAACAGAAACCTGGATTAATAGTGACAGGGACCTGAATTTTGGGATTGATAGTTATGAAATGATTTGGAAGAACAGAGAAAAAAAGAATCAGGCTGGTGTGGCTCAATTTGTTGACATCAATTCATTATAAGGTGGTAGAAGAAATGTCAACAGTGGTAGATAATTTAGTGGAATGTGTCACAATAGAAATTCTGATGCGAAAAAAGAAAATTGTTCATGTAAGCTGCATGCAAGTATAGAACACCAGGTTCTAATACAGATGCATTTGAGAACTGGATGGAAGAACATTTGACAAAAATCTTAGATTATTACAGTAAATGAAAGCACCAAGTTGCTGATGTCTCACTGCCAGAGCCTTGGCGGAAGTATGCATTCTCAGCTCATCACAAAAATGTTTTGGGTTCCTCTCTAGCCCAAGGACCACCTCTGGTAAAATGTTCATCCAAATCCATCCATCCATCCATCCATCTTCTACCGCTTTTCCGGAGGTCCGGGTCGCGGAGGCAGCAGTTCAAGCAGAGAAGCCCAGACTTCCCTCTCCCCAGCCACCTGCTCCAGCTCTTCAGAGGGGATACCAAGGCGTTCCCAGACTAGCTGGGAGACATAGTCTCTCCACCGAGTCCTGGGTCTGCCCCGGGGTCTCCTCCCAGTGGGACGTGCCTGAAACACCTCAAGTGGGAGGCGTCCAGGAGGCATCCTAATCAGATGCCCATACCACCTCAACTGACTCCTTTCAATGTGGAGGAGCAGCGGTTCTACTCTGAGCCTCTCCCGGATGACTGAGCTCCTCACCCTATCTCTGAGGGTGAGTCCAGCAATCCTACGGAGAAAGCTCATTTCAGCCGCTTGTATCCGCGATCTCGTTCTTTCGGTCATTACCCAAAGCTCGTGACCATAGGTGAGAGTAGGAACGTAGATTGACTGGTAAATCGACAGCTTTGCCTTAGAACTAAGCTCCCTCTTCACCACAACAGACCGGTACAACGTCCGCATCACTGCAGATGCTGCTCCAATCCGTCTGTCGATCTCTCGCTCCATTTTCCCCTCACTCGTGAACAAGACCCCAAGATACTTAAACTCCTCCACTTGGGGCAGGAGCCTGTCCCCAACCCGGAGAGGACAATCCACCTTTTTCCGGCTGAGGACCATGGACTCGGACTTGGAGGTGCTGATTCTCATCCCAGCCGCTTCACACTCAGCGGCAAACCGTCCCAGCAAGAGCTGTAGGTCATTGCTGGATGAAGCCAACAGGACAACATCATCTGCAAACAACAGAGATGAGATCCTGTGGTCACCAAGCATGACACCCTCCATTCCCTGGCTGCGCCTAGAAATCCTGTCCATAAAAATTATGAACAGGACCGGTGACAAAGGGCAGCCCTGGCGGAGTCCAACTCTCACTGGGAATGACTCCGACCGAGTGTTGGCAATGCGAACTAAACTCTCACAACGGTCGTACAGAGACCGAATAGCTCGTAACAACAAGCCCGATACCCCATACTCCCGAAGCACCCCCCACAAAAATCCACGAGGGACGCGGTCAAATGCCTTCTCCAAGTCCACAAAACACATGTAAACTGGTTGGGCAAACTCCCACGAACCCTCAAGAATTCTCGAGAGGGTAAAGAGCTGATCCGATGTGCCACGGCCAGGACGAAAACCACATTGCTCCTCCTGAATCCGAGGTTCGACCAACGGCCGGACTCTCCTCTCCAGTACCTTGGCATAGACCTTCCCAGGGAGGCTGAGGAGTGTGATCCCTCTAAAGTTGGAGCACACCCTCCGGTCCCCTTTTTTGAAGAGAGGAACCACCACCCCGGTTTGCCATGCCAAAGGCACTGCCCCCCGACCTCCACGCAATGTTGCAGAGGCGTGTCAACCATGACAACCCAACAACATCCAGGGCCTTGAGGTACTCGGGGCGAATCTCGTCCACCCCCGGGGCCCGGCCACCAAGGAGATTTTTAACCACCTTGGCGACCTCAGCCCCTGTGATAGGCGAGTCATCCCCCTCGTCCCCAAACCCTGCTTCCTCTGTGGAAGGCGTATCAGTGGGACTGATCCCAAGCTTTCTTTCATCCAAATCCATCCAGTAATTTTGTAGTACACGCATGTGCAGTGAAAATAATCTGCAATTCACATGCCCGTACTGTTGATGGCAGACAAGAGCCAGCAACCTGATTTTAACAGCTGCAATCCAAACACAAACGAAGAGCACGGTGGCAGACGTTTTAAATGGCAGAAGCAATGGAGGTATGTGAATACATTGACAATCAAGACGAACTGGAGCTTTTGCCGTTTAAGGCACTTTTCCATAAGCCCAGCACACCTCGGCACGTCTCGATTCACTTCAACACGGTTCGGCTCGCTTTTGTCTCCAATACAACCGTGTTAAGCTGGGGTGGGTGGGATTTCTATAACAGCGAGGCGGCGCCACACTCCCGTGACGTAGAACACGCAACCCAAGCAAAACATAACACATACAGCTGTATAAGGCAACTCCTCGGTCTGTGGCTTTTTTCACCGTAAATGCCAAAAAGGACCGCCAGACAAGGGTACAGGCAGTGAGATGAAACACTCTGGAATAGTTCTGCAGCTTCTGGGAGAGCCAAAGACGTGAGGATGCAAACTAGGTCATATATGACGGTAAGCCAATGTTGCTAATGCTAGTTTGCTATAAGTACGTCGTACTACACTGTAATGTCTGCAAGTTATCACTGTTAGGTACTAAAATATGTACGCTGTGTGTGTTTCAGATGGCTCTGTTGTGGGGAAATTACTGCTTCAGTCGGTCTGGGCATTCAGCACAGCCTGTCACGGATGTCATCAGCCTGTCACTGATGTCAGCACAGCTTCACAAATGATCAGTGGTTATAGAGCTTAAGAATGTCTGTAGAAACATTTATTTCCTGTACAACAAATTGCTCTGATCTGCTTGAAAATCATGGAGAGACTGTTGAGACATCATGGACGTACCTGCTTCTGCAGAACCGAGTCTGAGGTGGTGTTATAGAAAAAAATGATCAGCTGACACAACTTGATCGCCATGTTAATAACTATATTAGCCACAAAATATATATTCAAAAAGTAAACAGTACTGAGTTTGGTATAATAAGATATATTTGACAGTTATCATGCATTTTAGGCCAAAACAAACTTGATCTAGGATTAAAAGCAATTTAAATAATGCAGTCACAAGGTTACATGGAAAATACTTGATTTACTAGATACATATACTGTAGAAATATATATTCTCTGCATCAACTGCAAGTGATGCAGAGACCACAAGTGATGTCCATGCCCTGCATGGACATCACTTGTGGTGTGCCCCAGGGGTCAGTTTTGGGACCCAAACTCTTTATCTTGTATATAAATGACATATGCCAAGTATCAAAAATTCTGAAATTTATTTTGTTTGCGGATGACACAAATATCCTTTGCACTGGTGAGAATTTGCAGCAGGTTTTAGAGGTGGTCACAACTGAAATGGAAAAATTAACGCAGTGGTTCAACAAAAATAAATTATCTCTAAATCTAAAAAAACCAAAGATTATGTTGTTTGGAAATTATAAAATAAATCATGAAATAATGATAACGATAGATGATACCAGAATACAAACAGTACAGGAAAATAAGTTTCTGGGGGTGACGCTAGACAGTAAAATCTGCTGGAAACCTCACATCAGTCACATCCGGGCTAAATTAGCAAAATGTATAGGCATACTGGGGAAGACAAGGCACATCGTGGACTATAAATCATTGGTCTTATTGTACAATTCACTGTTTTTACCTTATCTTAACTACTGTGTAGAAGTCTGGGGAAACACCTACAAGACCAACCTACAAGCAATATGCACATTACAAAAAAGAGCTATAAGGATAATAAACAATGCAGGATATAGAGACCATACCAATTCGTTGTTCTTGAAGTCACATGTCATAAAGTTCATCGATTTAGTTAAATTTAAGACAGCACAAGTAATGTACAGTGCAATTAACAATCAACTCCCAACTAATATACAAAAAATATTTAAAAAAAAGAGACAATGATCATAATTTGAGAGGAGACTTAAACTTCACAAAACCCAAGATACGTACAACCAAGAAAAGTATGTGCATATCTGTCTGTGGGGTGGATTTGTGGAACAGTCTGGAGCCGGAACTGAAACTATGTACAAACAGAAATCAATTTAAAAAGAGGTATAAGCACCATTTGTTGAAAGGATATATGTTAGAAGGGTAGAATTTATATGTACGATTCATTATGTTCACTCTGGGACATTATGGGACACTATGGAATGGTGGGTGGTACAGCACTGTGTGTATCTGTGTCGTTTGAGACTGGTTTTGAAATATAGACTTCATTGTATGTTAGAATGGACAGGTGTTAATGTTGATCTGTAAAAAATACAGTAAATTGTTTACTTGGGGTATTAAAGGTAGTAATTTGTATAAAATTCACATGGGTGTATCGATGGAAAAGAGGAGTTGGAATTAATAAGTGTTCACTTCTTCCTTCTCCCTTTCGAACAGTGTATACTGTAACTTTATTGCATTTGCTATTTGCTTGTTTTTTGTTATATTTTTTGTGTTCGAAATAAACTATCTATCTATCTATCTATCTATCAACAATGCACTAGACATGCATTCATGTAGTATTGCACTGGGAATTGCACTGATAATAAACCTCTGAAGTTTTTGCAGATGTCTCTTTTTTATATGTGAAGGTTACCACCATGTGGCATAAATTAAAAACTGAAAGATTGGAAAAGCTAAGAATAATCCAGCAGTTTGAGAAATCACTTTTGGTTTGGCGTAAGACTGTCAACAGAATTATGAACCATAAAGCAGTTTGTGTTAAAATGTTAAATCCCATTAAACCTAATCCGGGGGCTTCCAATCATGTGTCATGGGGGGCCAAGACCCTGCAGGTTCTCTCTTCTACCCAGTCTCTTCAGCAGGTGTTCTCACTGATCAGTCAGTGGAAGAAGTTCAGTGGAATCTGCTGTTGAAGACAGCCTGCAGGGTCTTGGCCCTCCATGGCACATGATTAGACACCCCCGCCCAAACCCATTATAATGAAAAGCAGATGCTAATATGACCCAGAATTCCTCCATATACTGGTACTGTCACTAAAGTATGCAGGGTCTTCTGCACTGGCACATCCAACAATACAGTTTTCAATTAATAAAATAATTGTTTTGGTTAATTTTTTCTTAAAAATGAGCCATTATTTTCAAGGTCACCGATAAATCCTTTGTACAGTTTACTCTTTTCCCACTGGTGTCTTAACAGACAAAATAGAAAATCATGATGCAAACACATAAGTCACTAAATTGTTTATTACAATCGGCAGCAAATTCCAGATTATTCAGAATGTGCAAAATTCAAACTGTAAAAAAAAAAAAAAAACTGGAATGGCCACACACGGCAGCCATGCTACCTCACTGAGAAGCAACTGGATCGGCCCCTCGTACTGGTCCTGTTTCAGCAGATCTTCAGCCTGTGTCTCTGTAAATAGTGAGGCAAGGTCCAGTTGGGGTGACAGTTTCCCTCTTGCCTAGACAAAAGACAAATGGGTGGTGGTTAATTAAAGCAAGTTTAAAACATATTTGGGAAATACACTTGTTGTTAAAAGCCAGTGGTGGAATGTGAATTAATGAATGAATCTTTATTTTGGATTGATTAAAAGCAAAGATTTAAAGAAAATAGAATAATATAACAAAGGGGAAAAAAATCTAACAAGGTCAAATTAAACAATAACTCCTCTGATTATACAGTTCAACATAAGTTATCTGAAATGGGTGATGGCTGAAGCTGCAGCTTATATTGCCCACCATATTTCATCCAAGAATTCAAAAGAAAAACAAAACAGGAGAGATTACAATTCCAATGTGACAATAAAGTACTTCGTTGTTGTATTTAACCACAATTTTCATGTAGCTGCGCTTTGGTAGATTTTACAAGGGCTGCGTTACATTTAAAATCATCTTTTTTTACTGTGGCCTCAGCAATCAGAATGAATTAATACATTCACTTGAATGGAATCTAGTACTTTAACACTCGGTGTGCATCACCGAGTGTGGAGTCGCTCAGTCAAAATATGAAGTTTTTATCAATAAAAGTTTGTCTGTTTTCAGGGGCTGTAAGCCATAATAATCAAAATTTAAATAAATAAACGCTTGAAATATATCACTGTCTGTGTAATGAATGTATATAATATATGGATTTCACTTTCTGAAATGAGTGACAAAAAATATTGAAGTTTTTCATGACATTCTAATTTTTGGAGATGTACCTATATTAGGGAAATACACCTGTGAAAGTCAGTGGTGGGATGTGACAAAAATGCTTTGTTTCCTGACAACCACTGCAGGATCCACAGAATAGGTGTGTGGGTCTATTCTGATGCTTTAGAAAATTATATGAATGACTTTATAAATCACTGGTTTGAAAAAGCAATTTTAATATGACGAGATTTCAGCTCCTGTGGTCCATTTCACCAGTACCACAATATAAACAGGGAGGCTAACCCCTGGCATGTGGAAACACATTCTAGCATTAAATTGCACACAATTTAATGTGCAGCACCAAAGTGCAATACAAAACACAAACCAGGACTTTAACCAGGATTAACATATTTCATCGTTTTGCTCTCACAAGCGAATATTTAGGAGAAAACAAGCGCTAATCAGCAGTTGGTACTAGCTAGCTACTAGCTAAAAATCGTTAGCCAGCACAGAACAGTGCTGTATGGCTCAAAAAAAGTGAGCTTGCCACCAACAGGATAAATAAGCAAACAGATGCACATTATTACAAATCACTCACCATCGATGGTTCTCTCACGTTCGTCTTCAGCTTGTCCATAGTTCGGTTCTATGCTGGGAAGCCATCTGTATAGGTCTGGGTCACTTCTCACTGTGGAACTGCCACCAAGCAGAGAAAACTCTGCACCTCTTCGTTGGACCACAGTGTAGAGTTCCGCAAAACCTACAACGCTGTCTGTATTAATATTGTATTTACTCCGTGACCGAGTTAGTCTGTGAAATATTGCAAATGGCGGTCGTGTGTAGATTTATCAGAAGACGGTCACTTTCGTGACGTTACGACCTGACCAATCAGCGGCGACCAGTCTTTTGACGTCACAACACAGCGCGCTTGTACCCTGCCCTTGAGCGGGGACGAAAATCACGGCTGTTAAACCGTGTTGGGGCTAGTGGAAAGACTTACAAAGCGTGCTGAGCTGTGCCGTGTTGGGCTAAGCGGGGCTAATGGAAAAGGCCCTTTAGTGGGAGAGGAAGAAAACAGAGGGGCAAAAAGATGGACATTTCTTTACCCAGTATTGGCAGACTACTCAGTACTTTCTTCTGGTGGGAGTTTCCAGATGCATGTGCAGTACGGTTCCATTGATGGCAAAGGTGAACCATTTTTGTGTTTAGTTAAAAAACAATGCATTATTTCAAAATTCTGGCAAGTTAAAAGATGACAAAATTTGGTAATACAATGATACAAGCCTTTAGTTGCACTTAATTTTGACGTGAGCTGAAAAAAAGAGGCAGACACACACACACACAGAGCAACAAACAGACGCTCTTAGTGATTACTGTATGCCTCCGTATT
The DNA here is from genome assembly GCA_020510985.1 of Pholidichthys leucotaenia. Taxonomy (NCBI): domain Eukaryota; kingdom Metazoa; phylum Chordata; class Actinopteri; order Cichliformes; family Pholidichthyidae; genus Pholidichthys; species Pholidichthys leucotaenia. Next base: position 70,877,624 of record CM035841.1, read on the forward strand.
CACTGAGGCATAAATATTACAAAACAAAAATGATAAAGTGCATGCAGTATATTAAACAGCATAATTAGAAATGTCCCTAGACAGGCTAATTAGCCTCAACATTTTAATGAAAATTACAAAAAATATTATCAAGTGAATGTGACAAAGTTTTACAAATATTGTGTTGGTGAAAACTTGGAAAAAAATACACAGAAATTAATGACATTGATTTTTAAAGAAAGAAATCTTACTTCAATCTTTATTAAAACTGAAGAAAAATTAGATAGACTTTATTGATCCCAAACTGGGAGATCTTAATAAATGGTAAAACAAAACATCAAGTGATCGCGATGACACAGATATGAAAACTGTGAAATAGGTCATTGAGGGAATTTCCAAACCACTACCTCACATCTTCAACGCATCATTTCAAATGGGACAATTTCCTAATAAAATTAAAAATGCAAAAGTCATTCCATTATATAAATCTGGTGACAAGTAGCACTTCACAGATTTCTCTTCTGACACACTTGTCAAAAATTCTACAAAAACTGCTCAGTGATGGATTAGAAAAGTTTATAGAGCAACACAAACTATTCTCTGACAGTCAATATGGTTTGAGAGCAAACTGGTCTACATCATTAGCATTAAATGAACACAGAAGAAATCACTAATTCTTTAGATAAATAGACATTTACAGTTGGAGTATTTCTTGATCTTGTCTTTTAGACCCTATTCCTCCCAGGTTATTTAAAGAAGTCTTCCATTTATTGGTAGCTCTATTCTTCAAATAATCAATTCTTCATCAACTTTAGGCCATGTACCTCAAGCTTTTAAAACTACTGTAATTAAACCCTTACTCAAAAAGCCAACACTGGATCCAGAAGTTTTAGCTAACTATAGACCAATCTCTAATCTGCCTTTCATTTCAAAAATCTTACAGTTGTTGCTATGCAATTATTTGATCACTTGAATCAGAATCAGAATAGCTTTATTGCCAAGCATGTTTACAGTGTAAACAAACGAGGAATTTGACTTGACATTGGGCACGCTCGATAAGCGCCTCCAATGATGCGGCAGCCATGAAGGCGCCTGTCCTCAGTGGAGGGTAAAGAGGGGAATGGGGGAGGGAATGACACAATGGGCAGAGAGAAAAAACATAGTTAATCAAAATAAAGCTCGTATGAGCAAAATTGTGATTACATAGAAAAAAAAAAACCCTCTAAGCACAAGTAGCAGACCAATACAGATCACACAATACAAAGGAGCAAGAGAGAGACCAGTGTGTGTAGTCAGCATGTAATTAGTATGAGTGCGGTGTTAATGTATCAGTTGCTGGTGCACAACAAATGGGCACCTCCTGGCAACGGATGGGTGTTATGTTCATGTATTCAAAACACAGATCAGCATGTCCCAGAGTGTGTCTCTCTTCGTGCATTGCCAGATGGCAAAGTTCTGTATTAGACACATGATAACGCTGTCCTTGAAGAGTCCGGTTTGCTGAACAACAGCAAATGTTAATTGTTTGGGTTAAAGAGAAGCCAAAACACCTTCCTGCAAAATCTCTGCACCTGGAGGAATGAGTTCCCAAGGACGCCGAATCAAGGCCTGATGAGCACAGTCACTTGGAGCATAGTAATTTCCACTCTCTTGTTATTCTGTGCATCACAATTAATTCAATTCACAGGCTTAAAATCACTGGTCGAATTGTTGAAGGAGCTTCGCCGGGATCCGCATTTTGACCAGCTCTTCCAACTTTTTTAATTTCTGATACACTAGGAAACTCCAGAGCCAAACAGTAGAAATCCTGTGATCATATCCAAACAGATAGATGTCTTCTGCATCTTCAATCGAATCACACAGACACATGAGTTCCAATTAACCCATGAGTCACACATTTGGGCTCCCCCGGGCCCGATTTTCTGTTGAAAAGGTGGTGTCAATTGTATTTAAAGCCCAAAATTCCATTTTTTCCATTTTTCCATTTGGATTGAGATCCGCGAGAAGGAGCGAGACACAGACACAGACGAAGCAAGCTGGGATCAGTCAGGGAGGCGGGAGGAGGAGAGGAGTGAAAATGCAACTGCTCTCTCTTAAAGCCGGAAGAAGAATGAAGGAGAAGAAGAATTTCCACTTGCAGGGAAATGGTTTATTTGAAGAGTTTCAATCTGGGTTTAGAAGCCATCATAGTACTGCAACAGCTTTAGTGAAGGTCACTAATGACCTCCTTATCACATCTGATAATGGACTTGATTCTGTACTTGTCCTTTTAGACCTTAGTGCAGCTTTCGATCCTATTGATCATAATATTCTACGTGATAAATTAGAACACCATGTTGGACTTAATGGAACTTCGTTGCAGTGGTTAAGATCTTATTTATCTGATAGGTTTGCGTTTGTTCATGTCAAAAATTAGTTTTCTTCCAACTCAAAGCTCAGTCACGGAGTTGCACAGGGATCTGTCCTAGGCCCTATTCTTTTTAGTTTATAGTTGCTTCCGCAAGGCAACATTATTAGAAAGCACTGTATACATTTTCATTCTTATGCTGATGACACAATTATACCCGTCAATGAAGCCAGATGATAGTAATCAATTAGCCAAGTTAGAGGCCTGTCTTAAGGAAATCAAAGCTTGGATGACTTGTATTTTTCTGCGAATAAATTCAGATAAGACTGAAGTCATTTTAGTTGGTCCAAAAAACCTTCCAAATGCCTTTCCAAAACAAACTCTCAGTTTGGATGCAGTTACTTTCTCTTAATAGTTCTGTGAGGAACCTTGAAGTTATTTTTGATCAAGATCTGTTTTTTATTTCACATGTTAAACTTGTTTCTAAGACTGCCTTCTATCATTTGCGTAATCTTGCCAAGATTAGGAGCATCTGGTCTCAGAGCGATCAATAGAAATTAATCCACGCTTTTGATAGCTCTAGATTAGATTATTGTAACTCTTTACTAGGTTGTCCTAAAACATCTTTAAAAGGTCTTCAGCTGATCCAAAATGCTGCAGCAAGAGTTAACAGGTACTAGAAAGAAGGATCACATCTCTCTGGTTTTGGTCTCCCTTCATTGGCTTCCCATAGAGTTTAAAATTAAGTTTAAAATCCTTCTTCTCACTTACAAAGCTCTAAATAATCAGGCCCCTTTTTAGTTAAAAGATCTGATACTTCCCTATTATCCAAACAGAGTACAGTGCTCCCAAAATGCAGGATTACTTGGAATACCTAGAATCTCCCAAAGTACAATGGGAGACCGAGGCTTCAGTTATCAACCTCCTCTCCTGTGGAACCAGCTGCCTATCTGGATTCAGGAGTAAGACTCAATCGCTGTTTTTAATAACAGGGTTAAAACCTTGCTTTTTGATACAGCCAGGGAGGGATCATGTGCCTCTGAACCCTCCCTTAGTTATGCTGCTAATAGGTTTAGACAGCCAGGGGACCTCCAACAATGCAATGGGCTCCAAACCTTTCTTCACTCTCAATGAAATATTTTTGTCATTAACATCCGTTTGTTCTCTCCCAAAGATTGAGTCCCCATCATGTTGTTTGCTCTCTACATGTCTGTTCTTTTCTTCTTCTTCTCCATCCCCTCACCCCCCAGCCAGTCGCAGCAGATGACTGCCGGTCCCTCAGCCTTGTTCTGCTGGAGGTTTCTTCCTGTTAAAGAGTTTTTCCTCTCTACTGTCACCAAGTACTTGCTCACAGGGGATCGCCTAATTGTTGGGGTTTTTCTGCAATTGTGGGGATTTCCCCTACAGTTTACAGCACTATGAGATGACTGTTGTTGTGAAATGGCGCTATATAAATAAAGTTGAATTGAATTCAACAATCTCAAAGAAAATTTGATACAATTTAAGCACACATTTACTGGATAAACATTAAATATCGTCCTTTTCCTTTGTTCATCAGTTCACAATGCACTTTCGTTGTTTACCATTTTATTTGATTATTTACATGTTCAAAATAAAGTATTCAATCATTGATGAGCTCCTAAAATACACAAATGGAGGAAATGACATTTACATTTAATTTTCGTGGAGGGAGGACACTCCAGACCCTGACAACAATGCCCCAACAATTTAAAAGCAAACTTAAAAAGTAAATTAAAGAGAAAAAAAAAAAAAAAAAACACAACAGGCTAAAATAGAACACGACAGAAATTAAAGTTACAGTGCATTGTAGGCTACTGGAAGATCGCAGCAAATAGCTGAGTTTTTTACCTTGATTTGAAACAGCTGACAGTTTAAGCAGCCCTGATGGTTTCTAGGAGTTTGCTCCATATGTGATGGGCATAAAAACTAAACACTGCCTCACGATGTTTCGTTCCAACTCTGGGCACATATAGTAGGCCTGACCCTGATGACTCGAGGAGTCTTGAGTGGATCATAATGGAACAGAAGATCTGAAATGTATTTTGGCCCTAATCTATTCAGAGCTTTATAAACCAGCAGCAGTATTTTAAAATCTATTTTTGATAGACAGAAAGCCAGTGTCAAGATCTGAGAACTGGTGATATATGATCCACTTTCTTGGTCTTTGTGAGGACTTGAGATGCAGCATTCTGAACCAACTGCAGCTGTTTGATGGACTTTTGAGGGAGACCTGTGAGGGCAGCATTACAGTAGCCCAGTTTACTGAAGATAAAGGCATGCACAGGTTTTTCCACATCCTGCTGAGACATCAGACCATTAATCCTCACTATGTTCTTAAAGTTATAATAGACTGACTTCAATACTGTCTTTATGTGGCTGTTAAAATTTAGGACTGAGTCCAGGACCACACCCAGATTTCTGGCTTGGCTGTTGGTTTTCAGCATCATTGACTGAAGCTGAGTACCAACTGTGAGTCTCTCTTCTTTGGCTCTAAAAATTATTTCGGTTTTGTCTTCGTTTAACTGAAGAAAATTCTGGTACATCCACTCTGTAATTTGACCAATGCATTTGATCAGGGTTTTAATCTCTTGGTGAGACAGATATGTAGATTTGTGCATCATCTACATAATAACATATTTTGTTGTGTTTTTATGATTTGAGCTAGTGGGAGCATATAGGTGTTTAAAAGCAAAGGTCCCAAAATGGAACCTTGGGGACCTTCACAGGTTATTTTTGTTCGCTTGGATTTGTAGTTACCTATAGACACAAAATAGTCTGTCTTTTAAATACGACTCAAACAAGCCAAGCACTGTACCAGAAAGTCCCGAGAAGAGTGAATAAGCAGATAATCTGATGATCAACTTTTTTCACAAAATGTGTAGTTTTATTAAAGTCTCAGAAATTTAAAGAACAATTCATTCACACAAAAGAAACTTAATCCTGAAAATAAAGATGTACAAATGTTACTGGACTACAGCACCTCAACTGAGTTCTCGTGATAAAACAAAACACTGAATGAAGTGTTTCCCACATATTTTATGAGACTAAATCTTCTCTTGTGTGAATTCTTATGTGAGCTTTCAAAGTACCACGCTGATTAAAACTCTGCCCACATGTTTCACAAGAAAATGGCTTCTCACCTGTGTGGATTCTCATGTGAGCTTTCAAATTACCAAGCTGATTAAAACTCTGCCCACATGTTTCACAAGAAAATGGCTTCTAACCTGTGTGGATTCTCACATGAGTTTTCAAATCATCATGCTTATTAAAACTTTGCCCACATGTTTCACAAGAAAATTGCTTCTCACCTGTGTGGATTCTCATGTGGGTTTTCAAATTACAACGATGATTAAAACTCTGCCCACATGTTTCACAAGAAAATGGCTTCTCACCTGTGTGGATTCTCATGTGAGCTTTCAAATGAACATGCTGATTAAAACTTTGCCCACATGTTTCACAAGAAAATGGCTTCTCACCTGTGTGGATTCTCATGTGGGTTTTCAAATTACAACGATGATTAAAACTCTGCCCACATGTTTCACAAGAAAATGGCTTCTCACCTGTGTGGATTCTCATGTGAGTTTTCAAATGAACACGCTGATTAAAACTTTGCCCACATGTTTCACAAGAAAATGGCTTCTCACCTGAGTGGATTCTCATGTGGGTTTTCAAATTACAAGGATGATTAAAACTCTGCCCACATGTTTCACAAGAAAATGGCTTCTCACCTGTGTGGATTCTCATGTGAGCTTTCAAATTACCAATCTGATTAAAACTCTGCCCACATGTTTCACAAGAAAATGGCTTCTCACCTGTGTGGATTCTCACATGAGTTTTCAAATTATCATGCTTCTTAAAACTTTGCCCACATGTTTCACAGGAAAATGGCTTCTCACCTGAGTGGATTCTCATGTGGGTTTTCAAATTACAACGATGATTAAAACTCTGCCCACATGTTTCACAAGAAAATGGCTTCTCACCTGTGTGGATTCTCATGTGAGCTTTCAAATTACCAAGCTGATTAAAACTCTGCCCACATGTTTCACAAGAAAATGGCTTCTCACCTGTGTGGATTCTCACATGAGTTTTCAACTTATCATGCTTCTTAAAACTTTGCCCACATGTTTCACAAGAAAATGGCTTCTCACCTGTGTGGATTCTCATGTGAGTTTTCAAATGAACACGCCGATTAAAACTTTGCCCACATGTTTCACAAGAAAATGGCTTCTCACCTGAGTGGATTCTCATGTGAGTTTTCAAATGAACACGCTGATTAAAACTTTGGCCACATGTTTCACAAGAAAATGGCTTCTCACCTGTGTGAATTCTCTCATGACCTGATAACTCACTCTTATACCTGAATCTTTTCTCACACGTGCTGCAAACATGTGACTTAACAGTGTGACTGTTCTTCTGGGACTCATTTTTACAGTCTTTGTCATTATCAGAACATTTCAAAGACTTTTCGCCTGTGTCAGTATCACACCAATTCTCTGACATGGAGGAGTTGTTTACATTGTTACAGTCACTTCTGCTTCTGTCAAGTCTCTTCTTTGGCGCTTCCCGTTTCCTTGATCCTGGGTTTACATTTTTACCTGCTCCCTGGGCTTGGCTCTCAGTGTCACGAGAGTTGTGAGAGAGAAGCTGCTCACTCTTTGGTTCAGCATCAGTCTCGTCATTGTCCTTATCAGTAGCAGTCACCATGAAGGTATCAGACTCTTGTTTCAGTCCAAAGTCTTCTTCCTCCTGACTGATAAAGAGTTCTTCTTCTTCCTCTTTAACCTGTGCAGCATCTTGTTCCTCCTGGTCCAGACTGGAGTTCTGCTCCTGGTTAAAGAGCTGCTGGACAGTGAGAACTTCTTCCTCCTTACAGTCCTGTAGCTGTGGAGCATCTGGAGGGACAAAGAGACACAGAAAATGCTAGTAGTAGAAAAAAAATATCAATACACTGACTGACCAAAAAAGTCACCACCTGGTAACAAATAGTTCTTATCCTTGCATGTGGTAATTACAGCAGTGATGAATCTGTTTCAGATTCAACAAGTTAGTTAAAGGGGACAAAATTATTTTTCCACATGCTAACATGGTTCCCTGAGGTCTAAAAGGTTACACAGGATGAAAACTTTACCTTTTCAGTGATTTTACACATGAATTTGTCTATCTGGCATTGCTATCAACAAAAATAGTAAAAGAAACCCAAAAAACTGTTGCTTTGTTGGGGACCACCATGATCTCAGTTGGTCTCGTTCAGTGAACATTTCTGATTTGTCACCAGCCGTGACATGATGGTGAGCCCATGCCCAGCACATCAACAGTAGTGTAAAATGTACTATTTATTAGTAATTCTGTTTAATACGTCTCTAGTTGGTCATACACACAGTAATGTCCAACTTCTATTTCTCAACATGTCACTATGGTGTTTTTATAGTTGTAAATTAGCTAATAGCTATACACTCTTTGTGCAACACATTAGATTGATTGTCATTTGATTAATTGTCTATGTTTATTGCAATGTCCCTGTCAAATAAATAAATAAAATAAATAAATAAATAAATACACAAATAGCCACATAATGCATTGTTTCCTGTTGGAGATGCTAGCAGGGGTTAATGGCTAACTGGCTAGAGCAGACAATTCCTCCACCTGGTACAATGAATCAAAAAAAACCAAAACACCTCATTTGAAGTGCAAACTATAACTGTATAACTGAAAACACTGGCTCCTTCACCAGCAGCAGTTACCTGCAGCTAACATACCCAAGCATTCACTCATTCTGTAGTTTCAATGATTATTAAGGTAAGATAAGATAAGATAAGATAAGCCTTTATTAGTCCCACAATGGGGAAATTACAGGATTGCAGCAGCACAGGGACTGCAGCACTCGGAGCAATAGCAAATAAGAGAAGAATTGGTTAGCCAAAGCAGTAAATTAATACACATACTGTATGTACACAGTTCTATACACAGTGCAGGAGCATTGCAGCGAGATGGTATCAACAGCTTTACAGCATTATTATACTCTAGGATCAGGCTGGGCGATATGGGTTATGGATTAAGGGGTATATATACACAGTATCTCAATATATTTTTGGTAGGGGAACTAAAATGCCGTCGTTAAACACTTAATTGTAAAATTAAACCGATCATATACATCTACGTGGTTTAATTCCACTGAGGAAATAGTTGCATTTCAATTAACATGCACTCAGCATGTTCACTAAAAAAATTAAAATTCAAATGAAGTTGGGATGTTGTGTAAAACGTTAATTAAAAACAGAAAACAATTTGCAAATTGTTTTCAACCTATATTAAACTGAATACACTACAAAGACAAGATATTTAATGTTCAAATCCAAAAAAGCTGAGACAAGGTCATGTTTACCACTGTGTTACATCACCTTTCCTTTTAACAACACCCAGTAAGGATTTAAGAACTCAGGACACTAATTGTTGAAGCTTTGGAGGTGGAATTCTTTCCTATTCTTGCTTGATGTATGACTTCAGTTGCTCAACAGTCCGGGGTCGCCACTGTCGTATTTTGCTCTTCATAATGCTCCACACATTTTCAATGGGAGACAGCTCTGGACTGCAGGCAGGCCAGTCTAGTACCTGCACTCTTACTACGAAGCCATGCTGTCGGAACACGTGCAGAATGTGGCTTGGCATTGTCTTGCTGAAATAAGCAGCAATGTCCCTGAAAAAGATGCTGCTTGGATGGCAGCAGATGTTGCTCTAAAACCTCTATGTTCAGTTCATTAGTGGTGCCTTCACCACTATGGGTGTGTATTAGTGCCCATGGCATGGGTAACTTGCACATCACAGATGCTGGTTTTTGAACTTTGCTCTGATAACAGTCTGGACAATCTGGATAAAGGAGGTAATAACAATACATGAATCATACTAATGTGTTTGTTCAGTTAGTCTTGGTGTCAAATGATTAAATTTCTTGATCATGATTAATCTCCCAAAATCTGCATTCACTCATGATTAATAATCATGAATAAAAGTGTAGTCCCCCCCCCCCCCCACACAATGAAATGTGCCATCAACATGGGAGTGGACACACGTTCTTGCCTCCTGCAACTGCAAGTCCCTTCAAAGATTTCAACACGTCAAATTCTGCAACAACTATCCAAAGCACCCTCCAAAAACCCCCACAGTGACCACCACAACTGGAAAGTCCAGCTGTCGGCATTACTCCTGCCTCTCCTCTCTCCAGTGTCCGGGTCGGAGCCACACATTGATGTGGTCCACATGTCCACATAACACCATAGCAACACTTCAGCAAACCAACCCAAACCCCCAGAACTAAACAAAATGAGATGTCTGTACAACGGAAACTGGGCTGTGGCTTTGGGGCCGGAGTTGTGTCTTCTTCGTGGGTTACACCCACTGCAGGCCTTAAACTGTCCAGCCGTGGGCTGTGGCTGTGTTGTGGGAGTTGGATTGTGAATTGATGCGGTCCGTGTGTCCATGTATTTTGACGTCAATACTCCAGTAAATAAAGTTGCTTTGAGTGCACCACAGAGACTGGATGGAAACAGTACCCAGGTTTTGAAAGTTCCACATTTTTCTTTCTGGCCTGCTATTTTCATTTCAAAGTGATTAATTGCAATAAAGTGCTAACAAAAAAAATCCTTGTCAATGTTAACGGGGCGATACGTTACAGTGAGGCTAACGTCTTAATTTTGACACCACTATGAATCAGACATTTTACAGACCTATTCTGTGTGACTTTATCACTGGTTTCCTGGTGACATCAAGCAGTCTGTGCTGACGCTCCATTCTTTGAAACTCGGCAGAAACAAGCCATACATAAATAATCCATCCATCCATCTTCTACCGATTTTCCAGAGGTCCGGGTCGGGGAGGCAGCAGTTCAAACAGAGAAGCCAAGACTTCCCTCTCCCCGCCACCTGCTCCAGCTCGTCAGAGAGGATACCAAGGCGTTCCCAGACCTGCTGGGAGACATAGTCTCTCCACCGAGTCCTGGGTCTGCCCCGGGGTCTCCTCCCTGTGGGACATGCCCGAAACACCTCAAGTGGGAGGCATCCAGGAGGCATCCTAATCAGATGCCCATACCACCTCAACTGACTACTTTCAATGTGGAAGAGCAGCGGTTCTACTCTGAGCCTCTCCCGGATGACTTGAGCTCCTCACCCCATCTCTGAGGGTGAGTCCAGCAATCCTACGGAGAAAGCTTATTTCAGCCGCTTGTATCCGCGATCTTGTTCTTTTGGTCATTACCCAAAGCTCGTGACCATATGCGAGAGTAGGAACGTAGACATAAATAATCCTTCTTAACCAAATAGAACTCATGTTTTCCATCTTTGTTAGAATGTGACAAATTAGTCACTGATAGTAAAAAATAATAACGTTCAGAAGTACTAGTGCAAGTAGTGAACTGAGACACACCCTTAATTTTAATTGTGTGCAGGTTGGAGTTTAAGTTGCACTAGAAGTCGCAGGGTTTTCTCTGGTAACATTTCTAGGCAGCGACCCGCCACGCTTGAATTTTTTCCGCTACTCTATGAGGAAATATAAAATTAAGAAAAAAATTTGAAGGAATGACTGTCTGCAAGTGCGCACACGAACAACACACGTGAGCGTTATCCACATGGAGATCAGAAGCCTCCGCCCGCGTGTTCCAGTTGCAAGGAAGAGTGTGTCACTACTAGCATCACTGTCTGAGAGAAAATCATACTTACTATTATACTAGTACTACTTATTAAAGTACTTTAAATGCAGAAAAAAGCCGAAGAGGAATGCAGGCAGTGGAGGCATTTATCATGGTTTAAACCCGCTGGTAACAGGAGCAATAACGCAAGAGTCGCTAAGCTAACAGGTGTGGTTAGGAGCTCAAGTAGGATCATTTTGTCTTCTTTTTAATTATTATTTTTTTTTTGTTTGTTTTTCTTATTTCAAACAAGAATAAAAAAGGAGCCATTTTTACCTTTACCTTAGTTAATATTAATCAACTAGTTGATGTTCACTATTATGTACCTGGCAAGTTCATCATCATAGCAGTCTGTCGTGGGGGCAATGACTGTTATAGGTCTGATCAGATTCCTCCACACAGCTCTGTCCTTAGCCTTCCGCTGCCGGGAACTCCTGTCTATGTCCAACTTCAAGTTTCTTTTTACAGTGTCTTTAAATCTGAGCCTTGGTCTACCCTGATTGCATTTGCCCTCGCATAACTGTGAGTAGACTAACTGCCAAGGGAGACGCTGGTGGTCCATCCTCTCAACATGTCCGCGCCATCTCAGGCTCATCTGCCTGTCCTCCATTGATGGTACACCAGCTCGTTTCAACACTTCTATGTTGGTTATCTTGTCTTTCCATGAGATGTTCATTATGGCTCGAAGGCGTCTCATCACGTATGCGTGGATTTTCTTCACCTGCACTCTGTAGACAGTCCCAAGTTTCAGCACCGTACAATAGAGTAGCCAGTACTGTCGCCCTGGACACTTTGCATTTCACACGGATAGACACACGTCAATTGTTCCACAGTCTCTTCCTCAAGTTTCCAAACACAGCGGTCGCTCTTCCCATTCTGAGAGATAGTTCATCCTCCAGCCTAGCATTCTCTGAAACAGTACTCCCTAGGTACTTAAAAGTCTTGCACTTGACTAGTGGCTCTGTACCAATGCTGATCTCTTCTGGTAGTGATGTTGATAATTGGAACTTTGTTGGTTGATAAAGGTGCTCTGTCTTCTTGATCTTGATTTGGAGGCTGAATTGGCTAGCTGCTCTTGCAAATTTCTCCACTAAAGATTGCATATCTTCCACGCTGTGTGCAACTAAAGCACTGTCGTCAGCAAAGGGCATTTCTCTTACTACCTTTATCAAGTTCTTATTCTTGGCTTTAAACTGTGCCACATTGAACAAGTCTGCTTCTTTCCTTGATTGAATGTATACTCCTTCTGAAGTGTCTTTGAAGGCCACCTCAAGCATGGCTGCCAGATATAGCAAGAATAGTGTAGGTGCAAGCACACACCCTTGTTTCACCCCGTTGCTTACTGAAAAGTCTTTAGATACTGAACCACTCATTGCCACGTTTGCTTGCATACCTGTATGGAGTGCCTCGATCAGGCTGACAAACTTCTCTGTACAACCATATTTATTGAGTACCTGCCAAAGTCCTTGTCACGAAACACTATTGAATGCTTTACTGAAGTCTATGAAGACTACATAAAGTGGCATGTTCTGTTTGATACACTTTTCTTGAACCCGTTTCAAGCAGAAAATCATGTCCATTGTGCTTCTTCCACTTCTAAAGCTGCACTGGGTTTCCGGTTGTACATTCTGTGAGATGTGTTCACTGAGTCTGTTAAGTAGCACACGTGAGAGAATCTTACCAACAGTGGCTAGCAGTGATATACCTCAGTAATTTCCACAATCCTTCCTGTCACCTTTCTTGAACAAAGGCACAATACTTGCATCCTTCCAGTCTTGAGGTACTTTCTGGGCATCCCATATCTCTTGGATGAGCTTGTGCAGGCAGTTTGTCAGCTGAACGCCAACAAATTTCCACACTTCTGCTGGAATTCCATCCCTTCCTGGAGCTTTACCATCCTGTGTTGTCCTGATAGCTGCCATTAGTTCATCAAAATTTGGTGGTTCATCCAGACTTGATACAGCTGGTCGTTGCACTAGAGCTTCTTTAGCCTCTTCAGTGAGATCTCCAGGGTTGTTTAGTAGTTGGTCAAAGTGGTCTGCAAATCTGTCCGGGATCTTGTTTTTCTCCTGCAAAACCGTTTCACCATCCATAGCCTTTAGTTGGATCAATCCTCTTGGTTTAGGGCCGTAGATTTCTCTCAGACCTGTAAAGAATGTTTTCATGTCCTTCCTGTCTGCTGCAGTTTGACGTTTCTCTGCGTTTTCATCCCACCAGTTGGACTTCATCTCTCTGGTGTACTTCTGTAGCTCACTCTGAGCCTCTGAGTATTTCTTCTTCTTTGACCTGTTACACTGTAGGTTTTCCTGCCTAGCTGTATTCCTCACTTCTAGTAGTTTCTTCCGGTGTTCATCATGCTCATCAAACCAATCTTGATGTTTCCTCTCAGGGTAGCCTAATACATCACTCGCAGTCTGATACACCGTATCCTTCAGTGTTGCCCATTTCTCTTCTATGTCATTCTCTGAGTTGTTGCTGTCCCAGTCTTTCAAGTTTTCATCCATTTCCTGTGTAAGTTCTTCCTGCTTCTTTTGGCCTTTCAGTGCACTAGTGTTTAGCTTCCGTGGTGGCTTTGCACCTGTCCTGCAGTGCTGTTTTCATCTCCAAATCCTTAATCTAGACCTCAGCATAACATGATCAGTGCCACAGTCCGCACCTCTCATTGCTCCGGTGTCCAATACATCCCTTCTGTATCTCAGCCTGACTATGATGTAGTCTACTAAGTGCCAGTGCTTGGATTTTGGGTGCATCCATGTCTTCTTGTGTGTGTCCTTGTGCTTAAATAGAGTGTTGGTTATCACAAGGCTGTACTCTGAACATAGTGCAAGTAGAAGTTCTCCATTAGCATTGCACTTGCCTACTCCATGACTGCCGAGAACTTCTTTCCATTTCTCGGTGTCCGAACCAACTCTGGCATTAAAGTCTCCAACGAGTATCAGCCAGTCATCAGTCGGTACACACCTGATAGTTCTACAGTGATTTACATGAGACTGTTTATTCTATCGAGTTACAATGCTCCGCACTGTGTGTGTGTGTGTATATGTGTGTACATATGTATATTCGCTGCTCTTGTTTTTCTTGTCTTCTTGATTGTTGCTCTGAGTGTTGCTGTCCCTGTGCTGTTGAAATCCTGGAATTTCCCCATTGTGGGACTAATAAAGGCTCATCTTATCTTATCTCTTCCTTCACCTCCTCTGTGTTGGTCATTGTTGGGGCATATACACTGATGAGTGTGGCATACATCTTCCGCTGTAGTGGGAGTCTCAGTCATTATCCTGTCGTTGATTGGCACCGGTTCCTCATCAAGCATTGCTGCCATCTCCTTTCTAACTGCAAAGCCCACTCCTGCTTCTCTCCTTTGAGTTGATCTCCCAAGCTGTGATATCCAGGCAATCTTGTTTCACTAAGTGCAGCTATGTCTACATTGTACCTGTTCATTTCCAGGGCCACAAGCGCGGTCTGTCTTTCTGGGTGCTGTGATGTTGTTCTGTCCAACAGAGTGCGTACATTTCATTCTGCTACACACAAGGTTGCCGTTTTCCACTTCTTTTGTCTTCCTGCTCCTAACTTACTTTTCGCTGCCTGTCGGAGTGTGAACAGATCAGCGCGGACCCTGTAAGCCCGGGCGATGTCCGAGCCGGTATTAGTTGCTTTCTGATTGACCATTTCATGAAACTGCTTGCAAAGTATTTGAGTACTGCTAGCTTTTGCTAGACTAGCAGCACATTCTTGGCAGATAAAGGTATTATTAGTGGCAAGGGCAAGCAAAGACAAACTGATTCCAGTATCTGTTGCAGTGACAGACCAGACAGTTTTATTTTTATCTCTGCTCTTTGTGTAGTGCATGTCACAATGCACCGACTGGCACAGTCCACCATAGACCTTGCGACAGATGTGTTTATCTGCCAGGATGTCCACTCTCACCCTGTGTAACTGGGAGTGGTCCACCACAGACCTGTGACAGATCTTGTTTTTAGTTCTGCCAGGATGCCCTGTTTCACCCTCCACGCCCTCGGAAGGGTGGGGATGCTGGTTGAGTCGTCGTTGAGTGGTTCAGCTGACCCATGAGACAGGTAGTACCGGTTTTCATGGTTATCCGGTAGCAAGCAAGCCAATGCCTAACCTGACACCGACCACATTTCGAATAAACATCAATCAATCCACATGAACTACTACTAAAATGTCCCTGATAATTGAAGAAGAAACCTGTTTCACAGTATTATTGACAACCACAATCCAGTGACATTTTTCCAGACATTTGCATGTTGCAGTAGCGGGAGAAAGCTTTCATGTTAATGCCAACAACAGGTTTGAACCACCCAGTAAAACTGGGGTCTGCCCCCCCCAATTCTTTTCTGAACTTACTGGCGATGTTACTTACTTGTTGAGTCTGTCGTGCCTGCATTAGTGCTGTGACATACACTAAACAATTCGATCGAGTGTACTAGGTTTATGGGTGAACATACAGTACTAAATCACTCACCGGAACTGTACTGGAAGCCAGGGATCACCAGCTGAATCACCCACCTGAGCAGCAAACGAGCCTTGCCCGCTCCGTTCGGCCAACTCTCAGTTCAGTGAGTGGTAGACAGAGATCCAGTACAGCACTGAGTGACTCAGTGTACCACTATTTCTAAATGATCTTTTTATCTTGGCTCGGTATGTTTCAGTGAACTGTGGATCCCATCAGTAGCCTCCATCCGAGGCAGCCTCTCTGCTGCTGCAAAACAAGTCTTCCGTCTTCTTTTCTACGCAGCCCGCGTACATGAGACAATGAGTAAAAACAAGTGTAGTATGTATGTGTAGGAGCCATATCCTGATTGTGTTTGCTAATGTATTAACTTAGCCATGTAATGAAGGGGTCAAATTATTGTACACTATAGGATTTTTAGAATTATTGGTCATACATCATACAGAGGGCAAAACAAATCATCCACATACAATAATTATCGTACATCTGGCAACACTGAATGCAAACAACAACTACGTCCCCACAGTCAAACAGTGGTGTAGTAGTCAGCAGTAAAACTGGGTCTGGGTCATCCATCTTTCAACATGACAATAACACAAAACATATTACTCCTGGTAAAGAACTACTTCCAAAAAGACCAAAGTTCAATTCAATTAAATTAAAACTTTATTTATATAGGGCCATTTCACAACAACAGTCATCTCATAGCACTTTAAACTGTAGGGGGGACCCCCACAGTTGCAGAAAGACCCCAGCAATCAGGTGATCCTCTGTGAGCAAGCACTTGGCGACGGTGGAGAGGAAAAACTTCCTTTTAACAGGAAGAAACCTCCAGCAGAACCAGGCTCAGGGAGGGGCAGTCATCTGCTGCTACTGGCTAGGGGGTGAGGGGACAGAAGATGAAAAGAACAGACATGTAGAGAGCAAACAGCATGATGGGGACTCAATCTATAGGAGAGAACAGACAGATGTTAACGACAAGTAAAAAAAAAATATATATATATATTTCATTGAGAGTGAAGAAAGGAGTGAGGCCCAGTGCATTATTGGAGGTTCCCTGGCTGACTAAACCTTTTGGCAGCATAACTAAGCAAAGGTTCAGAAACACATGATCCCTCCCTAATTGTAGGCCATATCAAAAAGGTAAGTTTTAACCCTATTCTTAAAAACAGAGATCGATTCTGACTCCCGAATCCGGATTGGCAGCTGGTTCCACAGGAGAGGAGCTTGATAACTGAAGGCTCTGCCTCCCATTGTACTTTTGGAGATTCTAGGTATTATAAGTAATCCTGCATTTTGGGAGCGTAGTGCTCTGTTAGGATAATACAGTAGTATCAGATCTTTTAAATAAAAAGGAGCCCGATTGTTTAGAGCGTTGTAAGTAAGAAGAATGATTTTAAACTTAATTCTAAACTCTATGGGAAGCCAATGAAGGGAGGCCAGAACCGGAGAGATATGATCTCTCTTTCTAGTACCTGTTAAAACTCTTGCTGCAGCATTTTGGATCAGCTGAAGACTTTAAGAGGTTTTAGGACAACCTGATAAAGAATTACAATAATCTAATCTCGAGCTAACAAAAGTGTGGATCAGTTTCTCAGCATCACGCTGAGACAAGATGCTCCTAATCTTGGCAATATACGCAAATGATAGAAGGGAGTCTTAGAAACAAATTTAATGTGTGAATTGAAGGACAGATCTTGATCAAAAATAATTCCAAGGTTCCTTACAGAGATATTAAGAAAAGAGTAATCACATCCAAACTGAAAGTTTGATTTGGAAAGGTATTTCTAAGTTTTTTGGACCAACAAGAATGACTTCAGTCTTATCAGAATTTAATAGCAGGAAATTACAAGTCATCCAAGCTTTGATTTCCTTAAGACAAGCTTCCAACTTGGCTAATTGATTACTATCATCTGGCTTCATTGACAGGTATAACTGTGTATCATCTGTAGAACAATGAAAATGATTAGATTAGATTCAACTTCATTGTCATTACATATGTATGAATACAAGGTAACGAAACACAGTTTAGCATCCAATCAGAAGTGCAAAGGACAGCAGTGCAGTAAATACGGTAATTAACAGTATGTGCCATTTAAGCAAATATATGCAAATATATGCAGCAGTGAAGAAAGTTAAGAGTACTGTTATGTGCAAATAATGTGCAATAAGTTAGATGTAGTTATGTAGTTATGCAGTTATGTACAGGTGAGGATGGTAAAAGATGATGGTAAGAGAGTCAGCGGGGAACTAAGTTCAATAACGTGACAGCTGTTGGAAAGAAACTGTTCCTAAACCTGCTGGTTCTAGTCCGAAGGCTTCTGAAACATCTTCTTGAGGGGAGAAGCTGGAACAGTCCATGAGCAGGATGGTTGGAGTCCCCAAGAATGCTGCGTGCCCGGCGCAGACATCTTTTCCTGTAGACGTCCTCTATAGCTGGAAGTGGAGTCCCTGTGATGCGTTGGGCGGTTTTCACCACCCGCTGCAGCGCCTTGCGTTCAGCTACAGAGCAGCTCCCATACCAGGCTGTGATACAGTTGGTCAGGGTGCTCTCTATCACGCAGTGGTAGAAGTTGCCCAAGATGTCAGTTGACAGATGGTTCTTCTTCAGTGTCCTCAAGAAGAAGAGGCGCTGATGGGCCTTCTTGATCAGGCTGGTGGTGTTAACTGACCAGGACAGGTCCTCCGAGATGTGGGTCCCCAGGAATTTGAAGCTGGGGACACGTTCAACAGCTATCCCATTGATATGGATGGGGTCATGTGTCTCTTCCCTCTCCTTCCTGTAGTCCACTATGAGCTCCTTGGTTTTGCTGGTGTTAAGGAGCAGGTTATTGTCAGCGCACTAAGTAGCCAAGTGCTCAACCTCTGCCCTGTAATCTGACTCGTCGTTGTCCCTGATGAGTCCAATCACCGTGGTGTCATCTGCGAACTTTATGATGGAATTGGATCCATACATAGGCCTGCAGTAATTGGTGTAGAGGGAGTAGAGGAATGGGCTGAGCACACAGCCCTGCGGTACACCAGTGTTGAGTGTGATGACGGAAGAACGGTTGGGGCCTGACCTAACATGCTGAGGTCTGTTGGTCAGAAAATCCATGATCCAGTTGCAGGTGGAGGTACTGATTCCTAGGTCCCCAAGTTTAGTGAGCAACTTGGAGGGGATAACTGTGTTGAATGCTGAGCTGAAGTCAATAAAGAGCATTCTTGCGTAGGTGTTCTTGTCATCCAGGTGTGAGAGTACATAGTGGAGCGCTGTAGAAACCGCATCCTCTGTACTCCTGTTGCTCCAGTAGGCGAACTGATGAGGGTCCAGTGTAGGGGGCAGGCCTTTTTTGAGCTGTGCCAAGACCAGTCGCTCAAAGCACTTCATGACTATGGGCGTCAGTGCCACAGGGCGATAGTCATTTAGGCACGATGGTGTTGAATGTTTCGGCACTGGTACTATTGAAGTGGTATTGAAGCACGCTGGTACCATGGCCTGGGCCAGGGACAGATTGAAGATGTCTGAAGACCCCTGCCAGCTGCTCAGCGCATGCCCTCAGCGCACGCCCAGGAATGCCATCAGGGCCAGCAGCCTTACGTACGTTGACATGACTCAGTGCATTACGGTCGTCGGTGTGGGTGAGTGTGAGGTGGTGGAGGTCATCAGAGGGTGGGAAATTGATGTTCTTGAATGTATAAAGTGCTTTCTAATAATGTTGCCTAACGGAAGCCTACATAAACTAAAAAGAGTAGGGCCTAGCACAGATCCCTGTGCAACTCCATGACTAAGCTTTTGAGTTGAAAGAAAACTCATTATTGACATGAACAAACTGGAACCCATCAGATAAATAAGATCTAAACCACTGCAATGAAGTTCCATTAAGTCCAACATAGTGTTATAATCTATCAAGTAGAATATTATGATCGATAGTATCAAAAGCGGCACTAAGGTCTAAAAGGACAAGTACAGAAACAAGTCCATTATCAGATGTGATGAGGAGGTCGTTAGTGACCTTCGCTAAGGCTGTTTCAGTACTATGATGGATTCTAAACCCAGATTGAAACTCTTCAAGTAAACCATTTCCCTGCAGGTGGTCAAATAATTGCATAGTAACAACTCTAAGATTTTTTAAATGAAAGGGAGAATAGAGATTGGTCTATAGTTGGCTAAAGCTCCTGGATCTAGCTTTGGCTTTTTGAGTAAGGGTTTAATTACAGCCGTTTTAAAAGCCTGTGGAACATGGCCTAAAGTTAATGAAGAATTGATTATATGAAGAATAAAGCTACCAATAAGTGGGAAGACTTCTTTAAATAACCTGGTAGGAATAGGGTCTAAAAGACAAGTTGAAGGCTTGGATGAGGAAATTATTTTGTCTAACACTAAAAGGTCAATTGGAGTAAACTCATCCAAACATATATCAGTTGAAGGAGTTGTAGTAGTTACTGTATTTAAGTTAATGGTGCAAAGAATCTGATTGATTTAATCTCTGATGGATGAAATTTTATTATTGATAAAGTTCATCACGTTGTGATCGTATTTTAATTTATAAAAAAATATCTTAGAAAAGCTAGAACGAGTTATTATTCTGCATTAATAGAAGAGAACAAGAATAATTCCAGGTTTCTTTTCAGCACTGTAGCCAGGTTGACAAAGAGTCAGGACTTTGTCAATCCTAGCATTCCCTTAGAGCTTACTAGTCAGGACTTTATGAACTTTTTCAATAATAAAATTTCATCCATCAGAGATAAAATCAATCAGATTCTTCCCACAGTTAACTTAAATACTGTAACTACTACAATTCCTTCAATTGACGTCTGTCTTGATGAGTTAACTCCAATCAACCTTTGTGAGTTAGACAAAATAGTTTCCTCATCCAAACCTTCAACTTGTCTTTTAGACCCTATTCCTACCAGGTTATTTAAAGAAGTCTTCCCACTTATTGGTAGCTTTATTCTTCATATAATCAATTCTTCATTAACTTTAGGCCATGTACCGCAGGCTTTTAAAATGGCTGTAATTAAACCCTTACTCAAAAAGCCAACGCTAGATCCAGGAGCTTTAACTAACTATAGACAAATCTCTAATCTCCCTTTCATTTCAAAAATCTTAGAAAGAGTTGTTGCTACGCAATTATTTGACCACCTGCAGGG
The DNA here is from genome assembly GCA_020510985.1 of Pholidichthys leucotaenia. NCBI lineage: Eukaryota > Metazoa > Chordata > Actinopteri > Cichliformes > Pholidichthyidae > Pholidichthys > Pholidichthys leucotaenia. The sequence continues at coordinate 70,898,252 of CM035841.1, forward strand.
AAATGGTTTACTTGAAGAGTTTCAATCTGGGTTTAGAATCCATCATAGTACTGAGACAGCCTTAGCAAAGGTCACCAATGGCCTCCTCATTGCATCTGATAATGGACTGGTTTCTGTACTTGTCCTTTTAGACCTTAGTGCAGCTTTTGATACTATCGATCACAATATTCTACTTGATAGATAAGAACACTATGTTGGACTTAATGGAACGTCATTGCAGTGGTTTAGATCTTATCTGATAGATTCCAGTTTGTTCATGTAAATATTGAGTTTTCTTTCAACTCAAAGCTTAGTCATGGAGTTCCACAGGGATCTGTGCTAGGCCCTACTCTTTTTAGTTTATATATGCTTCCGTTAGGCAACATTATTAGAAAGCACTGCATACATTTTCATTGTTATGCAGATGACACACAATTATACCTCTCAATGAAGCCAGATGATAGTAATCAATTAGCCAAGTTAGAAGCCTGTCTTAAGGAAATCAAAGCTTGGATGACTTGTAATTTCCTGCTATTAAATTCAGTTAAGACTGACGTCATCCTTGTTGCTCCAAAAAACCTTAGAAATACCTTTCCAAATCAAACTTTCAGTTTGGATGCGGTTACTTTTTCTCTTAATAGCTCTGTGAGGAAACTTGGAATTATTTTTGATCAAGATCTGTCCTTCAATTCACATATTAAATTTGTTTCTAAGACTGCCTTCTATCATTTGCGTAATATATCCCAGATTAGGAGCATCTTGTCTCAGAGTGATGCTGAGAAACTGATCCACACTTTTGTTAGCTCGAGATTAGATTATTGTAATTCTTTATTATCAGGCTGTCCTAAAACATCTTTAAAAAGTCTTCAGCTGATCCAAAATGCTGCAGCAAGAGTTTTAACAGGTACTAGAAAGAGAGATCATATCTCTCCGGTTCTGGCCTCCCTTCATTGGCTTCCCATAAGTTTAGAATTAAGTTTAAAATCCTTCTTCTTACTTACAAAGCTCTAAACAACCAGGCTCCTTTTTATTTAAAAGATCTGATACTACCGTATTATCCTAACAGAGCACTACGCTCCCAAAATGCAGGATTACTTGTAATACCTAGAATCTCCAAAAGTACAATGGGAGGCAGAGCCTTCAGTTATCAAGCTCCTCTCCTGTGGAACCAGCTGCCAATCTGGATTCGGGAGTCAGACTCGATCTCTGTTTTTAAGAATAGGGCTAAAACCTACCTTTTTGATATAGCCTACAATTAGGGAGGGATCATGTATTTCTGAACCCTCCCTTAGTTATGCTGCTAATAGGTTTAGTCAGCCGGGGGACCTCCAATAATGCACTGGGCCTCACTCCTTTCTTCACTCTCAATGAATTTTTTTTTTTTTTTTTTGCTGGTCATTAACATCTGTTTGTTCTCTCCCATAGATTGAGTCCCCATCGTGCTGGTTGCTCTCTACATGTCTGTTCTTTTCATCTTCCCTGTCCCCTCACCCCCCAGCCAGTCGCAGCAGATGACTGCCCCTCCCTGAGCCTGGTTCTGCTGGAGGTTTCTTCCTGTTAAAACGGAGTTTTTCCTCTCCACCGTCACCAAGTGCTTGCTCACAGGGGATCGCCTGATTGCTGCGGTCTTTCTGCAACTGTGGGGGTTCCCCCTACAGTTTATAGTGCTATGAGATGACTGTTGTTGTGAAATGGCGCTATATAAATAAAGTTGAATTGAATTGAATAAGCTCCACAGAGAGGCATAAATCAGGTGGTACCTGCAGTACCAGGCTGCTGTCCTCAATGCTCCACTCATACCTATCAAGAAGGCCTGCAGTTCAGTCTCCCCCCGTCCAGTGCCACAAACTCCCAGCACCCAGCCTCCAGCTCAGTCTCTTCGTATGGCTCCATCAATAGTCGGGGTGAGCTAACTTTTCTTGCTTTTGGTCAGTTAGGATTATCAAAATTATTTCTATTTGGTAAATAATTTTTGTATTTGAAAAATATTTTTTGGGGAAAATTTTTTATTACTTTTGTCAAAGTCAGACATTTACATACATCAAGATTACTATGCCTTTAAACAATTTGGGAAAACCCAGGTAATGATATCATGGCTTTGGAAGCTTCTGATAGGTTAACTAACAATATTTGAGTTAACTGGATGCCAACGTGTGGATGTATTTTAAGGCACACCTCTAACACACCGCTTACATCATGGGAAAATCAAAAGAAATCAGCCAAGATATCACAAAAGAATTGTGGACCTCCACAAATCTGGTTCATCCTTGGGTAAAATTTCCAGATGCCCAAACGTACCATGTCCATCTGTTCAAACAATTATATGCAAGTATAAACACCATGGGACTGTCCAGCCATAATTCTGCTCAGAAAGGAGACTGGTTCTGTGTCACAGAGATGGATGTCTTTTGATGTGAAATGTGTGTATCAACCCCAGGACAAACACAAAAGACCTTGTGAAGATGTTGGTTGAAGTTGGCAAAAGAGTGTCATTATCCACAGTGAAACAAGTCCTGCACCGACATGGGCTGAAAGACCATTCAGCAAGGAAGAAGCCATCATTCCAAAAGGAACAAACAAGCCAGATTACATTTTGCAAATGTACAGAGGGACAAGGACCTTAATTTTTGGAGACATGTCATGTGGTCTGATGAATCAAAAACAACCATTTTGGCCATAATGACCATCGTAACATTTGGAGGAAAAAGGGGAAAGCTTTTAAGACTGAGAACACCATCCCAAATGTGAAGTATGGGTGTGGCAGCATCATACTGTAGGGGTGTTTTGCTGCAGGAGGGACTGGTGTATTTCACAAAACAGATGGCATCACGAGGAAAGAACATTATGTGGAAATATTAAAGCAACATCTCAAGACATCAGCCAGGAAGTTAAGCTTGGGTGCAAATGGGTCTTCCAAATGGACAATGACCCTCAGCATACCACCACATTAGTTACAAAGTGGCTTAAGGACAACAAAGTCAATGTTTTGGAGTGGCCATCACAAAGCCCTGATCTCAATCCCATAGAAAATTTTTGTGCGAGCAAGACCGCCTACAAACCTGCACGGTGGCACAGTGGTTTAGCACTGCGGCAGCACAGTTTACCCTCGGCCGGGGGATCGCGGGGATCATGAGATCGTGGGTTCGATCCCAGCCCCCGACCAACAGTGAGCTGTGTGGAGTTTACATGTTCTCCCTGTGTTGCGTGGGTTTACTCCGGGATTTCTCCGGTTTCCTCCCGCATACCAAAAACATGTAGGTTTAGGGCGCTCGCGCACGCAGCGACCGGCAGCCGGTGGCTTGTCACCAGACTGCAAACCATATCTACCTACGGGTACAAATAAGTAACAAAAAAAAAAAAAAACCTGACAAAGTTACACCAGTTCTGTCAGGAGGAAAGGGCCAACATTTTCAGCAAACTATTGTGAGAAGCTTGAGGAAGGACACCCAAAACATTTGACCCAAGTTATACAGTTTAAAGGCAATGTTACCAAATACCAAGGAAATGTATGTAAATTTTTGACTTTGAAGAAAGTAATAAAAAATTATTTAAAAAAAATATTTAGCAAATAGAAATAATTTTGATAATCCTAACTGACCTAAAATAGGAAAAGTGTAGTTTGATTCCATGTCAGGCAGTGACAAAAAAGGTTGTGCCTTTTATACAGTGGATGTAAACTTTTGGTTTCAACTGTAGCTAGCTAGCTAGCTAGCTAGATAGATGAATACATTTTTATGCCCCCTCGATTAAGTATTGCAACCTACCTTATCAAGTGCAGGCACTTACTCCTCTTTAACACAAGGAAAGTGAAGAGCTTTTTTGTTGGACTTAAGATCTCTTAAAATAATGGGGAGCACAACACTGTGGTCTACTGAAAACAGAAGGCCCTCTGCAAATTTAAACCCAGAAACAGTAGTCTGAGATCACAAGTTAAGAAGTGGATAAAGATGGATCTGGCAAGTTAAGATGACCAAAATTCACAAAGTCAGACTTTAATCCGTCAACAGCCTTCTGACAAACTAAACGTGCCAACAGTTGGATTTCAAAATAAGGGAGGTTTTTCCTGCTGTCTGGGTGGTGATGAGATTTCTAAAAAATAATAAATATATATAAATATTTTAGCAGAAATAGCTGCATCCTTGGTCATTTAAGGTCATTTATTTCATTAAATATATATATATTTTTTTCCTTTGAAATCACTGTCAAATTATTGTTCTGTTCTAGCTCTGCAAAATTATGGTCAAAAATGTAAATTGTAAAAAGAAAAAAAGTCAAAACTTTACCACAATCTGTTTCAGATTTATTAAAAGAAAAACAATAATTTTACTTTGTTAAAAAATAGAAAAAAAATAGCCATAAAATAATCCACAAATTTATAATAAAATCTCAAATGTACAAGTAAAAGTCAATTTTACAAGAGGAAATTACAAATATTTAGATAAATTTACAAAGAAAGGCAGAAAACTATAAGAAAATTGTCAAATTTTGGAGAAAAACCTCAAACCTGATGACTGAAGTCATTACTCAAGTTTTTAAGTGGGTGTTCTTTGTACCCTTAACTCAACTTGAATGTTTTGTTTTTTGTTTTGTTTTTTTGTCTACTTTTAATTATTAATTTCATAGCACTGCTTTTACATGAGTAGAATTTCTGGCTACTTTACCCACCTCTGATCATATAATTTAAGTAAACTACTATTATGAATGCCCCCCCCTTTTCTTTCCTGCTCTTTCTAAATGAGGAAAAAGGAAACACTAGAATAAAAATTTTAAAAAAAATACACATATTTTTGTCATTTATGTAAACCATCCATCCATCCATCTTCTACCGCTTAATCCTTTCGGGTCGCGGGGGGGCTGGAGCCTATCCCAGCATCTTTTGGGCGAGAGGCAGGGTACATCCTGGACAGATCGCCAGTCCATCACAGGGCCAACACAGAGAGACAGACAACCATTCACTTCCACATCCATACCTAAGGACAATTTAGAATCCCCAGTTTTGATGCCAATTAACCTAACTTGCATGTTTTTGGCATGTGGGAGGAAACCGGAGTGCCCGGAGTAAACCCACGCAGACACGGGGAGAACATGCAAACTCCACACAGAAGGGTCACCGATGGTCTGGGGGTGGGATCGAACCCACGATGGTCAAGGGTGGAATCGATCCCATGACCTTCTTGCTGTGCTGCCACTGTGCTAACCACTGCGCCACCGTGCTGCCCTCTTATGTAAACCATGAAAAATAAAATCCTACAGGACAAAATGTGACACTTGATATTTTCTAACCTGTTTGTATACCACCATTGACAGAGAAAGAACCTGAATTAGACAGAGCTCAGAGAGGGAAAAATGAGACAGAAGAGATGAGCCAAGGAAAGGAAAGTGTTCAGGCAGAGGGTCCAGGAGAGGTGGGAGCAGAGGAAGGAGAGAAGGATGACACCAGTAAAAAGTTCAAACAGGGCATCTGGGTAGGACCCCAACTGGCCCAATATTCCAACATTCAAGCTTTGGTTGGACAGTACTTCAAATGCTAAGTTCCATCAGCAAAGTTACTGTGCAAAATTTTAAAAAAAGAAGTAGTGTAAATTAACATATAGGGCTGTCTAGGCTTACGTCACCAGTCTCATGAACACGCACTAACGGCACGTCGAGGTATCAACAAACGACAATTTCAGTGCATTTCTATGGCAATGTTGGCTAAATTTAAACAAAGAAAATATCAAAATGTTACGCAGCTGGCTCATGTAGTCATTGCCATCTTATGGAAGATGGTGATAGCAATGAAAATAAAAAATTTTTTTTAGATTCACATCGGTCAGCAGAGATTACCGAAGGAGGATTTTGTGGGCTGCCTTTCCATATGACTTGGCTAAAGGATGATATGACCCACGTCTCTGTCTGGCCACAAATGGAGCTTGCTCCTGCTGCAGATGTGTCTGTTTACTAAACTATGGCACAGATTTACTAAGGCAGTGAAAATTAGACAGAGCACCTTAGGGAGTGGCCAATTTTAGCCAGTGATCAGCAAACAACATGCAAAATCATGAACACAGATGCAGTCACTTCATTTCAATAATGCCCACCCATCCGCTAAAAGCACTGCAAAATTGTGCATAGGTGCAGCTGAGGAGGAAGCGGGTTATAAACACAGGCACAGCCAGTTCAGAGGAGCATAATACAGTGATGTGAAAAAGTGTTTACCCCCTTCCTGATATCAAATTTTTTTTTATATGTTTGTCACTCTTAAATATTTCCGATCATCAAACAAATTTAAATATTAGACAAAGATAACAAGTAAACACAAAATGCAGTTTTTAAATGAAGGTGTTTATTATTAAGGGGAAAAAAAAAAAATCCAAACCTACATGGCCTTGTGTGAAAAAGTGATTGCCCCCTAAACCTAATAACTGGTTGGGCCAACCTTAGCAGCAACAACTCCAATCAAGTGTTTGCGATAACTGGCAATGAGTCTCTTACAGTGCTGTGGAGGAATTTTGGCCGACACATCTTTGCAGAATTGTTGCAATTCAGCCACATTGGAGAGTTTGAGTATGAACCCCCTTTTTAAGGTCATGCCACAGCATCTTAATCGGACTCAGGTCAGGACTTTGATTAGGCCACTCCAAAGTCTTACTTTTGTTTTTCTTAAGCCATTCAGAGGTGGACTTGCTGGTGTGCTTTGGATCATTGTCCTGCTGCAGAACCCAAGTGCGCTTCAGCTTGAGGTCACGAATAGACGGCTGGACATTCTCCTTCAGGCTTTTTTGGTAGACAGCACAATTCATGGTTCCATTTACCACAGCAAGTCTTCCAGGTCCTGAAGCAGCAAAACAGCCCCAGACCATCACACTACCACCACCATATTGTACTGCTGGTATAATGTTCCTTTTCTGAAATGCTGTGTTACTTTTACGCTAGATGTAATGGGACACACACACCTTCCAAAAAGTTCATCTGTTGTTTTGTTAGTCCACAGAGTATTTTCCCAAAGGTTGTGGTGATCATCAATATGTTTTCTGGTAAAACTGAAATGAGCCTTTTCAAGATGGGGGCGTAGTGAGAGGTTGGCTTTGCTGAGCACCACCTCATTAACTTTTAAGCAATATTTTATCTTCTGTTGTTACCCATGGGGTACTTATTGTAATATGAACATTGATGCCTACTTTCTGACTCGTTCCAGCACAATGCCGCCCAGAAATATTTAAAAAAAAAAAAAAAAAAAAAAAAAAAAAAAAAAAAAAGCAGTAAGACTTGCGATGCTGATAACTCGGCTAGCTTGGCTAGCACAGCTAGCATGGCTAAGACAACTTCCATGGCTAACATGGAAAGCTTGGCTGACTTGGAGAGCTAAGCTAACACAGAGCTAGTTGAACTACCAACGGCTAGCAAAACTACCACCCTTGACCCTGCTCTTCGCCAGGTCATTGAAGAAATTACGGGGAATATTACAAAAGTCATCAACCACAAAGTTGATTCGCTAGCTGATATGCTTTGGGCTCAGGGATAAAGGATCTAGCCAAATGCACCACAGAGGTTGAAAACAGAATTGCGGTGCAGGAAGAGGATATGAAGGAGGCAACGGGGCGCACACAGGCACTGGAGAAACAGGTTGAGGCGATGGCAAAACACATTGATGATCTTGAAAATAGAGGTCGGAGGAAAAATATATGTACGTGTCATCGGCCTCAGAGAGGGTGCGGAGGGAACTCATGCCCTTAGGTTTTTTGAAAAGTGGTTGCCTGAGTTTTTGTACACTGAGACCAAAGACGGTCGTGTTAAGCTGGAGAGAGCACATCGTGTACTCGCTCCGTGGCTGGGACCCACCCAGCGCCCGAGACGTGTGCTGATTAGATTTCACAACTTCAGAGACCAGCAACGGGTGCTGGAGGCTTCACGGCGGAGTGGCAGTGGTGACCAGCATAATTCCCAGATGTACCAGGGTTCAAGGATTAATATTTTTTCAAGATTTCTCAGCGGATATCATGTGTAAACGGAAGGGATTTGATGGGGTGAAATGGCGTCTACGTGAGGTTGGCATTTCCAAACAAACAAAACAGGTGTTTGATCTTATGAAGGAAGTGGGTTTTTTGGATGTGTGGAGGAAACTTCACCCTGCGGAGAAAGAATACACTTTTTTCTCCAACCCACACAAATGTCACACGTATTGATTATTTTTTTTATTTCAAAAGTTATTTTAAAAAAGGTGGTATCCTGCAAAATTGGACATATTGCCATTTCTGATCATGTAGCAGTTTATTTAGATTTTGCCCCTAAAGTTGTAAAAGGACAATTAAAACACTGGAGACTAAATCCTCTCATCTTAAAGGATTTTTTTTTTTTTTTTTTTTTTTAGGATGCTAAAATTGTAGAATATTTTACTACAGAATATAAACATTTTCTTACTGTTAACTCTCCCACAGCCAGCAGCCCATCATTGTTATGGGAGACTGCGAAAGCTTTTGGTAGGGGATTGATAATATCATATTTATCTTGCAAAAAGCGTTGAATTATAGAACAAGAGAATATATTAGAAAGAAGGCTCAGTTTTGCAGAAAAAGAATACTTTAACAATTGTTCACCATCCAAATTAAAGGAGCTTAATGCCATCCGGTGCTCGCTTAACACTTTGCTGACACAAAATGCTACAGATAAACTCAAATTTGTCAAAAATTATTTGAGCACGGGGATAAACCAGGTAAATATATTTTTTATTTAACAAAAACACAAATAGCTTCCCAAACAATAGCTTCAATTACTGATAAGAAGTTTCTGCTCCACTGATCCTGAGGTAATTAATATGGTTTTTCTAGAATTTTACAGAAATTTATACAAGTCTGAACCATGCAATAACTTCCAACCACTAATGGCAACCTTTTTTTTTTTTTTTCTCCCCACAAATTCAACTTCCAAATTTATCAGACATTCAAAAAACTGACTTAAATGCAGAAATATTAGAATCTGAAGTGCACAGAGCAATTAAATCTCTTCAGAACAGGAAGGCACCAGTTCCGGATGGACTCACATCAGAATTTTATGAAGAATTTAGGGATTTGCTGTCAAAGCCGTATTTAGATATGTTGAGTGACTCGTTTGGTGCTGGTGTCCTACCTCCTTCTCTTAGAGAAGCCATATCCTTAATCCTTAAGAAAGGAAAATCTCCAGAAAATTGTGGCTCTTATAGACCAGTTTCTTTACTTAATGTTGATTCTAAAATACTGTCAAAAATTCTTGCAATACCCTTGGAAAGAATCTTGCCCCATGTAATAAATCCTGATCAAACAGGCTTTATTAAGGATCGCAATTCATGTAATAATGTCAGATGTCTTTTAAATGTGATTCAGTTGTGTCAGAAGCGTACGGCGGATAGTCTGGTAGTCTCTCTCGATGCAGAAAAAGTGTTTGACCGCGTTGAGTGGTCATATTTACTCTACGCTCTGCAGCAGTTTGGGTTAGGTCCTTAATTTTATTACGTGGATTGAAGTCCTTTATAGTCATCTTTGGCAGCTGTTATCACAAATGGACTTAGGTCTAAATACTTTGAGGTTGGAAGAGGGAACAGACAGGGCTGTCCCCTCTCCCCTCTTTTGTTCACTCTTGCAATTGAACCGCTAGCTGAAGCAATACGATGTGACACTATTGTCTCTGGTATTATTACTGAGTTCCGAACTCACATAATTTCATTGTATGCTGATGATGTTTTATTGTTTCTTTCTAACCCAACTGTCTCAGTGCATAGGCTCATTTCAATTATTAATAAGTTTAGTTTATTTTCCGGTTATAGAATTCATTTTTTGAAATCTGAGGCCATGCCTCTGGGAAAACAATGTTACATTCCCGGCTTTCCCTTTAAGTGGTCACCAGCAGGTTTTGTGTATCTAGGTATTTTTGTTACACCTTGTTTTGACCAAATGTTTGAAGCGAATTAAGTTTCATTACTTGGTAAAATCAAACAGGACCTCGAGCGTTGGAATTGCCTCCCTATATCATGGTTAGGAAGAATCTCGCTTCTCAAAATGAATATTCTTCCTCGTTTGCTTTAGCCAATGAGAATGATTCCTATTTAATTTACACAAACTTATTCAAAAAATAAAGGGCTGGTTTAGCTCCTTCATATGGAGCAAAAAAAAGGCCACTTATAAAAATGTCAGCATTACAGCTTCCCGGCCATATGGGAGGTTTAGATTTCCCAGATCTCAAAAAAATATCAGTTCTCTTTTGTTGTATGCACGAGAGTGGGTTTGCAAAAATGCTTCTGCATTATGGCTGGATATAGAAGCATCATTATGTGAATGTCCTCTTAATACTCTGCTCTTTTTAAAAAGTATGAAAACTATAAAGAAATGTTGTAGTAACCCGATATCTGTTAACACTGTCAAGGCCTGGAGAGCAGCACGGTGCATTGAGCGGAGAGCTGGGATAACCTCCACTTTTACTCCTATTGTCAATAATCCAGAATTTCCTCCTGGACTGCTGGATTCGGGTTTTGGGGAGTGGGTTTCTAAGGGTATTTCCACATTTGGTTGTCTTTTTAAGGAAGGAATTCTTATGTCTTTTGATCAGGTGGTTGAGGACTTTAAATTAGATAAAATAATCTTTTGGGGTTTTTTTTCAAATTAGAGATTTTATTTTGTCATTATTAGTGGATACTGAAATCTCTGATATTGAAAAGTTGTTTTTTAGTTCCAAGGAAATGTCACTTAATATGTGCTATAAGGTATTGAAAGGTTACTGTGATGTTGATTTTCCTATTTTGGCTCAAACCCGGGGCAGAGAATTGGATATTGATATTACAGAAGAAATGTGGTGTAAAATCTGGAATGCCACCAAAAAAATTACTATTTGTAACCGTACCTGGGCTTTACAACTTAAAATATTACATAGAGCCCATCTAGCCCCAAACAGAGTGTCTAAATTTAAGTCAGGTTCCTCTTCTCTGTGTCCTAAATGTAGAATTCATGATGGCAGCCTTACTCACTGCTTATGGTCATGTGTCAAGACTCAGGGATATTGGGAGTCCATTCTTCATGAAATTAAGAAAATTCTGAAAATTAACCTTGATCTTGATCCACTGTCTCTTCTCAATGGTTTACCAAGTAAACAAACTGGAAACAAATTCAGCAGTAAATTATATAACATTCTAACCTACTGTGGCCGGAAAAATATTTTGTTGCAATGGATTTCACATAAAGTGCCTACAGTTTCTGGATGGAGGAGGCTAATATTGGAGCACATTCCACTTGACTTTTTGACTTGCCTTGTACATTCTGAAACTGATGTATTTAGCTGTATATGGAAACTGTTTCTAGATGATATCGAAGGAAATTTGTCCACTATTCTGTCCAGAGCTTTTATTTGCTCTTAAAATGTATTCTTTTTTTTTTGTGCTGATTATGTTGCCGCCTTCTTTTTTGTTTTTGCTGAGCATTATTTTTTGTGTGTGTGTGTGTGTGTGTGTGTGTGTGTGTGTGTGTGTGTTGTTTTTGTTTTGGAAAAATGAAAATTAATATATTTTGAAAAAAACAAAAAAAACAAAAAACAAAAAACAGATGAGCCTTTATCTTCTTTTTGTTCAGCAGTGGTTTTCGTATTGCATCTCTGCCATGCAGGCTATTTTTGCCCAGTCTCTTTCTTATGGTGGAGTCATGAACATTGACCTTAACTGAGGCCTTCAGTTCTTTGGATGTTGTTGTGGGGTCTTTTGTGACCTCTTGGATGAGTCGTCACTGAGCTCTTGGGGTAATTTTGGTTGGCCGGAAACTCCTGGGAAGGTTCACCACTCTTCCATGTTTTCACCATTTGTGGATAATGGCTCACACTGTGGTTCGCTGGAGTCCCAAAGCTTTAGAAATGGCTTTATAACCTTTTCCTGACTGATACAGTGTATCCGGAAAGTATTCACAACACTTCACTTTTTCCACATTTTGTTATGTTACAGCCTTATTCCATCCATCCATCTTCTACCGCTTTTCCAGAGGTCCGGGTCGCGGAGGCAGCAGTTCAAGCAGAGAAGCCCAGACTTCCCTCTCCCCACCACCTGCTCCAGCTCATCAGAGAGGATACCAAGGCATTCCCAGACCAGCTGGGAGACATAGTCTCTCCACCGAGTCCTGGGTCTGCCCCGGGGTCTCCTCCCAGTGGGACGTGCCTGAACCACCTCAAGTGGGAGGCGTCCAGGAGGCATCCTAATCAGATGCCCATACAAGGACAGCTTCAGGAGGAAGATGGAGGACAAGCTGCAACAGAGCGACATCAGCGGGGTCTAGAGAAACCTCAAAACCATCTCTGGGCTCCAGAATAACTCCCCCCAGGCCACGGGGGGCAGGGAGTGGGCGAACAATCTGAATTTGTTTTTCAATAGGTTTGACCAACCGCCCTCCCCCCTGACTGCACAACAACCACTGCTGCCTGTAAAGACATCGAGTCCTGCTGCCCACTCCCCACTCCACCAACACCCCCCCACTCCCAACACACAGCCCCCCATCCTGACCCTGACCAGGACCCAGGTGAGGACGGAGCTGAGGAAGATCAAGGCGAGGAAGGCGTTGGGACCGGACGGCATCAGCGCAAAGCTCCTCAGGTCCTGTGCAGACCAGCTGTGTGGGATTGTGACGTACATCTTCAACCTGAGCCTGAAGCTGGGGAGGGTACCACAGCTGTGGAAAACATCTTGTGTGGTACCTGTACCAAAAACTTCCCACCCCAAAGACCTGAACAGCTACAGACCGGTGGGCTTGACGTCCCACTTGATGAAGACCCTGGATAGACTGCCCCTTGCTCACCTCCGCCCCCTGGTGGAACCAGCGATGGATCCACTCCAGTTCGCCTACCAGCATGGCATTGGGGTGGAGGATGCGGTGATCTTCCTCCTTCACCGTTCTCTGTCCCACCTGAATAAGCCCGGGAATGTGGTGAGGATCATGTTCTTTGACTTCTCCAGTGCTTTCAACACCATCCAACCGATGATCCTGAAGGACAAGCTGCTGTGCGCAGGGGTGGACCAGCACCTGTCATCATGGATCCTGAACTACTTCACGAACCGGCCTCAGTTTGTGAGAACCCGGGACTGTGTGTCCGACACGATCATCAGTAGCACGGGGGCCCCCCAGGGAACGGTGTTGGCTCCCTTCCTGTTCACCCTTTATACTGCGGACTTCTCACACAACACAACACACTGCCATCTACAGAAGTTCTCTGATGACTCTGCGATCGTTGGCCTCATCTCCAATGGAGATGAAGCTGAGTACAGAGGGCTTATCCAGGACTTCGTGGACTGGTGCCATCGGAACTGCCTCCAGATCAACGCGAGGAAAACTAAGGAGCTGGTGGTGGACTGCCGCAGGCAAGGACAACCCCTCACAGCACCAGTAAATATACAGGGAACAGACATTGAGATGGTGACATCCTACAAGTAACTGGGTGTTCATCTGAACAATAAACTAGACTGGTCACACAATACTGACACACGCCACAAGAAGGGACAGCGCAGGCTGTTCCTACTGAGGAGACTCAGGTCTTTTGGTGTGCAAGGGGTGCTGCTGAAGACATTCTATGACACGGTGGTGGCATCAGCCATCACTTTTGGAGTGGTCTGCTGGAGCAGTGGAATTACTGCAGCCGATAGGAAGAGACTGAACAAACTGATCAAGAAAGCTAGCTCCGTCCTGGGGCAGCGCCTTGATCCGGTGGAGGAGATAGGAGAGAGAAGGATGGTGGCTAAACTGTCATCTCTGCTGGAGTCCGAGTTCCACTCTATGCAGGACATACTGAATGCACTGAGGAGCTCATTTAGCAGCAGACTACATCATCCCAGGTGCACAACCGAGAGGTTTTGCAGGTCCTTTCTACCAACGGCTGTCAGACTGTACAACCTAAGCAGGGCTGCTCGCAGAGATAGCAAAAAGACCTAACAACCTAATAGTTTTTTGAATGCAAAAGATGCGATAGACTTACACAATGGTTCCCTCCAGCATACAACTAGGAAAATACCGGCAGCTACGGAGGGTGTGAATATGTATGGGCACATAATCATACCATGTAGGATAACTAAGTAGACGGTTGTGCTGTTTCATCCCATCTAGCAACAATGCTCTGCACTGTGTGTGTTTATACATTTACATATTTATTCCATCTAGCTACAATGCTCCGCACTGGGTGTTTATATATCTACATATTATTCCATCTAGCTACAATGCTCCGCACTGGGTGTGTTTATGTTTATGTTTATATTTATATATCTATATATTCATTCCATCTAGCTACATTGCTCCGCACTGTGTGTTTATATATTTACATATTTATTCCATCTAGCTGCAATGCTCCGTACTGTGTGTTTATATATCTACATATTATTCCATCTAGCTACAATGCTCTACACTGTGTGTCTATAAATATATATATATATTTATAGTAATATGTACATATGTATATTAGCTGCTCTTGCTTGCTTGCTTGTTTTTTTTTTTTTTCTTGCCTTCTGATTGTTGCTCTGAGTGTTGCTATCCCTGTGCTGTTGCAATCCTGGAATTTCCCCGTTGTGGGACTAATAAAGACTTATCTTATCCCACCTCAACTGACTCCTTTCAATGTGGAGGAGCAGCGGTTCTACTCTGAGCCTCTCCCGGATGACTGAGCTCTTCACCCTATCTCTGAGGGTGAGTCCAGCATTCCTACGGAGAAAGCTCATTTCAGCCGCTTGTATCCGCAATCCATTCCAAAAGGAATTATTTTTTTCCCCTCAAAAATTCTACACACAATACCCCAGAATGACAGTGTGAGAAGTTTTGACATTTTTGCAATTTTTTTTTTTTTTTTTTTTCCCCCCATTCATTCATCTTCTTCCGCTTAATCCTTTTCGGGTTGCAAATTTATTAAAAATAAAAAACTAAGAAATCACATGTACATAAGTATTCACAGCCTCTGCTCAATACTTTGTTAATGCACCTTTCACAGCAATTACAGCCTCGAGATTATTATCCCCCCCCCCCCCCCAATATGATGCCACAAGCTTGGCACACCTATCTGTGGGCAGTTTCGCCCATTCTTCTTTGCAGCACCTCTCAAGCTCCATCAGGTTGGATGGGAAGCGTTGGTGCACAGCCATTTGAAGATCTCTCCAAAGATGTTCAATTGGATTCAAGTCTGGGCTCTGGCTGGGCCACTCAAGGACATTCACAGAGTAATCCTGAAGCCACTCCTTTGATATCTTGGCTGTGTGCTTAGAGTTGTTGTCCTGCTGAAAGATGAACCGTCACCCCAGTCTGAGGTCAAGAGTGCTCTGGAGCAGGTTTTCATCGAGGATGTCTCTGTACATTGTTGCATTCATCTTTCCCTCTATCCTGACTAGTCTCCAGTTCCTGCCACTGAAAAACATCCCTACAGCATGATGCTGCCACCACCTTTGGCATGCTTATGAGCAGTGCCTGGTTCCCTCCAAACATGACACCTGGCATTGACACCAAAGAGTTCAATCTTTGTCTCAGACCAGACAATTTTGTTTCTCATGATCTGAGAGCCCTTCAGGTTCCTTTTGGCTAACTCTAGGCAGGCTGCCATGTGCCTTTGACTAAGGAGTGGCTTCTGTCTGACAACTCTACCATACAGGCCTGATTGCTGGATTGCTGCAGAGATGGTTGTCCTTCTGGAAGGTTCTCCTCTCTCCACAGAGGAAAGCTGGAGCTCTGACAGAGTGACCATCAGGTTCTTGGTCACCTCCCTGACTAAGGCCCTTCTCCCCCCCCAGTTGCTCAGTTTAGATGGCCGGCCAGCTCTAGGTAGAGTCCTGGTGGTTCTGAACTTCTTCTATTTACAGATGATGGAGGCCACTGTGCTCAGTGGGACCTTAAAGAAGCAGAAATGTTTCTGTCCCCTTCTTCAGATTTGTGCCTCGAGACAATCCTGTCTCGGAGGTCTACAGACAATTCCTTTGACTCCATGCTTGGTTTGTGCTCCGACATGCACCGTCAACTGTGGGACCTTATATAGACAGGTGTGTGCCTTTCCAAATCAATGTCCAATCAACTGAATTTACCACAGGTGGACTCCAATTAAGATGTAGAAACATCTCAAGGATGACCAGTGGAAACAGGATGAACCTGAGCTCAATTTTGAGCTTCATGGCAAAGGCTGTGAATACTTATGTACATGTGATTTTAGTTTTTTTTTTTTAATTTTAACAAATTTGCAAAAATCTCAAAAAAAATAAATAAATCACATTGTCATGATTGTGTGTAGAATTTTGAGAGAAAAAATATTTTAATCCCTTTTGGAATCAGACTGTAACATAACAAAATGTGGAAAAAGTGAAGCGTTCTGAATACTTTCCGGATGCACTTGAGATCTCAATTACTTTGATTCACATTTGTTCCTGAATTTCTTTGGATCATAGCATGATGTCTAGCTGTTGAGGATCTTTTGGTCTACTTCACTTTGTCAGGCAGGTCCAATTTAAGTGATTTCTTGATTGCAAACAGGTGTGGCAGTAATCAGGCCTGGGTGTGGCTAGAGAAATTGAACTCAGCTTTCCAACGATGTGATAAACCACAGTTAATTTATGTTTTAACCGGGGGGGGGGGGGGGATCACTTTATCACACAGGGCTATGTGAATGAATGAATGAACTTTTTTAAATTTCAGATAGATTAAAAGTAAAGATTAAAAACGGAACAGAATAATACAATAAAGGGGAAAAAAACCATCTTACAAGGTCAAATTCAACAATAACTCCTCTTATTATTATTATACAGTTCAACATAAGTTATCCAAAATGAGTGATGGCTGAAGCCCCAGCTTATATTGCCCACCCATATTCCATCCAAGAATTCAAAAGAAAAACAAAACAAGAGCGATTACAATTCAGAACAAAGCCAAGACATGTGACAAAAAACTAAGCAACAACACAACACAGACTGGATATGACAATCCTTATGTGATTTTACATGTCATCTTGTATATATGTTTGGAGTATTTCTTTCTTTAGTTTTTGTTTAAATTGTCCAAGCGTTGTACATGATTTTAATTCAGGTCAAAAAGCGTTCCACAGTCTGACTCCTTGCACTGAGACAGTGTTGCTTGGTGGTAGTTCTCAATGAAGATTTTTGAAAAATACATGTTCCTCTGAAATGATATTGTTTCTCCCTTATTTGGAACAACTTTTGGATATTTGCGGGTAGTGATAGATTCTTCACTTTAAACATTATTACTGCAGTTTTAAAGTCAACCAGATCTTTCAACTTGAGAGCTTTTAATTTAAGAAAAAGTGGGTTTGTTGGTTCCCTGTAAGCAGCTTTGTTTATTATTCTAATAGCTCTCTTCTGAAGCATAAAGATTGGATATATGTTTGTTTTATATGTATATCCCCATACTTCAGTACAATATGTCATGTATGGGAGTATTAATGAAGATACACAGTATATAATGTGGGTTGATTCAGCAAATATTTCACTCTGTGTAGTATTGCAATTGATTGAGATATGTTACCTTTAATATAATTGATATGTGACTTCCAACACAGTTTATTATCAATTATTACTCCAAGAAATTTAGTTTCGGATACCCTTTCAATCTCTACACCATTTACACTGAGTTTAGATACTAAGTTGTTGTGATAATTGTTAAAAAATATAAATTCTGTCTTACTTAAATTGAGCGTTAATTTGTTTGAATCAAACCATAGTTTAAGCTTTCCTAATTCCTTTCCGAGTGTATCCAAAAGTTGTTCCAAATTGCTTCCACTGCATAATAAATTAGTGTCATCGGCAAACAATATTAAATCCACTTTTCCAAAACTTCACATATATCATTTATATGCATATTGAATAACAGTGGCCCCAAAACCAAACCCTGTGGGACTCCGCAAGTAATCTTCAGTAACTGAGTTTTTGTTACCAACACATACATACTGATATCTATTCTACAAGTAACTAAATAATCAGGACAGTGCTACACCCAAATACCAAAATTTTGTACTTTCTTTAATAATAAATTATGATCCACTGTATCAAATGCTTTTTTTTTAAGATCCAGGAATACCCCAACTGAATACTCTATTTTCAACGGCAGTTGATATTGTTTTCTATAAATTCCATTAGAGCAAATGCAGTTGTCCTCTTGTGTCTGAACCCATATTGCTGCTCACACAATAAATTATTCTTCATTATTAAGTTGTCAATGTAGGATTGGATTTGATTTTTTTAATCCTTAATTAAATACCTTCACTTAAAAACTGCATTTTGTGTTTTTGATGATTTGAAACATTTAAATGTGACAAACATACAAAAACAAAGAGGAATCAGGAAGGGGGCAAACACTTTTTCAATCCACTGTATTTAAATGGCACATACTAATAGTCTGGTCAGTTTACTAAAGCTGAGCGAATCCCTCATTGAAATTACTGTCTACTTCACTTTGTCAGGCAGGTCCTATTTCAGTGATTTCTTGATTGAGAACAGGTGTGGCAGTAATCAGGCCTGGGTGTGGCCAGAGAAATTGAACTCAGCTTTCCAACCATGTGATAAACCACAGTTAATTGATCTTTGGGGATTTTTTTTTTTACCCTTAATAATAAACACCTTCATTTAAAAACTGTATTTTGTGTTTACTTGTGTTATCTTTAATTAATATTTAAATTTGTTTGGTGATCTGAAACATTTAAGTGTGACAAACATACAAAAAAATGAGAAATCAGGAAGGGGGCAAACACTTTTTCACACCACTGTATATATCTATATAAATAAATGTATAAAAATATAACAACTAAAAGCTGAACCGGAGGTTTTGGCTCCGTTTCTGCTTTCAAAAGACTTTTCTTCTCCACCGCTTGCTGCCCCCAGATGAAAATCCACAGAATAGCTATGTGGGACTAGAATGTTCTGAATGAGGCTTTAGGAAATTAGGAATCACTTTATAAATCACTGGATTGAAAATGCACTTGTATATGTCCAGACTGGATCCTGGGTCCACTTGGGGTGCTCACTTGGTCAGGGATCCACTTGACCTGAATCCCTGCCATCACTTGAGTTAGAACCATTTTAAACTATAATTTTATAGTTCTAGTTCTCTTTATAGCGCTTGGTGTGAACGGCTCTTAACCTCTCCCCAAAAAGGAAAGAGCGTCCTGTAAGTTACTGCAGATCTTCTGGACCAAAATCCTCCCAAAGTCTCTTTTCTAGCGTGTCTGATCCCATTGTAGTTTCACATACCTGTTGTTGTTCGGAGCTTCATGACATCCAACAGTTTCTTCTGACTTTCCATCTTTTCTTTGTCCTCTTTGCCTCTCTGTGTGTTTCTTTTTCAGCAGCAGTTTGTCTCTCGCTGATAACATGAACACACTGTTGCTTGACTAAATAAAACGCTGATCTGACTCCCTGCATGGTTTAAAGTGAACCACCGCCACAAGCTGAAGCCAACCACGGTAGCATCCGGTCACGTGATCGGTTGTTTATAAAAATTATTATTAACAGCACGATCTATTTTTCTGTGATAGGTTTATGTCGACCTAAAAACACAGCTTCAACTGATTCCAGAAAAAAACATATTAAAAAAAAACTATTTTTTTTCCCTGTGTGTGGCTGCGATGTCACTAATGTGACGTCATTTTGACGTATGCGTTCCTCAACTCAAATGGCACTGTATATGACACCATTCGAAGCAGGTGGTTGCCAAAGTCGGTCGGCTGGCTGGCACAGCTATTGACGCTGCCCAGGACACAGTACGAGGACGGATAATTTGTTCACACATCGGGAGTTGTTCAGAACTCCTTATAAGAACTCCTGATACAAAGATATACAGTGATGATATAGAGTGAAGTACGTGGCGGTAATGCACCTGTAAGCTTGTTGCTAACCGCCAATCAAATCTAAAAGAAGAAGAGCTCAAATGGCAACGGGTCCGGAGGAGCTTTGAGGCCTGTACCGGGACTTTCTGGTAAAACTATGAAAAAGACTTTTGTTGGTCACCAACAAATGTGAGGAATATTTGTGAGACGACAACTAAGCTGACCCGGAGAAGGTTCTGGTTCCGTTTCTGCTTTCAAATAGAATTTAAAAGGACGGTGAACCAAGTTAAAACCAGCTAGCTTAACTAACTTAGCTTAGCCTCTCTTGTTTTGAGGACTGCGTCATCTGTCCAAGGTTTTGCATATTGGCTCTGTGGTAGGAGCACCTGATTTCCGGTGCAAGTTTGCTGTGAATGCAGCATCTGTCTCTAGGGGGGCTGTGTCTCAATTCAGGTGGTGCAGCCTTGTAGACTGCGGCCCTCGAGGTCAGTGTTGTGTTGTAGTTTGGGGTCCTTAATTTGTGAGGCACGGGTGGTGGCACCGTCTTTCCGGTTCTGCCACCACCCAGGGTATAAGAGAGCAGTGAAGTATGTGAGGGTGGTGCAAGACATGTATGAGGACAGCAAAACAGTGGTGAAGTGCGCTGTAGGAGTGACGGATGGATTCAAGGTGGGAGGTGGGATTACATCAGGGATCAGCTCCAAGCCCCTTCTTGTTTGCCATGGTGATGGACAGGCTGACAGATGAGGTCAGGCAGGAGTCTCCATTTGTCATGATGTTTGCAGATGACATTGTGATCTCTAGTGATAGTAGGGAGCAGGTGGAAGAGAACCTGGAGAGGCTGAGGTATGCTCTGGAGAAAAGAGGAATTAAAGTCAGTAGAAGCAAGACACAATACATGAGTGTGAATGAGAGGGAGGCAGGTGCAACAGTGAAGATGGAAGAAGTAGACGTAGTGAAAGTAGATGAGTTTAAATACCTGGGGTCAACCATCCAAAGCAATGGAAAATGCACAAGAGATGTGAAGACGAGAGTGCAGGCAGGGTGGAGTGGGTAGAGTCGAGTGTCAGGGGTGATTTGTGACAGATGGGTAGCAGCAACAGTGAAAGGGAAGATTTACAAGACGGTAGTGAGACCTGCTATGATGTATGGTTTTGAGACAGTGGCACTCACAAAAAGACAGGCGGTGGAGCTGGAGGTGGCAAAGATGAAGATCCTAAGATTTTCATTGGGAGTTACTCGGAGACACAGGATTAGAAATGAGTATATCAGAGGGACAATTCAGGTTGAGCAGTTTGGAGACAAAGTAAGAGGCAAGGCTGAGATGGTTTGGACATGTGCAGAGGGGGCATAGTGGATATATTGGACAATGGATATTGAAGATGGAGCTAGCAGGTGTGATGATGGGATTTGGTACAATATGCGGCATGATGACGCAGCTGGCTGGTGACGTCATCACATGGGAGAGCCCGCCATTACAGGGCACTCTTGCTCAGGCAACTCAGTTCTGTGTAGTGAATGTGATGCCGTGTACATAGTTGTGCAATAAAGCCAGTTCCAGTGCAGCATCCTGGTCCGTCTCTTTTATGCCAGGTTTGTGGACATAACACCAGGCAGGAGGAAAAGAGGAAGACCACAGAGAAGATTGATGGATGTAGTGAAGGAGGACATGGAGAGGGTTGGTGTTACAGAGGAAGATGCAAGGGATGGGGTGAGATGGAGGCAGATGATCAGCTGTGGCGACCCTTAAAGGGAGCAGCCAGAAGAAGAAGGTTAACAGCACGTTCTAGCCACCTTATTCCAGGGGGTGCCGCTGTAGGAACAATCATGGGCGGAACATCCGGTTTCGGCTGAAGTAGTGTTAAATCAGTCAGCAAGAGTGGAGTAGCAGGGGCATTTAAAATAGCGTTTTTAAAAGTTTTTCAAATTCATTTTAATGTTTAGTTCACATACGTGTTTTGCACTAAAGTAGCAGCTAATTTCAGCACTTGTAGTTTTTGTATTTTTTGAATGTTTTGGCGTAGTTGTGGTACTTGTTGCTGGTGTTCGTGGTTGTGCCATAGACTGCATAAATGGAGGCTTCTCACCAGAAATGTGTAGATGATGCACTGAAAATGAAAAAGGACTGTTGGTGTGATCAGTGGTACAGACACAGGACAGACACAAGAGCACACCAGGTATGTTTTCACTTATATGAATGTCACAGATCTGACGTGTATGTGTTATATATGTCACCAGAATGAAGGCTGCATGAAGTAAAATAATAAATAAAAAATAGTAACAGTTTGCTTCCTAAGGCTTAACGATTTAAAATAAGATAAGACATCCTTCTCTCTCCTATCTCCTCCACTGGGTCAAGGCGCTGCCCCAGGACAGAGCTAGTTTTCTTGATTAGTTTGTTCAGTCTCTTCCTATCGGCTGCTGTAACGCCACTGCCCCAGCAGACCTCTCCAAAAGTGATGGCTGATGCCACCACCGTGTCGTAGAATGTCTTCAGCAGCGCCCCTTGTACACCAAAAGACCTGAGTCTCCTCAGTAGGAACAGCCTGCGCTGTCCCTTCTTGTAGAGTCCGTCAGTATTGTGTGACCAGTCTAGTTTATTGTTCAGATGAACACCCAGGTACTTGTAGGATGTCACCATCTCAATGTCTGTTCCCTGTATATTTACTGGTGCTGTGAGGGGTTGTCCTTGGCTGCGGCAGTCCACCACCAGCTCCTTCATTTTCCTCGCATTGATCTGGAGGCAGTTCTGATGGCACCAGTCCACGAAGTCCTGGATAAGTCCTCTGTACTCAGCTTCATCTCCGTTGGAGATGAGGCCAACGATCGCAGAGTCGGTAGAGAACTTCTGTAGATGGCAGTGTGTTGTGTTGTGAGAGAAGTCCGCAGTATAAAGGGTGAACAGGAAGGGAGCCAAAACTGTTCCCTGGGGGGCCCCCGTGCTACCGATGATCATGTCGGACACACAGTCCCGGGTTCTCACAAACTGTGGCCAGTTAGTGAGGTAGTCCAGGATCCATGATGACAGGTGCTGGTCCACCCCTGCGCACAGCAGCTTGTCCTTCAGGATCATTGGTTGAATGGTGTTGAAAGCACTGGAGAAGTCAAAGAACATGATCCTCACCGCATTCTCGGGCTTCTCCAGGTGAGACAGAGAACAGTGAAGGAGGAAGGTCACCGCATCCTCCACCCTAATGCCATGCTGGTAGGCGAGCTGGAGTGGATCCATCGCTTGTCCCACCAGGGGGCAGAGGTGAGCAAGGAGCAGTCTCTCCAGGGTCTTCATCATGTGGGACGTCAGGGCCACTGGTCTGTAGCTGTTCAGATCTTTGGGGTGGGAAGTCTTTGGTACAGGTACCACACAAGATATTTTCCACAACTGTGGTACCCTCCCCAGCTTCAGGCTCAGGTTGAAGATGTGCTCCACAATCCCACACAGCTGGTCTGCACAGGACTTGAGGAGCTTTGCGCTGATGCCGTCCGGTCCCGACGCCTTCCTCGCCTTGAACTTCCTCAGCTCCGTCCTCACCTGGGTCTTAGTAAGGGTCATGTTGGGGGGCTGTGTGTTGGGAGTGGGGGGGAGATGATGGTGGAATGGGGTGTGGGCAGCAGGACTCGATGTCTTCAAAGGCAGCAGTGGTTGTTGTGCAGTCGGGGGGGATGGCGGTTGGTCAAACCTATTAAAAAACAGGTTCAGATTGTTCGCCCACTCCCTGCCCCCTGTGGCCTGGGGGGAGGTATTCTGGAGCCCAGAGATGGTTTTAAGGTTTCTCCAGACCCCACCGATGTCACTCTGTTGCAGCTTGTCCTCCATCTTCTTCCTGAAGCTGTCCTTGCCTTCTCTGATCTTCCTCCTCAGCTCCCTCTGTACGGACTTCAGCATCTCCCTGTTCCCCGACCTGAAGGTCCTCTTCTTCTCTCTCAAAAGTGTTTTTATCTCAGGGTTGATTCAGGGTTTGTTGTTCGAGCAACACCGTATGGTCTTGGTGGGTACGGTGTTGTCCACACAGAAGCTGATAAGATAAGATAAGATAAGATAAGATAAGATCAGCCTTTATTAGTCCCACAATGGGGAAATTCCAGGATTGCAACAGCACAGGGATAGCAACACTCAGAGCAACAATCAGAAGGCAAGAGAAAAACAAGAGCAGCGAGTTGTATATATGTACATATAAATATAAATATATTGTGGCACACATATGTGGGTCCATATGCTTCACATGCTTATTACTGTATGCTTATTGTGTACTGTACGTCTCAGAGGAACAAAAGGTCTGAACCTCCTAGGAGTAGCAGGAGGATGTGAAGTCTGGCCTTTTGTATGCAGAGAGATGGCTGGAGGGATTTCCTGACCACCAGGACTTCAGGTGAAGACAGAAGACCTGAAGGGGATAGCATTGTGATTTGGGATGTAAAGACAATGTGACTGTGTGCTTTGATGTCCTGGGGTATAAAAGGGACAGAGAGGGGGGCATGCCCTTCCTCTTTTCTGTTTTTGGATGTTAGAGAATGTGGTGGTGAATAAAACTGATCTTGAGTAATAAACTCAGCCTCGTCTTTCCACACATCTCCACACTGGTGACCCTACGACGTATCATGAGCGGAGACGAATCTTCCGAGCTAGACTCGCCAGGAGCCAGCCAAACGAATGCAGCCACAGTCCAACTACCGGATTTCTGGCCGAACAATCCGCGCTCCTGGTTTAGCGCAGACGAGGCACAGTTCCACCTCCAGAGGATTTCAGCAGATGCCACAAAGTTCTACCATGTGGTTGCAAAGCTGGACAACCACACAGCCCAGTGAGTGGAGAGCTTGATCAACCACCCGCCAGACAGCGACAAGTACAGCACGTTGAAGGCTGCACTCATTCGTTACTTCACCCCCTCGGTGCAGGAGCTAGCAGAGAAGCTCCTGGCGCTGACTGAATTTGAGGGCGACAGACCTGAAGACCTGATGGGGAAGATGTTGAGTTTGAGAGACTCCAAAGATGATAAC
This sequence comes from Pholidichthys leucotaenia, assembly GCA_020510985.1. Classification (NCBI taxonomy): domain Eukaryota; kingdom Metazoa; phylum Chordata; class Actinopteri; order Cichliformes; family Pholidichthyidae; genus Pholidichthys; species Pholidichthys leucotaenia. The sequence continues at coordinate 70,922,993 of CM035841.1, forward strand.
TTCATCTTCACCCACCTTTTCCTCAGAACCCTACCGTCAGAGGTGAGAGTGACCCTGGCCAATTCACCACTGTTGGCCCGACGAGACTACCACGAGCTGGGTGAAGGAGGCGCAACGACTCGTCGACGCCAGTAAATGGTGTGCGGCTGCGGCCGCGGCAACGGGGCCAGGTGCAAAGTCCGGAGACGGCAGGGGGCCAGAGGCTGCAGCACCAGCCTCACCGATGACGGTGGTGGCAGGGGCCGGGAAACACGGAGCAGACAACATCCTTTGCTTCTACCATCGCCGTTTCGCAGAGAGGGCACGCAAGTGCATTCCACCGTGCCACTTTAAGCGCTCGGGAAACGCCAAGACCGGGGGTCGGTAGCAGCTGCGGCCCTTGGAGAGGAGAACAAGCTGCTCTACTTGAAGGATGCGCACTCGGGGAGGCATTTCCTCGTGGACACGGGCTCCCAGCTGAGTTTCATCACACCTTCCTACGCTGACCGTCTGGCGCCTTCCAGTGGTCCCCGGGTGTCAGCAGCGAACGGCTCGGTGATTAAGACCGGTGAGAGGACTCTGCTTCTGTCTTTACACGGCCGCACTTTCGAGTGGACTTTCATCATAGCGGTAGTCAATTTCAACATGTTAGGGGCTGATTTTTTGTGCTCACATAGTTTGTTGGTCGATCTTGCTAACAGACGCCTGGTTAATGCACTCTCTTTTTCTTCTATCCCCTGTACAGCTCGAGTGGCCCCACCAACAGCACAAGCCAGCGTCACAGCTGCAGGTGGTAAGTTCCACACACTCCTCACTCAGTTCCCAGCACTCACGGTCCCAACATTTTCGGCGACAGTGTCTAAACACGGGGTGGAATATTTTGTTACTACCACCGGACCGCCCGTGTTCGCAAAAGCTCGGTGCTTGGATTCAACTAAAGTGACCATAGCGCGCAAGGAGTTTGCCAACCTGGAGAGGTTGGGCATCATCAGGTGTCCGAAGAGCCCATGGGCTTCACCGCTTCACAAGGTCCCGAAAGCTGATGGCTCGTGGCAGCCTTGCGGTGATTTCCGCAGGCTGAACAATGCTACAGCGCACGACCTCTACCCGATCCCGCACATCCAAGATTTTTCAGTTCATTTGGCGGGGGCACGCGTTTTTTCTAGAATAGACTTGGTACGCGGTTACCACCAGGTCCCAGTGCGTGCTGAGGACATACCCAAAACAGCGGTAATAACTCCTTTCGGGCTTTTCGAGTTTTTGCGCATGCCGTTTGGGCTTAAAGGCGCGGCGCAGACATTCCAACGCATGATGGACGCAGTTTTGCCCGATCTCCATTTCGTGTTCGTCTACCTGGACGACATATTGGTAGCCAGCGCGTCCGAAGACGAACACGAAAAACACCTCACAGCAGTTTTCCGAAGGTTGGCAGAGCACGGGTTAATAATTAACCCGGCGAAGTGTCAGTTCGGGGTGACGCAGATTGATTTTTTGGGGCATCGCGTCTCCCCAGAGGGAGCAGTCCCTCTGTCTGACAAAGTGCGCGCAGTAACAAATTTTCCCCAGCCACAAACGGTCAAAGCGTTACAGGAGTTTTTGGGAATGGTAAATTTTTATAACCGTTTCCTCCCCCATGCAGCGCAGCTCATGCAACCATTGTATGCTGCACTAAAAAAAACCAAAAACCCACAAATAAAGTCGAATGGTCTCCGGAGCGAGAGCGCACATTTTCCGAAGTCAAAACAGCTCTGGCAAACGCTGCGTTGTTAGCACATCCAGTCCCAGTGGCCCGCATGGCGCTCACTACTGATGCGTCAGATGTGGCCATAGGGGCGGTCATGGAAAAGTTTGTAGCTGGAACCTGGCAACCGCTCACCTTTTTCAGTGAGACCCTGCGCGACAGCGAACAAAAATACAGCACATTCGACAGGGAGTTGTTGGCTCTCCACTTGGCCATTCGCCACTTCCAGTTCTGGCTGGAAGGACGCCGTTTCACCGCGTTTGTTGACCACAAGCCGCTGACTTTCGGGATGGCCAAGATTTCAGAACCTTGGTTGGGCCGGCAGCAGAGACAGCTGGCCGCGATATCGGAGTTTACTACCGATATCCAGCATGTGGCGGGTAAACTTAATGTAGTGGCGGACTGACTCTCGCGCGCCGTGGGGGCTCCAGCCTGCGCAGAGGTAGATCCTGCAGCCATGGCTGCGTAGCAGGTTAGCGACGCGGATGTGCGCGTGGCCCCGGTCCGGGTGGGGATAGATTACGCAGCCATGGGCGCGGAGCAGGTTAGCGACGCGGATGTGCACGCGCTCCAGTCTGGACCAACAGGGTTAAGGCTGGAGAACAGGGTGCTGCAAGACGGTATGCCCCCCCTAATCTGTGATGTCTCCACTGGGCGGCCGCGTCCAGTGGTTCCAGCCGCGTGGCGCCGCCGCGTTTTTGACTCGATCCATTCTCTGGCGCACCCGGGAGTGCGTGCGTCGGTCAAAATGGTAGGAGAGAAATTTGTATGGCCGGGCCTGTGCAAACAAGTTAGAGAGTGGGCGTCAGCCTGCACGGCCTGCCAGCAGGCCAAGGTTCATAGACACACGAGAGCTCCCTTGGAGCCGTTTCACATCCCGGCTAAAAGATTTGATCATGTCCACATGGACCTCGTAGGCCCCCTCCCGCCCTCATGAGGGTGCATACATCTTCTGACAATGGTTGACCGCACCACGTGCTGGCCGGAAGTGGTTCCGCTTTCGTCAACCACAGCCGAGGAGGTGGCGCATGCGTTTTTAATGGCATGGGTAGCGCGTTTTGGAGTCCCGTCGGACATTACGTCCGACAGAGGCCCGCAGTTTGTTTCCGAACTTTGGTCAGCGATGGCCCGCAGCCTGGGGGCAACGATCCACCGCACAACCGCGTACAACCCGCAGGCTAACGGGTTATGCGAACGTTTTCACAGGTCATTGAAGGCAGCTCTCAGAGCGTCGCTTACGGATACAAATTGGGTGGACAAGCTACCATGGGTTTTATTGGGGTTGCGTTCTGCACCTAAAGAGGATTTAGAAGCCTCCCCAGCTGAGCTAGTTTTCGCACAGCCACTTCGGCTGCCCGGGGAATTTCTCCCAGATAATCCAGCGCCAGAGTGCCCCCCGGCTCAGCGGTTACCGAATAGCACAAGCCCGAGCACGCTACCTGGCCCCGTTCACCACAGTTTTCCGCGTGTTTTTGTGCCTAAGGCTTTAAAAAATGCGGAGTTTGTTTTTGTCAGTCATGATGCCCATCGTCCACCTTTACGCCCACCTTATGACGGACCATACAGAGTGCTAGAAACAGGGGATAAGCATTTTTTGCTAGATCTGGGGGGCAGAAAAGAAAGGATTGGCATTAACAGGCACAAACCCGTTTTTGTGGTAGCTGACGAAGTTGTGCAGTTGGCGAAGGCTCCTCGGCGCGGCAGACCCCCTAGAGAGCATTCCCCAGAACACCCACAGAGGTTGACTGACAGTTCTCATCCCCAGGCAGCAGATCCACAGCTGGAAGACGCCGTGGAAATGGTACAGCCTGCTTACAGCAGATACGGGAGAAGGTTGAGACCTAAGCGGCACTTGGATTGATGTGTAGCAATTTTATTATGACATGCAATCTGTGGTTATGTTGTTCCATCTTAGACGTTTGGGAGGGGGGTCATGTGGCACACATATGTGGGTTCCATATGCTTCACATGCTTATTACTGTATGCTTATTGTGTACTGCACGTCTCAGAGAAACAAAAGGTCTGAACCTCCTAGGAGTAGCAGGAGGATGTGAAGTCTGGCCTTTTGTATGCAGAGAGATGGCTGGAGAGATTTCCTGACCCCCAGGACTTCAGGTGGAGACAGAAGACCTGAAGGGGGGACCATTGTGATTTGGGATGTAAAGACAATGTGACTGTGTGCTTTGATGTCTTGGGGTATAAAAGGGACAGAGAGGGGGCATGCCCTTCCTCTTTTCTGTTTTTGGATGTTGGAGAATGTGGTGGTGAATAAAACTGATCTTGAGTAATAAACTCAGCCTCGTCTTTCCACACATCTCCACAATAAATAAATATATATATATATATATATATATATATATATATATATATATATATGTAGACACACAGTGCGGAGTATTGTAGCTCGATGGAATGAATATGTAAATATATAAACACACATAGTGCGGAGCATTATAGCTAGATGGAATAAATATGTAAATATATAAACACACACAGTGTGGAGCATTGTAGCTAGATGGGATAAATATATAAATATATAAACACACAGTGCGGAGCATTGTAGCTAGATGGAATAAATATGTAAATATATAAACACACACAGTGCTGAACATTGTAGCTAGATGGAATGAATATGTAAATATATGAACAACGATCCAACAGATCCAACAGACTCGATCCAACGATCCAACGATCCAACAGACTCTCATGATAAATTGTATATCAAGGATTCAGTGTACCCCGCCCGGTATGGGGTTACCGGGGCCCCACCCTGGAGCCAGGCCTGGGGGAGGGGCTCGAAGGCTAGCGTCTGGTGGCCGGGTTTCCACCCATGGGACCCGGCCGGGCTCAGCCCGAAGGAGTTACATGGGTCCGCCCTCCAGTAGGTTCACCACCTGCAGGAGGGATCATGGAAGTCCGGTGCTATGTGGATTAGGTGGCAGTCAAAGGCGGAGACCTTGGCGGACTGATCCCAAGCTTTCTAAACTGGCTTTTGGTACGTGGAATGTCACCTCTCTGGTGGGGAAGGAGCCTGAGCTGGTGTACGAGATTGAGCGATACCGGCTAGATATAGTCGGCCTCACCTCAACACACAGCTCCGGTTCCGGAACCAGTCTCCTGGAGAGGGGCTGGAGCTTGGCCTTTTCTGGAGTTGCCCCGGGCGAGAGGCGACGAGCAGGGGTAGGTATTCTTGTATCGCCCCACCTTGCTGCCTCTATATTGGAGTTTTCCCCGGTGGACGAAAGGGTTGCTTCCCTGCGCCTTCGGGTTGGGAAACGGGTCCTGACCATCATTTGTGCCTATGCACCAAATGATGTTTCAGAGTACCCACCCTTTTTGGAGTCTGTGACTGGGGTGCTGGAGGGTGCTCCTCCTGGAGACTCCATTGTCCTACTGGGGGACTTCAATGCGCACGTGGGCAACGACAGTGAAACCTGGAGGGGGGTGATTGGGAGGAACGGCCTGCCCGATCTGAACCCGAGTGGTGTTCAGTTATTGGACTTCTGTGCTAACCACAGTCTGTCTATAACGAACACCATGTTCAAGCATAAGGGTGTCCATATGTGCACCTGGCACCAGGACACCCTAGGCCGCAGGTCGATGATCGATTTTGTTATCGTATCATCAGACCTGCGACCGTATGTCTTGGACACCCGAGTAAAGAGAGGTGCAGAGCTGTCAACTGATCACCACCTGGTGGTGAGTTGGATCCGATGGCAGGGGAGGAAGCCATTCAGACCTGGTAGACCCAAACGTATAGTGAGGGTGTGCTGGGAGCGTCTGGCTGAGGCCCCTGTCCGGGAGGTCTTCAACTCCCACCTCCGGAAGAACTTCAACCACATTCCGAGGGAGTCTGGAGACATGGAGTCTGAATGGGCCATGTTCTCCACCTCTGTTGTTGAAGCGGCGGCCCAGAGCTGCGGCCGCAAGGTGGTCGGTGCATCTCGTGGTGGCAACCCCCGAACCAAGTGCTGGACACCAGTGGTGAGGGGGGCCATTAAGCTGAAGAAGGAGTCCTATCAAGCTTGGTTGGCTTGTGGGACTCCCGAAGCAGCTGAGGTGTACCGGCAGGCCAAGCGGAGTGCAGCTCGGGTGGTTGCTGAAGCAAAAACCCGGGTATGGGAGGAGTTCGGTGAGGCCATGGAACAAGACTTTCGGTCGGCTTCAAAGAGATTCTGGCAAACTGTTCGGCGGCTCAGGAGGGGAAAGCAGCTCCCCGTCCACACTGTGTATGGTGCGGATGGGACACTGTTGACTTCAACTGGGGATATCGTCGGGCGATGGAAGGAATACTTCGAGGATCTCCTCAATCCCACTGATACGCCTTCCACAGAGGAAGCAGGGTTTGGGGACGAGGGGGATGACTCGCCTATCACAGGGGCTGAGGTCGCCAAGGTGGTTAAAAATCTCCTTGGTGGCCGGGCCCCGGGGGTGGACGAGATTCGCCCCGAGTACCTCAAGGCCCTGGATGTTGTTGGGTTGTCATGGTTGGCACGCCTCTGCAACATTGCGTGGAGGTCGGGGGCAGTGCCTTTGCATGGCAAACCGGGGGGTGGTGGTTCCTCTCTTCAAAAAAGGGGGACCGGAGGGTGTGCTCCAACTTTAGAGGGATCACACTCCTCAGCCTCCCTGGGAAGGTCTATGCCAAGGTACTGGAGAGGAGAGTCCGGCCGTTGGTCGAACCTCGGATTCAGGAGGAGCAATGTGGTTTTCGTCCTGGCCGTGGCACATCGGACCAGCTCTTTACCCTCTCGAGAATTCTTGAGGGTTCGTGGGAGTTTGCCCAACCAGTTTACATGTGTTTTGTGGACTTGGAGAAGGCATTTGACCGCGTCCCTTGTGGATTTTTGTGGGGGGTGCTTCGGGAGTATGGGGTATCGGGCTTGTTGTTACGAGCTATTCGGTCTCTGTACGACCGTTGTGAGAGTTTAGTTCGCATTGCCAACACTCGGTCGGAGTCATTCCCAGTGAGAGTTGGACTCCGCCAGGGCTGCCCTTTGTCACCGGTCCTGTTCATAATTTTTATGGACAGGATTTCTAGGCGCAGCCAGGGAATGGAGGGTGTCATGCTTGGTGACCACAGGATCTCATCTCTGTTGTTTGCAGATGATGTTGTCCTGTTGGCTTCATCCAGCAATGACCTACAGCTCTTGCTGGGACGGTTTGCCGCTGAGTGTGAAGCGGCTGGGATGAGAATCAGCACCTCCAAGTCCGAGTCCATGGTCCTCAGCCGGAAAAAGGTGGATTGTCCTCTCCGGGTTGGGGACAGGCTCCTGCCCCAAGTGAGGAGTTTAAGTATCTTGGGGTCTTGTTCACGAGTGAGGGGAAAATGGAGCGAGAGATCGACAGACGGATTGGAGCAGCATCTGCAGTGATGCGGACGTTGTACCGGTCTGTTGTGGTGAAGAGGGAGCTTAGTTCTAAGGCAAAGCTGTCGATTTACCAGTCAATCTACGTTCCTACTCTCACCTATGGTCACGAGCTTTGGGTAATGACCGAAAGAACGAGATCGCGGATACAAGCGGCTGAAATGAGCTTTCTCCGTAGGATTGCTGGACTCACCCTCAGAGATAGGGTGAGGAGCTCAGTCATCCGGGAGAGGCTCAGAGTAGAACCGCTGCTCCTCCACATTGAAAGGAGTCAGTTGAGGTGGTATGGGCATCTGATTAGGATGCCTCCTGGACGCCTCCCACTTGAGGTGTTTCAGGCACGTCCCACTGGGAGGAGACCCCGGGGCAGACCCAGGACTCGGTGGAGAGACTATGTCTCCCAGCTAGTCTGGGAACGCCTTGGTATCCCCTCTGAAGAGCTGGAGCAGGTGGCTGGGGAGAGGGAAGTCTGGGCTTCTCTGCTTGAACTGCTGCCTCCGCGACCCGGACCTCCGGAAAAGCGGTAGAAGATGGATGGATGGATGGATGAACACAGTGCAGAGCATTGTATCTAGATGGAAAAAATATGTAAATATATAAACACACACAGTGCGGAGCATTGTAGCTAGATGGAAAAAATATATAAATATATAAACAGTGCAGAGCATTGTAGCTAGATGGAATAAATATATAAATATATAAACACACACAGTGCGGAGCATTGTATCTAGATGGAAAAAATATGTAAATATATAAACACACACAGTGCGGAGCATTGTAGCTAGATGGAAAAAATATATAAATATATAAACACACAGTGTGGAGCATTGTTGCTAGATGGAATAAATATATAAATATATAAACACACAGTGCGGAGCATTGTAGCTAGATGGAATAAATATATAAATATATAAACACACAGTGCGGAGCATTGTAGCTAGATGGAATAACTATGTAAATATATAAACACACACAGTGCTGAACATTGTAGCTAGATGGAATGAATATGTAAATATATGAACACACAGTGCAGAGCATTGTATCTAGATGGAAAAAATATGTAAATATATAAACACACACAGTGCGGAGCATTGTAGCTAGATGGAAAAAATATATAAATATATAAACAGTGCAGAGCATTGTAGCTAGATGGAATAAATATATAAATATATAAACACACAGTGCGGAGCATTGTATCTAGATGGAAAAAATATGTAAATATATAAACACACACAGTGCGGAGCATTGTAGCTAGATGGAAAAAATATATAAATATATAAACACACAGTGCGGAGCATTGTAGCTAGATGGAATGAATATGTAAATATATAAACACACACAGCATGGAGCATTGTTGCTAGATGGAATAAATATGTAAATATATAAACACACACAGTGCGGGGCATTGTAGCTAGATGGAATGAAACAGCACAACCCTCTACTTAGTTATCCTACATTGTATGATTATGTACCTATACATATTCTCACCCTCCATAGTGACCGGTATTTTCCTAGTTGTATACCGGAGGGGACCATGTGTAAGTCTATTGCGTCTTTTGCATTCAATACTATTAGGTTGTCACGTCTTTTTGCTATCTCTGCGAGCAGCCCTGCTTAGGTTGTACAGTCTGACAGCCGTAGGTAGGAAGGACCTGCGAAACCTCTCGGTTGTGCACCTAGGATGATGTAGTCTGCTGCTAAATGAGCTCCTCAGTGCATTCAGTGTGTCCTGCATAGGGTGGAACTCGGACTCCAGCAGAGATGACAGTTTAGCCACCATCCTTCTCTCTCCTATCTCCTCCACTGGGTCAACGCGCTGCCTCAGGACAGAGCTAGCGTTCTTGATCATTTTGTTCAGTCTCTTCCTATCGACTGCTGTAATGCCACTGCCCCAGCAGACAACTCCAAAAGTGATGGCTGATGCCACCACTGTGTCATAGAATGACTTCAGCAGCGCCCCTTGTACACCAAAAGACCTGAGTCTCCTCAGCAGGAACAGCCTGCGCTGTCCCTTCTTGTACTGTGGGGCAAAAAAAAATATTTAGTCAGCCACCAATTGTGCAAGTTCTCCCACTTAAAAGATGAGAGAGTTCTCCAATTTTCATCATAGGTATACTTCAACTATGAGAGACAAAATGAGAAAAAAAAATCCAGAAAATCACATTGAAGGATTTTTAAAGAATTTATTTGCAAATTATGGTGGAAAATAAGTATTTGGTCACCTACATACAAGCAAGATTTCTGGCTCTCACAGACCTGTAACTTCTTCTTTAAGAAGCTCCTCTGTCTTCCACTCATTACCTGTATTAATGGCACTTGTTTGAACTCGTTATCAGTATAAAAGACACCTGTCCACAACCTCAAACAGTCAGAATCCAAACTCCACTATGGCCAAGACTAAAGAGCTGTCAAAGGACACCAGAAACAAAATTGTAGACCTGCACCAGGCTGGGAAGACTGAATCTGCAATAGGTAAGCAGCTTGGCATGAAAAAATCAACTGTGGGAGCAATTATTAGAAAATGGAAGACATAAAAGACCACTGATAATCTCCCTCGATCTGGGGCTCCATGCAAGATCTCACCCCGTGGGGTCAAAATGATCACAAGAACGGTGAGCAAAAACCCCAGAACCACACGGGGGGACCTAGTGAATGACCTGCAGAGAGCTGGGACCAAAGTAACAAAGGCTACCATCAGAAACACACTACACCGCCAGGGACTCAAATCCTGCAGTGCCAGACGTGTCCCCCTGCTTAAGCCAGTACATGTCCAGGCCCATCTGAAGTTTGCTAGAGAGCATTTGGATGATCCAGAAGAGGATTGGGAGAATGTCATATGGTCAGATGAAACCAAAATAGAACTTTTTGGTGAAAACTCAACTTGTCGTGTTTGGAGGAGAAAGAACACCATACCTACTGTGAAGCATGGGGGTGGAAACATCATGCTTTGGGGCTGTTTTTCTGCAAAGGGACCAGGACAACTGATCTGTGTAAAGGAAAGAATGAATGGGGCCATGTACCGTGAGATTTTGAGTGAAAACCTCCTTCCATCAGCAAGGGCATTGAAGATGAAACGTGGCTGGGTCTTTCAGCATGACAATGATCCCAAACATACCCCCCGGGCAACAAAGGAGTGGCTTCGTAAGAAGCATTTCAAGGTCCTGGAGTGGCGTAGCCAGTCTCCAGATCTCAACCCCATAGAAAATCTTTGGAGGGAGTTGAAAGTTCGTGTTGCCCAGCGACAGCCCCAAAACATCACTGCTCTAGAGGAGATCTGCATGTAGGAATGGCCCAAAATACCAGCAACAGTGTGTGAAAACCTTGTGAAGACTTACAGAAAACATTTGACCTCTGTCATTGCCAACAAAGGGTATATAACAAAGTATTAAGATGAACTTTTGTTATTGACCAGATACTTATATTTCACCATAATTTGCAAATAAATTCTTTAAAAATCAAACAATGTGATTTTCTGGATTTTTTTTTCTCATTTTGTTTCTCATAATTGAGGTATACCTATGAAGAAAATTGGAGACCTCTCTCATCTTTTAAGTGGGAAAATGTGCACAGTTGGTGGCTTACTAAATACTTTTTTACCCCACTGTAGAGTGCGTCAGTATTGTGTGACCAGTCTAGTTTATTGTTCAGATGAACACCCAGGTACTTGTAGGATGTAACCATCTTGATGTCTGTTCCCTGTATATTTACTGGTGCTGTGAAGGGTTGTCCTTGCCTGCGGCAGTCCACCACCAGCTCCTTAGTTTTCCTCGCGTTGATCTGGAGGCAGTTCCGATGGCACCAGTCCACAAAGTCCTGGATAAGCCCTCTGTACTCAGCTTCATCTCCGTTGGCGATGAGGCCAACGATCGCAGAGTCATCAGAGAACTTCTGTAGATGGCAGTGTGTTGTGTTATGTGAGAAGTCTGAAGTATAAAGGGTGACCAGGAAGGGAGCAAAAACCGTTCCCTGGGGGGCCCCCGTGCTACCGATGATCGTGTCGGACACACAGTCCCGGGTTCTCACAAACTGTGGCCGGTTTGTGAGGTAGTCCAGGATCCATGATGACAGGTGCTGGTCCACCCCTGCGCACAGCAGCTTGTCCTTCAGGATCATCGGTTGGATGGTGTTGAAAGCACTGGAGAAGTCAAAGAACATGATCCTCACCGCATTCCCGGGCTTCTCCAGGTGGGACAGAGAACGGTGAAGGAGGAAGATCACCGTATCCTCCACCCCAATGCTAGACCCCGCTGATGTCACTCTGTTGCAGCTAGTCCTCCATCTTCTTCCTGAAGCTGTCCTTGCCTTCTCTGATCTTTCTCCTCAGCTCCCTCTGTACGGACTTCATTATCTCCCTCTTCCCCGACCTGAAGATCCTCTTCTTCTCTTTCAGAAGTGTTTTTATCTCAGGGTTGATCCAGGGTTTGTTGTTTGAGCAACACCGTATGGTCTTGGTGGGAACGGTGTTGTCCACACAGAAGCTGATGTAGTCCGTGATGGTGTGAGTGAGGCCATCGATGTCCTCACCATGTGGATCGCAGAGCTGCTCCCAGGCAGTGGTTTCAAAACAGCCCTTTAGAGCGTCCATCGCCTCCTCATACCATAACTTCACTGTGTGCATGACCGGAGGTTGTCTGTGCACTAGGGGTTTGTACACCGGCCGGAGATGAACCAAGTTGTGATCCGATCTCCCGAGTGGGGGGAGTGGTGATGAGGTGTATGCCTCCTTAGTGTTTGCGTAGAATAAGTCCAGTGTTTTATTGTCTCTAGTGTGGCATGTGACATACTGGGTGAACATGGGTAGAATGGGAGACAGTGAATTTAAGAAAGATATCAAATAGTTTTTTGGGGGATTTTTTGCATTCATTGCACTGCCTTGAAACGATATGGACTAGCAGCTTCAGCATTAATTAATTTTTAAATTATCACAAAATATAGATCAATAATCCTCTCGGCGCCACACCAGTCGGCTGCCTTTTGCAACAGCGGCTCGATTCCGAGTTTTTTTTCCCTTCCTCTCTCTTTTGATCACTTTTTTTTTCACCCCACTTATATCACGGACACACAGATCATCCCAAATGTCTCCTGAGCCGGTGGACGGAGCCACTGTTTATAGCAGGATACGATATAACAGGGAAGAGCTGCTAGCATTTAACCGCCACCCGGTCCCACTGGAAAAACTCGACATACCGAGAGAACTGAGGCGAAAACGCCGCGGCTGCCGGGCTGGAGTAAGGCGGAGGACAAAAAATATAAGGTACAGACCCTCCCTTCCATCTGTTGTCATGGGAAATGTACGGTCGATACTGGGAAAGTTAGATGAGCTAGCGGCTATCTCCCGTTATGATAGCACTTACTGGGAATGCTCTCTCCTTTTGTTTACTGAGACGTGGCTAACTGAACTAGCAGCAGATGCTAACATTGAGCTGGAGGGTTTTCACACGATACGAGCTGACCGAACACCAGAGAGTGGCAAAACTAGGGGCGGTGGAGTGATCATGTATGTTAACAACAACTGGTGCAGACCGGGACATATCACTGTTAAACAACGACACTGCAGCAAAGACATTGAGTTGCTAGCTGTTAGCATGAGGCCTACATATCTCCCGAGAGAACACTCACACGTGATCTGCATTGTTGTTTATGCAAATCCGACGGCGAACGCTGGGACAGCGCGTGACGTCATCCATTCAGTAACCAGCAGGCTGCAGACAGAACACCCAGATGCTCTTCTCCTCATCTCAGGCGATTTCAACCACGTTTCACTGTCTCCCATTCTGCCCACTTTCACCCAGTATGTCACATGCCACACTAGAGACAATAAAACACTGGATTTGTTCTACGCAAACACTAAGGAGGCGTACACCTCATCACAACTCCCCCCACTTGGGAGATCGGATCACAACTTGGTTCATCTCCGACCGGTGTACAAACCCCTAGTGCACAGACAACCTCCGGCCATGCACACTGTGGAGTTATGGTCTGAGGAGACAATGGACACTCTAAAGGACTGTTTTGAAGCCACTGCCTGGAAGCAGCTCTGCGATCCACATGGTGAGGACATCGATGGCCTCATTCACACCTTCACGGGCTACCTCAGCTTCTGTGTGGACAAATCCGTTCCCACCAAGACCATACGGCGTCACTCAAACAACAAACCCTGGATCAACCCTGAGATAAAAACACTTCTGAGAGAGAAGAAGAGGATCTTCAGGTCGGGGAACAGGGAGATGCTGAAGTCCGTACAGAGGGAGCTGAGGAGAAAGATCAGAGAAGGCAAGGACAGCTTCAGGAAGAAGATGGAGGACAAGCTGCAACAGAGCGACATCAGCGGGGTCTGGAGAAACCTCAAAACCATCTCGGGGCTCCAGAATACCTCCCCCCAGGCCACGGGGGGCAGGGAGTGGGCGAACAACCTGAATCTGTTTTTCAATAGATTTGACCAACCGCCCTCCCCCCTGTCTGCACAACAACCACTGCTGCCTCTAAGAAATCAAGTCCTGCTACCCACTCCCCACTCCACCGACACCCCCCCCCCCCCCACTCCCAACACACAGCCCCCCATCCTGACCCTGACCAAGACCCAGGTGAGGACGGAGCTGAGGAAGATCAAGGCGAGGAAGGCGTCGGGACCGGACGGCATCAGCGCAAAGCTCCTCAAGTCCTGTGCAGACCAGCTGTGTGGGATTGTGACGTATATCTTCAACATGAGCCTGAAGCTGGGGAGGGTACCACAGCTGTGGAAAACATCTTGTGTGGTACCTGTACCAAAAACTTCCCACCCCAAAGACCTGAACAGCTTCAGACCGGTGGCCTTGACGTCCCACTTGATGAAGACCCTGGAGAGACTGCTCCTTGCTCATCTCCGCCCCCTGGTGGAACCAGCGATGGATCCACTCCAGTTCGCCTACCAGCATGGCATTGGGGTGGAGGATGCGGTGATCTTCCTCCTTCACCGTTCTCTGTCCCACCTGGAGAAGCCCGGGAATATGGTGAGGATCATGTTCTTTGACTTCTCCAGTGCTTTCAACACCATCCAACCGATGATCCTGAAGGACAAGCTGCTGCGCGCAGGGGTGGACCAGCACCTGTCATCATGGATCCTGGACTACCTCACGAACCGGCCTCAGTTTGTGAGAACCCGGGACTGTGTTTCCGACACAATCATCAGTAGCACGGGGGCCCCCCAGGGAACGGTGCTGGCTCCCTTCTTGTTCACTCTTTATACTGCGGACTTCTCACACAACACAACACATTGCCATCTACAGAAGTTCTCTGATGACTCTGCGATCGTTGGTCTCATCTCCAGCGGAGATGAAGCTGAGTACAGAGGGCTTATCCAGGACTTTGTGGACTGGTGCCATCGGAACTGCCTCCAGATCAACGCGAGGAAAACTAAGGAGCTGGTGGTGGACTGCCGCAGGCATGGGCAGCCCCTCACAGCACCAGTAAATATACAGGGAACAGACATCGAGATGGTGACATCCTACAAGTACCTGGGTATTCATCTGAACAATAAACTAGACTGGTCACACAATACTGACGCACTCTACAAGAAGGGACAGCGCAGGCTGTTCCTGCTGAGGAGACTCAGGTCTTTTGGTGTACAAGGGGCGCTGCTGAAGTCATTCTATGACACGGTGGTGGCATCAGCCATCACTTTTGGAGTGGTCTGCTGGGGCAGTGGCATTACTGCAGCCGATAGGAAGAGACTGAACAAACTGATTAAGAAAGCTAGCTCTGTCCTGGGGCAACGCCTTGATCCGATGGAGGAGATAGGAGAGAGAAGGACGGTGGCTAAACTGTCATCTCTGCTGGAGTCCGAGTTCCACCCTATGCAGGACATACTGGATGCACTGAGGAGCTCATTTAGCAGCAGACTACATCATCCCAGGTGCACAACCGAGAGGTTTCGTAGGTCCTTCCTACCAACGGCTGTCAGACTGTACAACCTAAGCAGGGCTGCTCGCAGAGATAGCAAAAAGACGTAACAAACTAATAGTTTTTTTTGAATGCAAAAGATGCAATAGACTTACACAATGGTCCTCTCCGGCATACAACTAGGAACATACCGGTCGCTATGGAGGGTGAGAATATGTATGGGCACATAATCATACCATGTAGGATAACTAAATAGACGGTTATGCTGTTTCATCCCACCTAGCAACAATGCTCTGCACTGTGTGTGTTTATATATTTACATATTTATTCCATCTAGCTACAATGCTCTGCACTGGGTGTGTTTATATTTATATATCTATATATTTATTCCATCTAGCTACAATGCTCCGCACTGTGTTTTTATATATCTACATATTATTCCATCTAGCTACATTGCTCCGCACTGTGTGTGTTTATATACTTGCATATTTATTCCACCTAGCTGCAATGCTCTGCACTGTGTGTCTGTGTGTGTGTGTGTATATATATTTTATAGTAATATGTACATATGTATATTAGCTGCTCTTGCTTGCTTGTTTTTTCTTGCCTTCTGATTGTTGCTCTGAGTGTTGCTATCCCTGTGCTGTTGCAATCCTGGAATTTCCCCGTTGTGGGACTAATAAAGGCTTATCTTATCTTATCTTATCTTAATAAAATTTTGAACAATTGTCAGCAAAGGTCTGTACGTGTTAAGTTAAATAACAAGCATTGAGGGCATGACAGCAGCATGAGCATTTTAATTTGTGTGGTCTGATTATTTTACTCGTTTTGAGGTGCAAAAGACCACGTTCCTGCATTTTTGATGTCAAAGTCATTGTTTTTTTTACAAGTCCCATTTCAGTGACATCTACACGTTCTAAACTAGTTCCGTGAGTTGCGCCCATAACTCACACAAGGCATCATGGGGGCTAGGAATAACGTTGATTTTTCTGTGATAGGTTTATGTTGACCTCATAACACAGTGTAAAATGTGTAAAATGGTTCCAGAAAAACGTAAAACAAAAAAGTTTTTGTTTTTTTTTTTGTTTTTTTTTTAGGCAGTGATGCTACATCACTGCTGTGATGTCATTTTGACGTAAGCGTTTCTCAACTCAAGTTGGCAACGAGACAAGTGGAGCTTTGAGGCCTGAACCAAGACTTGCTGGAAAAACCAGCGTTGCCAGATGGGAAATGCTAAAGTATCGTACCAGTGGCTTAAAATTATCATATTTTGCGGAAAATTGTTGTACACACCCAGTTTTCATTCTGACGTGGCTCAGAACCACCTGCTACAGTAACACTACAGCCTATATAACAGTTTTACCTTTAAATAATGTAACAGATCGGTTGGAAAAAAAGCACCTCCACCTGTGGGGAGTACAGGATGAACCCCTGGCCTGCACTGAACAGCCCAGAATATCAGTCATACTCTGTTTATACATTAGGAATAAATATCAATCAATCCGCCTAAACTGCTACTAAAATGCCTCTGATCATTGAAGCAGAAACCTGTTTCACAGTTTTATTGAGGATGCTTTCACACCTACAGGCTTTATAAATGATAACCAGGGCGATGAAAACCCCCGTAGATTACGTTACGATTTATATTATTTTCTCCCTAGAAATGCATAAATACACAGTCATCCTACTTCCTATGTTTACCTTTCCTGTTCTCGCAGCAGTCAATCTGAACAATAAGAACAGAGAATGTTCTGACCTAAGTCTCGTGGGATTTAACGTGACATAGTTTGGTCTGCTTGAATTTTTGTCTGTGTGAAAGGGAACCGAACCAAGGAGAAAATGATGCAAAGTAACAAACTTGTCAGCTGATTCCAACCAAATTAAATGAATTTAGGTGGGAAAGCACCCTGAGAACCACAATCCGGTGACATTTTTGCATAAATACAGTGCTAATGCCAACAACAGGTTTGAGCCGCCTTCCCCCCCACCATTAATTTCTTCAACTGCTGATTATGTTGAGTCTGCCGTGCCTGCATTAGTGCTGTAACGTACGCAAATGATTCAATGGAGTGTTGTAGTTTTTATTTGTGAATGGACTGTAGTGAATCACTCACCAGAACTGTAGTGAAAGCCAGGGCTCACCAGCTGAATCACCCACCTGAGCAGCAAATGAGCCCTGCCCGCTCCGTTCAGCTGACTCTCATGGTAGACAGCTGGACCTCCTGTACAGCACTGAGTGATTTGGTGAACCACTATTTCTCACGGATCTTTTTAGCTTAACTCACTATGTTTCAGTGAACTGTGGATCCCATCAGTAGCCTCCATCCAAGGCCGTCTTTCTGCTACTGCCACCAAATCTTCTGTGTCCTTCTACGCAGCCATGTGGTGAGAGGATGCGTAAAAGCAAGTGTAGTATGTATGCGCACTTTACGCAGGATCTGTATCCTGGCTGTGTTTGCTAATGCATTAACTTAGCCACGTAATGAAGGGGTCAAATTATTAACTATCGTATTTGTACAATAATTATCGTACGTCTGGCAGCACTGCCACGTACAGGCATTGTGTGTCATGCGTGTGGGTGTAGCACAGACTTGAAGCTGCTACGTTTTCACTGCAGGGTGTGGATGGTGGCAGCTGACAGTCAGCTCAACACACAACGTTCATTTGAAAAATTAATTAAGAAATCTGAGTTTGTAGTTCACAAACAGCATGAAAATGTTATAGAAATAGATATTTTGTAGACTACATTAAATTGAGGACCATGGGACACCGTCTTCAGGGCTGCATTACATCTTGGCCTCAAGGTGAACAGACGACCTTCTGGCAGAAAGAAAAACAAAATTGATGAGAAAAAAGCCTCAAAATGATATGAAAAAGTCTCACATTTACATGAAAAAAGTCTAATGTAGCTATAAGTGAAAAAAGTCACAAATTTGCTGGAAAGAAAGCTGTAAATTTGTGGGACATATTAAATTTATGTGGGGGTGGGGAAGGCCCATTCATAAGAAAAAAATATTATAGAAGATATCTACAGTTTAGAAATGGCACAGAGACTATTTTTAGCAGCAGTGGTGAGTTTGATTTAAATTTATTTCTAATATGAAGTTTTTCTGTCACCAACTTTCCGACAGCCACAGCAGCCTGCTGTCAGAGGCATGCATTTAAAAAATGAATTAAAGGGGTCATTGATTGAAAAATGGTGGGTTTGTAGGCTTGAACTGTCTCCAACGTGTCAACTGGTCATGTAATTAACCAAAAATTTTCCAAAAAGTCAACTATCTGGAAAAAAAATCACACTGCCTTTATCTCGTTTTTCTCTCAGAGAAACTCCCCAAAACATTTTTTTGACTTTTCCAGGTGTATACATCAAGTTTCAAAAAAGCCAACCCACTGCCGTCCTTGAGACCCGTCCACTGCTCTATTATTGGCCCACGTAGCTGTTCGTCATGCAGATGAAGTGGTGGCTAAAGGTAGCCTACTAGCCCACGAGCTAACACTGTTATCAGGACACTCGCTGTAAACGTGGCTTATATTGTTATTTTCTTCAGCTCTTAATCACCCTAATAGCCATCCCTGTAATCACCTGCTTCATCCCGGCCCATCTCTGAGTGGTTTCATCGTGATTCCGTGGCGGATCGGCCACCAAGGCACACCCGGTCGCTTTTATGGCGTGGGACCAGGGCTACTGACCGGTGTTATGCCGAAAACTCCCTTGGATTGGCAGGGCATTTATTCACATTCACTGGGCATGAATGTGTATAAATGTTCAGTAGTGGCTGGAGAGGCCGTTGGCGTGGATTGGCAGCCTGGTTTCCATCAGTCTGCCCCAGGGCAACTGTGGCTACAGAAGTAGCTTACCACTATTGATGTCTGTCTGGAGTGAATGAATAATGGACTCACTGTAAACGCTTTGAGATGTCACTTGATATGTAAAGTGTCATATAAATCTAATCCATTTTTATTATTGTTATAGCCTATATCAAATGCATATAACGTGCACATGTGTGTGCTCGTACACATGTGAACATTTGCATTTGTTCTGTTCCACAGACCACCTCTTCCAACGGTTCCAAAGCTGGGGGGAAGGTGCTGTTCTGCAGAACGGTAGGGAGCGATCACACTGACAGAGGTTCCATACTTTTGAGGTCAAACCTCGGTCAGCACAGAACCTCCACTACAGTGAGAGTAGGTCCTCAATGAGATGGTCTGGTCTATGGAGGACCTAAGCCTGCGTGACCAGGCACTACGCAGTTGTCTAGCAACCATGACGATGTCAGTTGAGAGATTTTTGTTGCAGACATTTTTAACAGAGATGGAACTTTATTTTTGTCTTTATTTCTTTATTGTATCTTCTTTATCTTTTATTGGAGAATCTTCACCAGACAGAGAGAGGACCATGACCAGAAAAAATAGAACTTTAACTCTTGTTGAAGTCAGCAGGTAAACAACAGTTACATTAAGGTAAATTAAAACCATATAATAGTGGTCATCCTCTTTTCCTCCTGCGTGGCAGCTCCATCTTCAACATCCTTTGTCCAATATATCCACTGTCCCCCCTCTGCACATGTTCAAACTATGTCAGCCTTGCCTGTCTTACTTTGTCTCCAAACCGCTCAACCTGAGCTGTCCCTCTGATATACTCATTTCTAATCTTCTCCCTCCTAGTCACTCCCAAGGAAAATCTTAGCATCTTCATCTCTGCCACCTCCAGCACCACCTCCTGTCTTTTTGTCAGTGCCACTGTCTCCAAATCATACATCACAGCAGGTTTCACTACCATCTTGTCAATCTTCCCTTTCTTTGTTGCTGCTACCCTTCTGTCACAAAACACCCCTGACACTCGCCTCCACCCATTCCACCCTGCCTGCATTATCTTCTTCACCTCTCTTGTGCATTTTGTATTGCTTTGGATGGTTGGCCCCAGGTAATTAAACTCATCTACTTTCACTACCTCTACTCCAGGGTTTCCTCAGGTAACATTTCTCGGTGGCAGCCCACCTCACCAGAAATTTTACCGCCACGCCAAGGAGATATGAATTTATTAAGAAAAATATATGAAGCAATGACTTTCCACAAGCACACAGACAAACAACACGTGTGGCCATCATCCGTGCGGAGTTTAGAAGTGCCCCGCCCACGCGAGTTTTCCAGTCAGTCAGCAGGCAGTGTCTCGCTAAGCGCGACTGTTGGACAGAAACATGAATTTGTTAACCCCTTGCACTCCGGTCAATTTCCCTAAAAACACCAAAAAATAACGTACCCAAAGTAAATCAAAAGCTGTTCTTCAACCCTTTGCAGCATCTTCATGGGGTTAGTCTCATTTAAAAGAAAACAATTTGAATTTTTTGGCAAAACAGTCATAATCTCTCTAAGTGCTCCGGCCACTGAGTAACAGTCATCTAAACATACTGAACTTGAAGAAAATAAATTTGGCCTGGGTGTTTTTTTGGATACAAATGCTTGCAAATAACACACAGCTTCAGATCCGGGCTGGAAAATGCAACAGAAATGTAGAACCAAGTGTTATCCAGCTGAGGTCAAAATTTTGTAACAATACCACAAAAAATGAATATATTACACAGCTTTTTCCTCAGGTAGTTCCCAGGCGTTTTTGAACTGTGCCAAATTGTGCCAAATGGCACAATATAGAAGCTTGATCTTGGGCTCTAATGAAAGGTGACACTCAGGGCTGTGTGTGTGTGTGGGGGGGGGGGGGGGGTTGTCCCCCCCCCCTCGCTATAGAGGACGGACATCAGCCTTCGCTACATGACGGAATAGACTCGTGGCGATCGCGGCGCAGTCACCGCGGCCCCCCCCCACTACAGAAGAGTAGTGGGGGGGGGGGCATTCAGGGTCCGGACGCGGCGCACGAACCATGTACAGTGGCGCACAGTTGTAATTTACCGATCGGTCAAAAGTCATTTTTGATTACAATTTTCAGGGATAAAGAATAATTTAGCTTATAACACTTACCTCTTCACAGCAGCAGTGTCCTGGCAAACTTCTCTTCCTCATTGTCAGATGAACGTGACGCTGGTCCCTTGTTACGGACTCGTGGTTCTGGTCTCGCGACCCGGTCAAAACATAATTCCATTATTGCAGTTTTGCGCTTCCATGATTGCGGTTTTGGCGAATGATTTACGACCTTCATTGTCGGCCTCCGTCGGTCTATGATGACCATGGAAGAGAATCCTAAACGTCTATTCTGCTGGAATAGAAAAAAAAAAGCACCGCCTGTGGCTGAACAGGCTGATGCGAGAATGGCAGTCCCTGTCACACAGGTCGCACTTGTGGGTGGTCTCCGTGCTGCTGGGTCTGTGATGATTCTTCCTGCGGGTCCTTTTTTCATCTGCAGCAGTCAGTCTGTCTTCACCCAGCCTTACACAAAACAGCTTTTGAACTTCTGTGCTTCAATTGGCTCGCTGCATTCGCAGCGTTGGTAGGCAGGTCCTTCTTGCTAGGTTTTCAGTCATTGGTTCTTCAAGGTTTCAGAAACCCAATTCAAGGCTCTTATTAGTCGAATGAGAGGTCAATCATTTCTGATCTGTTTGCGGCTGTGTCTGTAGTGGAAGAACGGAAATGCAGCTTTTTTTTTCAGTGCGCTCCTGGCGCAGTGCCCTCGTGCATCCTAGAGCACACGAGAGCGCCCTCGTGTGCTCTAGGATGCAGAGACATGCCCGTCCGCGGTACACAGGAGTGCAACAGGTTAATAAACCGCATTTAATTTTTACATTATGAGGAGGAAGAGAGGCCAAATCATTCAATTTAGAGGCTTCATGTTTAATTTGAGTTTTACCAACTCTTTGTTTAATCACTTTGAGATGCTTATACATTATATTTTTATTTGCTTTGGAGGGAGCAGACAATGATTCTCTGATGGGGAAGACAGGGGCTAAGTTGAGGGGTGGTGGATGAAGAGGAGCTGCAGAGAGGCGTGTAAGACTGCGACTCTGCTTCCTGGTCCCAACTCTGAGTTGTCAAGATTTTGGAAATTTGGATAAAAAAGATGCCAGATTGTTAGATAAATGAGACGCACCATCCAAAGTGGGATGGACACTGTCTTGTCTCATAAGACCAGGTTTTCCCCAAAATGAGCTCCAATTGTCTATGAAGCCCACATTGTTTGCAGGACACCACACAGACAGCCAACGGTTGAAGGATGACAAGCGGCTAAACATGTCATCACTGGTCAGACTGGGGAGGGGCCCAGAGAATACTACAGAGTCCGACATTGTTTTGGCAAAGTCACACACCGATTCTACATTAAGTTTCGTGACTTCAATTCTACATTAAGTTTCGTGACTTCTGACTGGGGGCAGCGCGGTGGCGGAGTGGTTAGCTCTGCAGCAGCACAGCAACTCACCCTTGGCCGGGGGATCCTGGGTTCGATCCCAGCCCCCGACCAACAGTGATCTGTGTGGAGTTTGCATGTTCTCCCCTTGTTTGCGTGGGTTTACTCCAGGATTTCTCCGGTTTCCTCCCACATGCCAAAAACATGCAAGTTAGGTGAATTGACATCAAACTGGGGATTCTAAATTGTCCTTAGGTATGACTGTGAGAGTGAATGGTTGTCTGTCTCTCTGTGTTGGCCCTGCGATGGACTGGCGATCTGTCCAGGGTGTACCCTGCGTCTCTCCCAAATATGCTGGGATCGGCTCCAGGCCCCCCACGACCCGAAAAGATTAAGCGGCAGAAGATGGATGGATTAATGGATGGATGGATGGATGGATGGATGGATAGACTTCCGACTGCCGGAGACGGATGTCATTAATGTCAGCGTGAATAACAATTGTGGAGTATTTACAGTTACTTATAGCCAGCATTTTCAAATTTGACTCAGTGTCGCCTGCTCTGGCCCCAGGAATACATTTGACTATGGCCGCTGGAGTCTCTAGGTTCACATTTCTGACTACAGAATCGCCAATGATCAGAGTTTTTTTCTCAGCGGGTGTGTCGCTGAGTGGGGAAAAACGATTAGAAACGTGAACAAGGTGGTGGTGAACTGGGGCTTTGCGGCTAGGCTTCCTTCTCACCGTCACCCACCCAGTCTCCTCGCTGCTGAGGAGGACCGGAGGACCGCTAACGGGTCGCCCTAAGTTAGCAAGCTCCGCTGCAGCTAGGGGATGTCTGTCAAGATTAACTGGCGCAGACGGTGTTTCAATGCAGCAGAGCCGGGATTCCAAATCAGACAACCTCGCCTCGAACACTTCAAAAAGACATTTATTACATTTACCGTTATCACTAAAAGAGGCAGAGGTGTAACTAAACATCTGACAGAGAGAGCACACCAGAGGAGGAAAGGAAGGAGAGCTAGTAGCCATAGCTAGTGGCTAACCCGAAGCTAACAAAAACACCGATGAAAGGTGAACAGAAGGCTGAAGAGGGTGATTAGGTGACACTGAATGCACACACAGGTGAAGAGGCTTGATAAACAGAAACGAGAACTAACGGTAGATGGAAAAAAGTGTTTAAAATACAATTAAAAGTAAAATCCTCAGGAGAGTGAGGAGAGCAAACCACACGGACAGACAGCAATACAGGAAGTGACGATACGTTACCACAAGTGACGTGTTCTCCCCACGACTTCCACGACTTAGTATGCATTATTGCGCATAGTCATGTAGTTGACATGTTTTACATGGAATTGTTGTGTGTTTGCCCTGTTTAAAAACAAAAAAAAAAAAGAAGTCCTCAACACTGTTTATTTTGCTGCATTTGATTGCATGTTATTATTGTGAAATACCCAAGTTATGGGGTGTGTGTGTTGGGGTGGGGGCTAACAACGAGAATGTAAATGTACATGTCGACTGTTTGGTGTGAATTTAAACTATTATTTGTGTATAAATAGGTTCTGGGATTATTTTAATTTTAGGAACAAGGCTGTTTTATTTATTTATTTATTTATTTTTTATGGACTCTGTGGTGATTAGGGTGGCATAATAACCCGCCTAGCCGTGTTGAGGTGGGTCAGCAGTCTACCTGGCCCCCTCTAGACTAATTACTTTTGTTCCGGCCCCGGATTATGAGCTGCATTTTGGTGTGCAATAACTGATGTTTGACACATCTTTAATGTCCTTGCTTTTGACTTTAATTGCATCAAACACCGTAAAGACTGAAACATATCAAACACAAGAGACATTATTTTAGCTGTGGACACAAAATTCTAGTATTACAGAAATTAAATCATACTGCATACACACAAATGTAAACATTTATGATCTCAAATTGATAGATTTCTTAGGTTTACTGAGTTGTTGCAAGAAAGCTACCAGCAAAAATTATGCAGCATTTACTGTAAACAAATACAACAGATTATCAAATCCACATTTAAAATTGTATGGCTTGTGCACATCAGATTTTCATATTAGAAACACACACAAAATGTTTCTATTCTTTGAACATGTACATATTCAAACAACCATCATTAAACTTCAACAGAGTTAAACATTTCACTGACCACTTTGCCGTGTCGCAGCCTTCCGAGGGCAGAAATTCCTTGCAGGCTCTCACATTTGTCTGCAATTAATAGCCCGGAATAAATACCTTGTAAACTGGTATTTCAGCTAATTTAAAGTCAAGATGTCAATTCAAAAACATAACAATAAAATTGACTAGAACTAGGCATCCAGTAAATAAGGACTGCCAGATTTGCACTTCTATGAACTACCAAAGCCATGCAGGCCGGAAGTTGTAGCAGTGATCGATCAGAATAATACTGCATTTACTTCAAGTCAAAATACATCCCTATTCACAAAATGAGGCTTCAAAAATTACTTTTTCACAACTATTACAGTTTTTCGCACATGCATGGAGACTAGGTGAAATGTTGCATAGGCAATGGATTACCACTGTCAGTCACATGGTCCAGTCACACTTCAACAAACTTCAAAAATATCATCATCTCTCAAACAATCCACAAAATATCGGGTAGATAATTGGATATGAGGGATTATTTCATCATTATGACAGTTTCACCCTACCTGGGCTGAGGTAAACCGCTGGATGGCTTGGATTTCGTTCTTAGCCAGCCATGCTGAATGTGTCCATTGCCATATGCTGCTGGACAGGAAGTCTCAAATCGTCTACTTCCTGTTGTGAATAATCTTATACCTCATGCATTTTTGATGGCAAATTATTTCAATAATTTTTAAATCTCAAAGGATAAATTTCCAAACCTAGGTTTTAAAAGAAAATATGGAGGGAATAAATAAATAAAAGGTAGGGAGTTCCCAAGGGATTCCCCAGAGGTCAAAGGTCATTTCCGGGTTGGGGGTTCCCCCAGACACAAAGTAAACAACTTTTGCCTGGCACACAGAGCCAGGCTGTGAATATATATATACCTGCCAAAACAAATCTTTGGGAGGCATTGCTGTATAACCAGAGGTCAAATACTAGAAAGGATGTCACTGTTGACTTATATAGCGGGGAAATTGTAACAGTCACAAGAATTGCCATGTTTCTCACATGGATCAAACAAACACAGCTGCTGCCGTTACACTCCCACCAAAATCTTTATGATGGAAGACTATAAAGTCATGCCAACATAAAGATTTTCACAATGTCACCTAATCTTTAACCGGCAGCAAGAGCACAACCTTTTGCACTGGTCTTTCCAGTTCTCCCACCGTTCAATTATGACAGGCTCGACGGGTTCGTCCCAGGATTTCTTTTGCTTGCACAGTTCTTGCAGGATCTTTTTCCCTTGCAACACCACAGGGCTAACAAATCCATTTGGGTCATAGACTGACATGACTGTAGAGAGGATGCCTCTTTTTGTGTTGGGTTTATCCTGTAGTGTTATCTTGAACCTGAAGCAGTCATTTTGAACATCCCATCTTGTTCCAAGTGTGCGCTCAACCGGGAGAGGTTCCAGTTCCAAGTTTGTTTCGGAGACGGTAGTGGCTCTTTCTGAAGGTGGTATAGATTCCAGGACGTCTATGCTGTTCGACAGGAACTTATGGAGTCTAACTTTGCCCTTTTTGCATATTTCAGTGGCCTGGCAGATTAGCTCCTTCGCTTCATCTTTGGTGTCGCTGAAATCTTGGTCGAGAACCTTCAGGATCTCACAGGGTGGTGGCACTATCAATTCTTTAGCGACAATCCTATGGCATACGCCATTGTTGCCTTGTTCATAACAAGGGTCTCCAATGATGCTCCATCCCAAGTCTGTTTTCACAGCAAAGGCTTCTTCGGGATTTCCGGAGACTATCTCCACCGGTCTGAGTGCTTGTGGGCAGGAGTATCCAATGAGCAGTCCCACTTCACAGTCTTGAATAGGAGGAATGAAGGGGGCTATTCGAGCCAAATGAGGCATCATACTTGCCGCTACCTTTGAAGGAATGTGCTCCCTGTTGTGAGGGATGTGGTCTCTTGTGTAGCACGACTTGACTCGGACTTCGACAGTCGAGTCGTATCCTCTCAGTTTGATGTCTGAGAACTTCTTACAATAGACCACCGATGAAGATGTCATAGTCGTTATCTTCATTCTTGTTATTTCATGTGGCATGCACAGCTTGGCTGCCAGATCCTCTGTGATATAGGAGCTGTCGCTTTGGGAATCAATCAGTGCATAAACCAATACTTCTTGCGAGCCAGCTTGGCCTGTCTTGACCCAAACAGGTACGATCATTGAAGTATATCTCTTCATGTAATCTTGGTTGGTTTTGTTTGAAATAGATTCAAATGTGTTTTCATCTTTGTCGGCTTCTGACTCTGTAAGCTTTGTGTCTGCTTTCTTCTTGTCTAAGTGCAGCAGAGTTTGGTGTTTGCCTTTGCACGTGTTGCAGGACACTTTAACTAGACACTTCTTTGATGTGTGGCCACGTCTGAGACATTTGAAGCAAAGGGCCTTGCTTTGAATGCTTTGTATTTTGTCATTATAAGGCAACTCTTTGAAAGCATTGCACTTGTAGATGAGGTGATCTTTGTCGCAGTAGGTGCAAACTGGAGAATTCTTGGCTCCACTTTTAGGGGTTTCTTTTTCAGCACTGGTGTTGGTGTTGGTGGCATGAGTAATGCCAGGTGCTCGTTTTGTCTTTGCCCTAAACTCGTTTCCTCTATTCGTGGTTGGCAACTTGTCTTGGTTTTGAGCGATCACGCATATAGGGTTGTTAGCCACTCTGGCTTCTCTGGCTACGAAGTCGACAAATTCTTGAAACGAAGGGTAGCCCTTTCCAACATCTATGTCTTCTGTAACACGCCGTGTCCACCTAGTGTTACAATATTCGGGTAACTTGGCTGCTGTTTCCTGGATTTGGACGCAATCGTTCAAAACTTCAAGACCTTTCACGTAGGGGATAGCTTCTTTGAGGGTGCTCAGGAAATCGCTGAAATCCTGAAGACCTTTCTTATCTTTGCCTGTTACTTTGGGCCAGTCTCTCAACTTGTTTCTCAAGGAGAGTTGAATGGTGAAGGGGTGTCCGAACCGCTCTTCCAACGTGGTCCATGCACGGTTGTAGGCAGCTTCATCACTTCCGAAAAAACAACCTTCTACTGCCGCTCTGGCTTCTCCTGCAAGGTACTGCTGCAGATAATACAGCTTGTCTGATGGTGGAATTCCCTTGTTCTCAACAAGTGTCACAAAACTTTTGCAAAAGTTGATAAACTTGAGTGGGTCACCATCAAACACAGGAGGTGTGGGGACAGGCAGCCTTGATCTGCTGACACTATCTGAGAAGATTTGGGCGATGAAGGCCAACTGTGACTCTACTTGGCTCGCGCAATCTTCAGCTTTTGGTGATCTGGCCTCAGGAGAAAAAGAAGGTGCCTCTGGATTCAGATAACCTTTACTAGGCTTGTCACTGCAACAAGAGATGTCATCTGACTTTTGGACTCTTTCCTCTTCTTCTGCTATTTCTAATTGTTCATGACAACTTTCCAAGGCCACCTTGTATTTCCTTATCTTCGCGTGAAGTTCTGCACACTTTCGCTTAGCGCTCAATTCAGCCAGCTTCCTGGCCTTTTCTGAGGCATTACTTGATCCTGTTGAAGAGCCTGTTGAAGATTCTGAAATCTGTGCACTTACAGATACCTTTGACTGAATGGAGACTTTAGACTTGGCAGAAATATCACTCATAGTCTAACGTGTTTCCAAAGAGAGACCTGGAATAATTCATTCCCCAAGTAGTCTTGAGAAGGCTTTTTCTCTCCTTGGCTGCCATCATTGGATTCTCTCCAATTTGTTTCAAGGCTTTCGCCATGTCTGAGCACATTTGCTTAGCGCTGTAGACTTTGCGCCGCATCTCTTTGTCTGGCGGGCACAAATCTCAACAGGCTTCATATGTAGCTGTCATTTCTTTGTCCAGGCGAATCAGGTCTTCCAAGTCATCTTCAGTTGTGTCCAAGACCTCATCTTTGTATGCATAAAAAAGAGCGAACACAGCCTTCTTTACTTTACTGTATGTTCGCATAAACCTTTTGTTTCCTCTGTCTACCTGTGCTTCTTGTTCTTCCTTTTTACTGATGACAGCATCTAAAGTCGCAACTTTGTCATTGAGGCTGTCGTATTCAGCAGAAATCTCTGGTGAGACAGACTTATCCCCTCCCTTTGTTTTCACTAACGGCCTGACTTCTTTCAGTCTCTTCATGCATGTCTCTCGTCTTTGCTTCAGCTCAGGAAGTGGGACATGCCTGAGTTTTGTTTGTGCAGTGTTCTGGTTAGTCTTGCCAGTGGCGCCATCTTCTGGATCACTAGCATCTTCCTTCTCTTGAACTCCAGCTACCGCATTCTCTCCTTCTGGTTGCTTCTTGTCACCATTATTCTTTTCTTGTTCACTGATTGTAGCCAACTCCATCTCAAGAGTTTCTATTGCATCATGTACTGTTTCTGCATCAGTGTTGAGTTGAGCTTGCTCTTCCTCAGACAAGGTTTCAACTGCCAAGTCAGCATATATGGCTTGTAATTGCTCTTTGGCAGCTGTGATCTGCTCTCGCAATTCTTGCTCAGTTGCATTTTTGGTAGCTGCAGCCATTTTGTTGCAGTACAGTGTTTATGGAAAATAGTGAGGAAATGGGACAAAAAATGAAATGGTAATTTATATTACCTCTTTGAATAATTCACCAACCAGATTTCTTGAGTGAAAACCTGGAGATAAAAAATATTATGCAAACCTGAAACACAATGTGTTTTTTATGTTTACCTCGAAATTTCCACTCAAAATAACTGAATGGAAACTATACTTGAATTAGGGAATTCTTATCTTTGGGGTATATGATTCCCTAAATACTTTGAACTTGTACTTGATTTGATTAATTCAAAATTGAATTAAATTTGAGGAATCTTGAAATATACTTATATCATTGAATTGAAGCTCAACCAGCCCTTACCTCAGCCCTTGATCTTACTTGATCTTACTAGCCTGATTTAAATTGATTTTCAAAAATACTGCTTGAAATACGCTAGCAACAGGATGTGCACAAGCAGTACATGTACAATGAAAACAGAATAATGCAAACACTTCTCTCAACATCAGCACAAAATAAACACAGTATTCAGTGACTAATAAACTTGACTTTGCACTTGAGAAACACAAACTTGACTTGACTTGACTTAAAATGTGTCCTCAAGGTTCAATCACTGGATACATGTCCTTCACTTACAGGCTGTAGCAGAAAAGTGAATGTCTCTTACTTAATTGTCATATACTAGCACTAAGCACACTGGTGAGTGGTACCAACAGGATGTCACCATCACGATCTTGATGACACGGCACGACCCAACCTCTTGAATCTGCAGCGTTCTTTGCTTGCACACCCACGCTCGTCCACGATGACTTGGTACAGACGAATAGGAGGTAGTGTCTTTACTAGTGTCTTTACTAGTGTCTTTACTGTTCCGGCCCCGGATTATGAGCTGCATTTTGGTGTGCAATAACTGATGTTTGACACATCTTTAATGTCCTTGCTTTTGACTTTAATTGCATCAAACACTGTAAAGACTGAAACATATCAAACACAAGAGACATTATTTTAGCTGTGGACACAAAATTCTAGTATTACAGAAATTAAATCATACTGCATACACACAAATGTAAACATTTATGATCTCAAATTGATAAACTTCTTAGGTTTACTGAGTTATTGCAAGAAAGCTACCAGCAAAAATTATGCAGCATTTACTGTAAACAAATACAACAGATTATCAAATCCACATTTAAAATTGTATGGCTTGTGCACATCAGATTTTCATATTAGAAACACACACAAAAAGTTTCTATTCTTTGAACATGTGCATATTCAAACAACCATCATTAAACTTCAACAGAGTTAAACATTTCACTGACCACTTTGCCGTGTCGCAGCCTTCCGAGGGCAGAAATTCCTTGCAGGCTCTCACATTTGTCTGCAATTAATAGCCCGGAATAAATACCTTGTAAATTGGTATTTCAGCTAATTTAAAGTCAAGATGTCAATTCAAAAACATAACAATAAAATTGACTAGAACTAGGCATCCAGTAAATAAGGACTGCCAGATTTGCACTTCTATGAACTACCAAAGCCATGCAGGCCGGAAGTTGTAGCAGTGATCGACCAGAATAATACTGCATTTACTTCAAGTCAAAATACATCCCTATTCACAAAATGAGGCTTCAAAAATTACTTTTTCACAACTATTACAGTTTTTCGCACATGCATGGAGACTAGGTGAAATGTTACATAGGCAATGGATTACCACTGTCAGTCACATGGTCCAGTCACACTTCAACAAACTTCAAAAATATCATCATCTCTCAAACAATCCACAAAATATCGGGTAGATAATTGGATATGAGGGATTATTTCATCATTATGACAGTTTCACCCTACCTGGGCTGAGGTAAACCGCTGGATGGCTTGGATTTCGTTCTTAGCCAGCCATGCTGAATGTGTCCATTGCCATATGCTGCTGGACAGGAAGTCTCAAATCGTCTACTTCCTGTTGTGAATAATCTTATACCTCATGCATTTTTGATGGCAAATTATTTCAATAATTTTTAAATCTCAAAGGATAAATTTCCAAACCTAGGTTTTAAAAGAAAATATGGAGGGAATAAATAAATAAAAGGTAGGGAGTTCCCAAGGGATTCCCCAGAGGTCAAAGGTCATTTCCGGGTTGGGGGTTCCCCCAGACACAAAGTAAAACACTTTTGCCTGGCACACAGAGCCAGGCTGTGAATATATATACCTGCCAAAACAAATCTTTGGGAGGCATTGCTGTACAACCAGAGGTCAAATACTAGAAAGGATGTCACTGTTGACTTATATAGCGGGGAAATTGTAACAGTCACAAGAATTGCCATGTTTCTCACATGGATCAAACAAACACAGCTGCTGCCGTTACAACTTTGTGTGATTGGATAGGCCTATATATAAACTGTATATTATGTGTTTGGTTCCAAGGTTGTCATTGCCAGGAGCGGCACTGGGGTTAAGCTCCCAGTGCTCATAAAATGCTCCTTATGGCGTGCGTCTCGAAAAGCCTCTGACAACTAAGTCCAACTCCTAGTCTGCCCGTGTGGTTTAGTCTCTAAGCCCAGCGGAACTGCTTTTACTAATAGGAAAAGGGGCGAGGGCGGATCTCTGGTGCCTTAAAACCAGATGCTTCGGGTAGATGGTGGCTCATCAACCTGGGAAGGTAGCCGATCTAGGGGAAGGTAAACCCTGATTTCAAACCTCCGCTGCCTTGCAGCATACCCGGTCACGGGAAAGGCTTCGGGAGTCAACACTGAGGAAAAATCTGGAGTCGGAGCCCCTAAGGCAGTTCTATGTTGTGCTCAACATCATTCTGGCAGCTCCTGCAATGGCGCTGGTGCCAAACTGTAGCAGCCCTGCTGTTCCTTTGGATTCATCAGTGACGTGGAGAGGGGGGACATGCTGCATGGGCAACATCTTGTCCTCCATATCTTCCTGCCCAGGCTTGAATCCTACCAACGCCAAACACTGGAAGGTAGAACACCGGATCACTGGAGAGGACACTCCAGCTTCGCCTTTGGCGTAGACAGAACACGGGGAATGACAGTTACCGGTTATAAGCCACCGCTCAATTGGCATAGAGTGCGGCGCCAGGGGTTGTTCCCGACGGTGGGATGGATCATCGGATCTCACTGGACAGCTACCGCCCGCCTCAAGCTGGGCAGCCCCCAGCCAATAAGGTGTTGTCCCGCCACAGCTTGCTTTCCTCATTGGGTGCATGGGGATGAGGAGAAGTCCGAACAGCAGGCTGAGAACCTTCGCACCAGGCAAGACAATAAAACAAAAGAGACCAACTCTAAAACTGGGAACTTGGAATGTCCACACTATGATGACAGGACTCACTGCTAACCTCAGGGACATTAACAACACCAGGAAGACAGCCATCATCAATAATGAGCTGAAGAGACTGGGAGTGGATATCGCCACTCTCCAGGAAACACGGTTGGCTGACGCAGGCACACTGAGAGAGAAGGACTACACGTTCTACTGGCAGGGAAAGGGCAGTGATGAACACAGGGAACACGGAGTGGGCTTCACAGTGAAGAACACCTTGCTGAAGATGGTGGAACCGGGAAGCACTGGCTCTGCACGACTCCTCACCCTCCGCCTGAACACCACTCAAGGCCCAGCCACCCTCGTCAGTGTGTATGCCCCAACACTGACAGCCACACCAGAGGCAAAAGACGAGTTCTACGAGAATCTCGCAGCAACTGTCAGGATCATCCCCAACTCTGAACAACTCATTCTCCTTGGAGACTTCAATGCCAGAGTGGGTGCTGACCACAACTCCTGGCCCTCCTGTCTTGGACCTTTTGGTGTGGGCAGAATGAACGACAACGGACAGCGGCTGCTCGAGTTCTGCACATATCACGATCTGTACATCACAAACTCGTTCTTCAAGACCAAGCCCCAACACAAGGTTTCCTGGCAACATCCGCGCTCAAAGCACTGGCACCAGCTGGACTTGATCCTGACCAGGCGCACCTCACTGAAGAACGTGCTAATCACCCGTTCGTTCCAGGGTGCAGATTGTGACACAGACCATTCATTAGTGTGTTGCAAGGTCAAGCTGCAGCTGAAGAAATTCCTTCATGCTAGACAGCCTGGAAAGGCACGGATTGACACCAGCAAGATGGCTCAACCAGAACTTGTTGAGCAGTTTGCCTCCACCTTTGAGAAGGAACTTGGCGTACCACAAGAAGGAGAATCTGCAAAGCAGAAGTGGGAAGAGCTGCAAAACACCATCCACCGCACAGCCTTGGCTACCTTTGGGAGGAAGACCTCGAAGTCACAGGACTGGTTTGATGCCAAGTTGACCGAGATGACCCCCGTCATTGAAGCCAAGCGCTCAGCACTTGCTGAGTACAAGAAGTACCCAAACGAGAAGAATCTCCAGATTCTCAGGGCTGCGAGAAGCAAAGTTCAGCAGACTGCTCGGCGCTGTGCCAACGAGTACTGGACTCAGCTCAGCCAAGACATTCAAACCGCTGCCATAACAGGGAACATCCGTGGTATGTACGATGGCATCAAGAAAGCACTTGGTCCGGCTCAGAGCAAGACGGCCCCCCTCAAATCCTCCACTGGGGAGATGATCACAGAAAAGAACAAGCAGATGGAGAGATGAGTGGAACACTACTCCAACCTCTACTCCAGACAGAACACCGTGACACCGTCAGCCCTTGATGCCATCGACTGCCTGCCATCCATAGACGAACTTGACGCCGAGCCAACCATCGACGAACTCAGCAAGGCCATTGATAGCTTGGCCGCTGGCAAGGCACCCGGCAACGACGGCATACCCCCTGACCTGATCAAGCACTGCAAGACCGCCCTACTGCTGCCATTGCATGACGTCCTCTGCCAGTGTTGGAAGGAAGGTGCCGTACCACAGGACATGAGGGACACCAAGATCATCACCATCTACAAAAACAAAGGGGAGAGAAGCGACTGCAACAACTACAGGGGCATCTCCCTCCTCAGCGTTGTTGGCAAAGTCTACGCACGAGTTGTTCTTGTTTGCCTACAGAAGCTTGCCGAACGTGTCTACCCCGAGTCTCAGTGTGGCTTCCGCGCTGAGCGATCGACGGTAGACATGATATTCTCCATCCGCCAACTCCAGGAGAAATGCAGAGAACAGAACATGCCCCTGTACGTCGCTTTCATCGACCTCACCAAAGCGTTCGATCTGGTCAGCAGAGAAGGCCTTTTCAAGATCCTGCCAAAGATAGGATGCCCACCAAAGTTGCAAAGCCTCATCGAATCGTTTCACACCAACATGCAGGGGATAGTGCAGCACGACGGAAACGTCTCAGAGCCATTCAACATACGCAGTGGAGTGAAACAGGGCTGTGTACTTGCGCCAACCCTCTTTGGGATTTTCTTTGCTATGCTCCTGAGGCATGCCTTCAGCACAGCAACAGAGGGAATCTACCTGCACACAAGATCTGACGGCAGGCTTTTCAACCTCGCCCGCCTGAAAGCCAGAACCAAAGTCCGCGAGGCTCTAATCAGAGACATGCTGTTCGCAGACGACGCTGCAGTCGCAACCCACACACAGCAGGAGCTTCAGACCCTGATGGACCGCTTCTCCCAGGCATGCAAGGACTTCGGGCTTACCATCAGCCTGAAGAAGACTAACGTCTTGGCGCAAGGCACGGAAGCACCACCAACCATCACCATCGACAACTACGAGCTGGAGGTCGTGAATCAGTTCACGTACCTGGGGTCCACGATCAGCAACAACCTCTCCCTTGATACAGAGATCAACAAGAGGATTTGAAAATCAACCTTCACACTCGCTCGCCTCACCACACGAGTGTGGGAGAATCCCAAACTCTCTGTCAAGACGAAGATGGCAGCGTACAATGCCTGCGTCATTAGCACACTGCTCTATGGGAGTGAGACGTGGACAACATACGCCCGGCAGGAAAAGATCAGAATCAGAATCAGAATCAGAATCAGGTTTATTGCCATTGTTCATGTAGTACACAAACTAGGAATTTGTCTCGGTACAATGCTGCAACATTAAACATGATAAGATAAGAGAAATAAACTATACATGTAATAAAGTGTAGGATAAGATTAAGTGATACTGGTCAACAGTTAAAATATATATTAGCCAGCAGCAGATACTGTGGAGAACTATATAGTGCAGTCGGTATTGCAGGAAGAAAACAGTGATGATTGACATGAGTCTGGTTGAGCTGCTGTACATGGTGCACGAGAGTCAATAAGTCACTTAGTGTTCAGCAGTCTAATGGCAGAGGGGAAGAAGCTGTTCATGTGACGGGAGGTTTTAGTCTGGATGGACCGAAGTCTTCTACCAGAGGGGAGGGGGGCAAACAGTACGTGACCAGGGTGTGAGGGATCGGCTATGATCCGGCCAGCACGCCTCCGGGTCCTGGAGATGTACAGATCCTGGAGAGATGGGAGCTTGCAGCCGATCACCTTGTCAGCAGTGTGCACGACGCGCTGCAGCCTTAGTCTGTCCCTGGCAGTGGCTCCTGCGTACCACACGGTTATGGAGGTGGTGAGGATGGACTCGATGATGGCTGTGTAGAACTGCACTAACATCTTGGTGGGTAGCTTGAGCTTCCTCAGCTGCCGCAGGAACAACATCCTCTGCTGGGCTTTTTTGATGAGTGAGCTGATGGTCAGCTCCCATTTGAGGTCCCTGGTGATGGTAGTGCCTAGGAAGCGGAAGGAATCAGCAGTGGTGATGGGAGAGCCTGAGAGGGTGAGGGGGGGCAGAGGAGTAGTGACTTTCCTGAAGTCTACAATCATCTCCACTGTCTTCAGAGCGTTCAGCTGCAGGTTGTTATTGCTGCACCAGGACGCCAGCTGGGCCACCTCTCTCCTGTAGGCGGACTCGTCGCCGTTGGAGATGAGCCCGATGAGGGTGGTGTCGTCCGCAAACTTGATCAACTTGACAGACTGGTGGCTGGAGGTGCAGGAGTTGGTGTAAAGGGAGAAGAGTAGGGGGGAAAGTACACAGCCCTGGGGTGATCCGGTGCTGATGCTAGTATAGTCTGAGACAGTCTTTCCCAGCCGCACATGCTGCCTCCGGTCCGTCAGGAAGTCGATGATCCACCTGCAGAGGGAGTCAGGCACGTTGAGCAGGGACAGCTTGTCCCGGAGCAGAGCGGGGCGGATGGTGTTGAATGCGGAGCTGAAGTCCACAAACAGGATCCTGGCGTAGGTTCCCGGGGAGTCCAGGTGCTGCAGGATGGAGTGGAGGGCCAGGTTGACTGCATCGTCTACAGACCTGTTGGCTCGGTAGGCAAACTGCAGCGGGTCCAGGAGAGGGGTGGTGATGGACTTGAGGTGGGACAGGACCAGGCGCTCAAAGGACTTCATGACTACAGAGGTGAGCGCTACAGGTCTGTAGTCATTAAGTCCAGTGATCCGTGGCTTCTTGGGGACAGGGATGATGGTGGAGGATTTGAGGCAGGACGGCACGTGGCATAACTTAAGGGAGGTGTTAAAAATGTCTGTGAATACAGGAGCCAGCTGTTTCGCACAGAGTCTCAGGGTGGAGGGAGACACGCCGTCTGGGCCGGGGGCCTTGCGCGGGTTCAGTCTGGAGAACTGTTTGAGCACATCCTGCTCACTGATGATAAGGGGAGGGGGGGAGGAGGGGGGGTGCCTTAAATGAAGTAGGGAATGTGGAGGCTGTGGAGCTGGAGGGAGGGGGGGAGTTGGACACAGATGACGAGGTGTCAAAACGGGCATAGTGTTGGGACAGTCTTTGACAAAGGGCTTTGTCATCCTGACCTTTAGGAGCCTTAGGTCGATAGTTGGTGATTTGCCTCAGTCCTCTCCACACGGAAGCCGAATCATTAGCAGTGAACTGCTGCTGGAGTCTCTCTGAGTATAGAGATTTAGCCCTCTTCAGCTCTCAGTTAAACCGGTATTTAACCTCCCTGTAGCAGCCCCTGTCTCCACTTTTCAGCGCTGCTTCCTTCTCCTTCCTGATCTGTCTGAGCTTAGCTGTGAACCAGGGTTTGTCATTAGAGTAACTCACCCTGGTGCGTGATGGAAGAATGTTCTCTTCACAAAAGTGGATATATGAGTTCACAGTGTCCGTGTACTCATCCAGATCATGCGTGGCTCCTTTAAGCATGCCCCAGTCAGATATTTCCATGCACGTTTCCAGCTTCTCCTCAGCATCACTGGTCCGTATCTTCGTAGTGCTCACAACAGGTTTAGTGAGCTTCAATCTCTGTCTGTATGTGGGAATGAGGTGAACCATCACGTGATCAGATAATCCCAGCGCAGCTCGAGGGACAGCGCGATATGCGTCTTTCACTGTGGTGTAACAGTGATCCAGTATGTTTAATCCTCTGGTGGGGCATTTAATAAACTGTTTGTAGCGGGGGAGATCGTGGCTCAGATTGCACTGATTAAAGTCGCCAGCCACAATAATCAGCGAGTCTGGAAAACTCCGCTCTGTGTGTTGAACGTGATCCGTGAGCACGCGCTGAGCTTCGCGCGTGTCCGCGTCGGGAGGGGCGTACACAGCGATCATTATGAAAGAAGCAAACTCCCGCGGGGAATAGAAGGGCTTGCAATTGATAACGAGAAATTCCAAGGCAGGAGAACAGTGTTTGGAAATTACCGTTACATCAGAGCACCAGCTGCAGTTGATGTAGAAGCAGACTCCGCCTCCTGTGGTCTTGCCGGAAAGCTCTGTGTCACGATCAGCACGGAAGAGCTGAAAGCCGTTGAGGCGCAGATACTGAACTCCTTCCACTTGCGCTGCATTCGCCACATCCTGGACATATCCTGGCAGGACAAAGTGCCCAACACAGAAGTTCTGTCCCGCACCGGCCTTCCCTCTATGTTCACTCTACTCAGGCAGCGCAGGCTCCGCTGGCTAGGCCACGTTCACCATATGGAGGATGGCAGAATCCCCAAAGACGTCCTCTACGGAGAACTGGCAACTGGCAGGAGAGACGTTGGCCGCCCACAGCTGCGCTTTAGAGACGTCTGCAAGAGAGACATGAAGGCCCTGGAGATCAACACAGAGCGCTGGGAGGACCTTGCAACAGACCGCTCCAAATGGAGAGGCATCCTGACCAGACAGCTCAAGGCAGGTGAAGAGAGACTGACTGCTGCAGCAGATGAAAAAAGGACCCGCAGGAAGAACCGCCACAGACCCAGCAGCACGGAGACCACCCACTGTGCGACCTGTGTGACAGAGACTGCCATTCGCGCATCGGCCTGTTCAGCCACAGGCGGTGCTGTTCCAGCAGAGTAGACGTTTAGGATTCTCTTCCATGGTCATCATAGACCGACGGAGGCCGACGACTATGTGTTTTTAGCATGTGAGTCGGGTTCTAAATTTGGGAGGGCCTAATCAGTGTGAGTTGCATTTTTCTACAGGGCGGGGGGGGGGGTGATATGTATCTGGTGTGTACTTGGGTGTAGTTGGGGATGACAGCCCACCTTTCCGGTTCCGATGTCACCAGGGGTATAAAGGGCTGATGCAGAAGAGGCTCGTCCTCTTTCGCCGTTGACCCCTTGCCTGTACGGAGCACCTATTGTTTGGTCCTGTTATATAATAAACATTATGTTGAACCAAAAAATGAGCCTTCTCGTTGAATACCAAGTTATGGACATAACACATGTAAACCATGACAAAAAAAAAATCCTGCAGGACAAAACAAGACACTTGATATTTTCTGTTTGTATACCACCATAGACAGAGAGAACCTGAATTAGACAGAGCTCAGAGAGAAAAAAGATGAGACAGAAGAGAGGAACCAAGCAGAAGAAAGTATTGAGGCAGAGGGTCCAGGAGAGGTGAGAGCAGAGGAAGGAGAGAAAGATGACGCCAGTGAAAAGTCCAAACACAGGACATCTGGGTGGGACCCCAACTGGCCCAGTGTTCCAACATTCAAGCCTCGGTTGTACAATACTTCAAATAGCAAGTTCCATATGTAAAGTTACTTTGCAAAAGTTTTAAAAAAAAAAGAAAAGAAATAAAAAGTATAAAATTAATATATTCCAGTAAACATTAGAGTCGTGTTTTCTGCCTCCCCCCTTTCCCCCGGAAAAATATGTTGCCACCGCGCCAAGGTCTTTAAGCCAGAGAAGACACTGCATTTCCTTCATTTGTGTGTTTCATTATTCATTCATTTATCTTGTTCCGCTTAATCCTTTAACCCCTTGCACTCTGGTCAATTTCCCTAAAAACGCCAAAAAATAACATACCCAAAGTAAATCAAAAGCTGTTCTTCAACCCTTTGCAGCATCTTCATGGGGTTGGTCTCATTTAAAAGAAAACACTTTGAATTTTTTGGCAAAACAGTCATAATTTCTCTAAGTGCTCCTTCCACTGAGTAACAGTCATCTAAACATAGTGAACTTGAAGAAAATAAATTTGGCCTGGGTGTTTTTTTGGATACAAATGCTTGCAAATAACACACAGCTGTCAGATCCGGGCTGCAAAATGCAACAGAAATGTAGAACCATGTGTTATCCAGCTGAGGTCAAAATTTTGTAACAATACCACAAAAAATGAATATATTACACAACTTTTTCCTGAGGTAGTTCCCAGGCGTTTTTGAACTGTGCCAAATTGTGCCAAATGGCTCAGTTTGGAAAAACATCTGTAACTTTTGAATGATTCAATATCGAAGCTTGATCTTGGGCTCTAATGAAAGGTGACACTCAGGGCTGTGTGTGTGTGTGTGGGGGGGGGTTGTTTATTAATTCATAAATGAATGAATGAACAAACAAGCCCCCACACACAAAGAAGCATGCCACGCAAAAAATGTGTGGCTTTTTTTTTTTTTACAAGAAAAAATAACATACAGTGCACTAAAAATTATACTAAAATATCTGTAATGTAGAAGATAACAACCCCCACCCCCCCGGTACAGAGGACAGACATCGCCCATCACTACATGACGGACCACGGTGACGGTGCTCCGCGGTCTACTACGCACAGTTGTACTAAAATATCTGCAATATATCTTCAATCCGCTACAGAAGAGTAGCGGGGGGGGGGGGGCGTTCATGGTCCGGACGCAGCGCACGGGTCGCCGTGGTCCGTCATGTGGCGATGAAGCACAGTTGTAATTTACCGATCGGTCAAAAGTCATTTGGATTACAATTTTCAGGGATAAAGAATAATTTAGCTTATAACACTTACCTGTCCACAACAGCAGTGTCACTGGCGAACTTCTCTTCCTCATTGTCAGACGAACATGATACTGGTCCGCTTGTTACGACTCGTGGTTCTGGTCAAGCGACCCGGTCAAACCATGATTCCATTATTGCGGTTTTGCGCTTCCATGATTGTGGTTTTGGCGAACGATTTTTCAAAACAAATAAGAACAGTAGTAAGAAAAAAAGACTGGCGAACGTGTGTCACCCAGCGGCTTACACAAAACAGATTTTACGCACGGGACATACGCTTTCAATTGTTGAAGTTCTCTGCTTCAATTGGCTCGCTGTATTCGCAGCCATTGGTAGGCGGGTCCTTCTTGCTAGGTTTTCAGTCATTGGTTCTTCAAGGTTTCAGAAACCCAATTCAAGGCTCTTATTAGTCGAATGAGAGGTCAGTCAAATCTAAACCAATCAAAGCGCTCCTTTGGCTTTCTGTTCGCGGCTGTGTCTGTAGTGGAAGAACGGAAATGCAGCTTCTTTTTTTTTTCAGTGCGCCCTCGGACGCATAGTGTGCATCGGACGCAGAGACACAGAGACGCAGGGACGCAGGGACGCAGGGACGCAGGGACGCAGAGACGCAGGGACGCAGAGACGTGACCGCCCGCGGTATCCCGGAGTGCAAGAGGTTAAGGGTCGCCGGGGGCGGGGGGGGGGGGCTGGAGCCTATCCCAGCATCTCCTAGACAGATTGCCAGTCCATCGCAGGGCCAACACAGAGAGAAAGACAACCATTCACTCTCACAGTCATACTTAAGGACAATTTTGAATCCCCAGTTTTGATGCCAATTAACCTAACTTGCATTCATTCATTTATTGAGTGCTTTATTTTGAACATATAAATAATCAATTAAATGGTAAACAACAAAAGTACATTGTGAACTGATGAACAAAGGAAAAAAGACACTGAAATGCCTTCATACGTACATACAGTAAATGTGTGCTTCTATTTTATCAAATTTTCTTTTAGATCAAGAAGTTTTTTTAGATGCAGAAATACTCCAACTGTGAATGTCTTTTTATCTATGGAATTAGTGATTTCTTCTCTGAGTTCATTTAATGCTAATGATGTAGACCAGTTTGCTCTAAATCCATATTGACTGTCACAGTAGTTTGTGTTGCTCTATAAACTTTTCTAATCCATCACTGAAGAGTTTTTCTAGAATTTTTGACAACTGTGTCAGAAGAGAAATCTGTGAAGTGTTACTTGTCCCCAGATTTATAGAATGGAATGACTTTTTCAGTTTTAATTTTATTAGGAAATTGTCCCGTTTGGAATGATAAGTTGAAGATGTGAGTTAGTTGTTTGGAAATTCCCTCAATGACCTATTTCACTGTTTTCATATCTGTGTCATCACAATCTCTTGATGTTTTGTTTTAAAAGGAACCCCGATTATATTGGCATGTTATCTCTATATGCTTTATTTTTATGTTAGTAACATAACTATAATTTAATTTTTTTGAAAATAATTCCCAGTTTTATATATTTTTTTAAAAAACTTTATTACCATGTAAATCGCCATTTTTGTTTATGTCGCAATGCATTCTGGGTAGTGACGTAGAATGGTTGCAGCCATTTTTTCTGTCTTATATAAGCCAAGAAGCGAAGCTACTAACTACTGCCATTTGTCAGTGAAAATGCCACATTGCGCGGCTTTTGGATGTAATTTCCAATCAAAGGGAATTAAAGAGAGCGGGGTAAGCCTCCATAGCTTTCCTAAAGATGGAAAGCTATGGAGGCTTATATAAGACAGAAAACACGGCTGCAACCATTCTATGTCACTATCCAGAATGCATTGCAACATAAACAAAAATGGCGATTTACATCGTAATAAAGTTTTTTAAAAATATATAAAACTGGGAATTATTTTCAAAAAATTTATATTATAGTTATGTTACTAACATAAAAATAAAGCATATAGAGCTAACATGCCAATATAATCGGGGTTCCTTTTAAAATTTATTAATATTTCTAATTCATTTTTCTTCTATTTTAATAAAGATTGAAGTAAGATTTCTTTCTGTAAAATCAATGTCATTATCTGTGGATTATTTTTTACCAAGTTTCCACCAACACTTAGGCAATATTTTTAAAACGTTCTGTCACATTCACTTGTTAATATTGTTAACAATAGCTAATGAAGCTAATTTATCTTTCTAGGGGAAATTTCTGATTATGCTTTTTTTAATATACTGCATGTATGTTTATTATCATTTGTACAATTTTCTAACATTTTACTGTAATCTAAGGCCATCACTGATATCATTTATTAGTAATCCATTCACTATGTTATTGTCTCAATTGTTAGTAAATATATGATGAATTAATGTTTCACAGTCAGAGATAATGTGTCTGGGTTTGATGATTTTAGGACAGAGGCTTAGGCTGAACAAAGTATTGATGAAGTCATCTGCCAGCTTGTGCTGATTTGGATTTATCAAGTCAATGTTAAAATCACCACAGATGAACATTGTTTTAATTGGATTTTTGTCCAATGTTCTTCCATCCAGTTCTTAAATGCATCTATACTAGAACCTGGTGTTCTATACATGCAGCTTACATGAACATTTTTCTTTTTTCCATCAGAATTTCTATTGTGACACATTCCAGTAAACTCGAAAAGCACTTGGAGAGCGCAGACCTCCGCCAAGCGCCACAGTTCCCCCCATACAGTGTTTGTGTGTACGTTTTCAGATTCCTTGACCATGAAAACATATGACTAGCAATTGGATTGACAATGATAGGATTAGTGGTTCAGTAGTTATTCACGAAAATGACATTTTCCATAATGGCGGCCACAGTTCCCCCCATACAGTGTTTGTGTGTACATTTTCAGATTCCTTGACCACGAAAACATATGACTAGCTATTGGATTGACAATGATGGGATTAGTGGTTCAGTAGTTATTCACGAAAATGGCATTTTCCGTAATGGCGGCCACAGTTCCCCCCCATACAGTGTTTGTGTGTACCGTTTTCAGATTCCTTGACCATGAAAACATATGACTAGCAATTGGATTTTTTTTTTTGTTACTTATTTGTACCCGTAGGTAGATTTGTTTTGCAGTCTGGTGACAAGCCACCAGCTGCCAGTCGCTGCGTGCGCAAGCACCCCGTATCCCTAACCTGCATGTTTTTGGCATGTGGGAGGAAACCGGAGAAATCCCGGAGTAAACCCACGCAGCACGGGGAGAACATGCAAACTCCACACAGATCACTGTTGGTCAGGGGCTGGGATCGAACCCATGGTTTCACGATCCCCGCGATCCCCCGGCTGAGGGTAAACTGTGCTGCCACAGTGCTAACCACTGCACCACCGTGCAGCCCAATTGACAATGATAGGATTAGTGGTTCAGTGGTTATTCACGAAAATGGCATTTTCCGTAATGGCGGCCACAGTTCCCCCATACAGTGTTTGTGTGCACGTTTTCAGATTCCTTGACCATGAAAACATATGACTAGCCATTGGATTGACAATGATAGGATTAGTGGTTCAGTAGTTATTCACGAAAATGGCATTTTCCTTAATGGCAGTTTTCTTCTGGATGGTGATCCGGATCACCACCAAAATGTAATCATCTGTAGGATACCCCATTCCTGACAATCTGTGAAAATTTCATGAAAATCCGTCCATAAGTTTTTGAGTTATCTTGCTAACAAACAAACAAAAAGACAAACAAACAGACAAACAGACAGACAAACCAACGCCGATGATCACATAACCTCCTTGGCGGAGGTAATAATTATCTACCACTGTTGACTGGAGTGGTGGCCTAGTTGGTAGGGCATCCGCCCCACAACCTTCAGGTTGTGGGTTCAAATCCCTGCCAGGTCATACCAAAGACCATCTAGAAATGGTATTCTCCGCCTTTTAGCTTGGTGCTCAGTGTAATAGAATGCAGAAAGGAAAGTTGATGCACAGGGCTACCAGAGGATTAACCCCCCACCCCCCACTATAGCTTTCACTACTCAGTAGTTGTGTGGCCCAGGGTCAGAGAAATGGAGATAGGCTCCGCCCCATACACCACATGGTGTCCCACATGCTGTGGATCTACCACTGTTGACATTTCTTCCACCACCTCATAATCAGAATCAGAATCAGAATCAGCTTTATTGGCCAAGTACGCACAACACATACAAGGAATTTGACTTTGGCTAAAAACTTGCTCTCGTTGTTCAGGTGGAGGATTTAAATAAGGATTCAATGACAACAGAGTATGTACAGTAAATTACAGTCTGTCCACATTTCTATAAAAGGATGCAAATATATACAGGAATATATGCAGTTATTTACTCAGACTAATCACACTTTGCAGAAATATATGAAAAAATATACAGTCACACAGTATTTCAATGTGAACTCAGATTCAGTGATATAATGTGAATGAAGTAAAAAGCAGTGTGAGAGTTATGTGCAATGTAACAATGGATGAAAAGTCATG
The DNA here is from genome assembly GCA_020510985.1 of Pholidichthys leucotaenia. Taxonomy (NCBI): domain Eukaryota; kingdom Metazoa; phylum Chordata; class Actinopteri; order Cichliformes; family Pholidichthyidae; genus Pholidichthys; species Pholidichthys leucotaenia. The sequence continues at coordinate 70,967,523 of CM035841.1, forward strand.
AGTACAGCAACAGGTAGGACTAGGTGAATGTTAGGAGTTCATCAGAGTGATGGCTTGAGGAAAGAAACTGTTCCTGTGACGGGTGGTTTTGACCTTCAGTGATCTGTAACGACGACCAGAAGATAGAAGTTCAAACAGTTTGTGGCCGGGGTGTGATGGGTCAGCACAGATGTTTCCCGCCCGTTTCCTGGTTATGGACCGATATAAGTTCTCAATGGAGGGTAGGTCGGTACCAATGATCCTCTCTGCAGACTTAATGATCCGCTGCAGTCTGGTCTTGTCCTGTTTAGTGGCAGATCCAAACCAGACAGTGATGGAAAAGCAGAGGACAGATTGGATGATGGCGGTGTAGAAGACAACCAGCAGCTCCTGAGGCAAATCAAACTTCTTGAGCCGACGCAGAAAAAACAACCTCTGCTGGGCCTTTTTCCGGACAGTGTCTATTTGGGAGGACCACTTCAGGTTCCGGGACATTGTGGTACCCAGAAACTTGAAGGAGTCCACAGTGGACACTGTGCTGTTGAGGATGGTGACTGGGGGGAATGAAGGGGGGGTGTCGCCTGAAATCCACAGTCATCTCCACCGTTTTGTCTGGGTTAAGTTCAAGATGGTTCTGGCTGCACCAGAGGATCAGCTGCTCCACCTCCCGCCTGTATGCAGACTCATCATCATCCCGGATCAAACCGATGACTGAATTGATGTCAACAAATAGAACCACACCAGCCTGATTCTTGTTTTCTCTGTTCTTCTAAATCCTTTCATAACCATCAATCCCAACATCCATGTCCCTGTCACTATTAATCCAGGTTCCTGTTATTGACGTATGCATTCCTCAACTCAAGCTGGTGACTGTGGGACTATAATGCTGTGAATGAGGCATTAGAAAATTCTGAATCTGTAAATCACTGGCTTGAAAATGTACTTGTACATGTCCATCACGCACCAGGGTGAGTTACTCTAATGACAAACCCTGGTTCACAGCTAAGCTCAGACAGATCAGGAAGGAGAAGGAAGCAGCGCTGAAAAGTGGAGACAGGGACTGCTACAGGGAGGTTAAATACCGGTTTAACAGAGAGCTGAAGAGGGCTAAATCTCTATACTCAGAGAGACTCCAGCAGCAGTTCATTGCTAATGATCCAGCTTCCGTGTGGAGAGGACTGAGGCAAATCACCAACTATCGACCTAAGGCTCCTAAAGGTCAGGATGACAAAGCCCTTTGTCAAAGACTGTCCCAACACTATGCCCGTTTTGACACCTCGTCATCTGTGTCCAACTCCCCCCCTCCCTCCAGCTCCACAGCCTCCACATTCCCTACTTCATTTAAGGCACCCCCCCCTCCTCCCCCCCTCCCCTTATCATCAGTGAGCAGGATGTGCTCAAACAGTTCTCCAGACTGAACCCGCGCAAGGCCCCCGGCCCAGACGGCATGTCTCCCTCCACCCTGAGACTCTGTGCGAAACAGCTGGCTCCTGTATTCACAGACATTTTTAACACCTCCCTTAAGTTATGCCACGTGCCGTCCTGCCTCAAATCCTCCACCATCATCCCTGTCCCCACGAAGCCACGGATCACTGGACTTAATGACTACAGACCTGTAGCGCTCACCTCTGTAGTCATGAAGTCCTTTGAGCGCCTGGTCCTGTCCCACCTCAAGTCCATCACCACCCCTCTCCTGGACCCGCTGCAGTTTGCCTACCGAGCCAACAGGTCTGTAGACGATGCAGTCAACCTGGCCCTCCACTCCATCCTGCAGCACCTGGACTCCCCGAGAACCTACGCCAGGATCCTGTTTGTGGACTTCAGCTCCGCATTCAACACCATCCGCCCCGCTCTGCTCCGGGACAAGCTGTCCCTGCTCAACGTGCCTGACTCCCTCTGCAGGTGGATCATCGACTTCCTGACGGACCGGAGGCAGCATGTGCGGCTGGGAAAGACTGTCTCAGACTATACTAGCATCAGCACCGGATCACCCCAGGGCTGTGTACTTTCCCCCCTACTCTTCTCCCTTTACACCAACTCCTGCACCTCCAGCCACCAGTCTGTCAAGTTGATCAAGTTTGCGGACGACACCACCCTCATCGGGCTCATCTCCAACGGCGACGAGTCCGCCTACAGGAGAGAGGTGGCCCAGCTGGCGTCCTGGTGCAGCAATAACAACCTGCAGCTGAACGCTCTGAAGACAGTGGAGATGATTGTAGACTTCAGGAAAGTCACTACTCCTCTGCCCCCCCTCAACCTCTCAGGCTCTCCCATCACCACTGCTGATTCCTTCCGCTTCCTAGGCACTACCATCACCAGGGACCTCAAATGGGAGCTGACCATCAGCTCACTCATCAAAAAAGCCCAGCAGAGGATGTTCTTCCTGCGGCAGCTGAGGAAGCTCAAGCTACCCACCAAGATGTTAGTGCAGTTCTACACAGCCATCATCGAGTCCATCCTCACCACCTCCATAACCGTGTGGTACGCAGGAGCCACTGCCAGGGACAGACTAAGGCTGCAGCGCGTCGTGCGCACTGCTGACAAGGTGATCGGCTGCAAGCTCCCATCTCTCCAGGATCTGTACATCTCCAGGACCCGGAGGCGTGCTGGCCGAATCATAGCCGATCCCTCACACCCTGGTCACGTACTGTTTGCCCCCCTCCCCTCTGGTAGAAGACTTCGGTCCATCCAGACTAAAACCTCCCGTCACATGAACAGCTTCTTCCCCTCTGCCATTAGACTGCTGAACACTAAGTGACTTATTGACTCTCGTGCACCATGTACAGCAGCTCAACCAGACTCATGTCAATCATCACTGTTTTCTTCCTGCATTACCGACTGCACTATATAGTTCTCCACAGTATCTGCTGCTGGCTAATATATATTTTAACTGTTGACCAGTATCACTTAATCTTATCCTACACTTTATTACATGTATAGTTTATTTCTCTTATCTTATCATGTTTAATGTTGCAGCATTGTACCGAGACAAATTCCTAGTTTGTGTACTACATGAACAATGGCAATAAACCTGATTCTGATTCTGATTCTGATTCTGACAAATCAGATCCCGGGGCAACTTGACCTGTACAGAGTCTTTTAATGAGAGTTGCAACTCTCTTTGATCTCGCCGCTGCCCGGTCACGTGGTTCATGGAGCGCCCAATAGTTCCATCAATGGTCTTTCTATAATGGTGTGTGAATGGCAGCTGTGACAATCGATTAACATTGATGAAACCTAGCAATCCTATATCCAGAAAAGTAGAGCTGTAATACTCGTAGTTTCAAGTTCAATGTGGTAGTGTAGGTGCAGACAGTGACAGATAGGACTGCACATGATCAGTATTGCAATGACAGACAGCAGCAGATATGGCATTTGTGCAAATGGTTGCAGTAAAGTGCAGAGACATACAGCAGCAAATGAACAGTCGTGAAAAAGGACACTCCATTAAAAATTCAGTTCTTTATTAATAAATGTTCACATATCTATGTCTAACCTTGTTTTTGTTTTATTTGCATTTTTTAACATTTATTTTAGCCATTTTAAGTGAGAGTGAATGTGGGGGTGGCCGAAACAAGATGGGGGGAGGGGGGTCCTAATTTAACAACTATTGTTTAGAATTACATTTTACAGAAAACATTAAAAATATATTTAATTCATTTTTAATTGTTTAGTTGTATTCCATTCATCTCCAGTATTTTTAACACTGATATTAAATATCCATATGTCCAAATATGTCAAAAAAACAGGCTTATACAGGATGTCCTAATTTTTTTCACATGACTGTATTACTGTTGGTGTCCCAGTTTTTCTGTGACAACAGCTGAGGTAGTTATTGTGTTGGTGAGTGCATTAAGGTCCAGGGGGGTGGGTGTGGGGGGCAGAGTTCAGGGTCCTGATGAACAAAGCTGTTTAGCAGTCTTGTGGAGTGGGCACGGATGGCTTCACTGGACTGATTACTGAATTACTGGGCAGCACGGTGGTGCAGTGGTTAGCACTGTTGCCTTACAGCTAGAAGGTTCCTGGTTCGAATCCCCAGGCTGGCAGGGGTTGAACCTTTCTGTGTGGAGTTTGCATGTTCTCCCTGTGCTGCGTGGGTTTACTCCGGGGGCTCCGGTTTCCTCCCACAATCCAAAGACATGCATGTTAGGTTAATTGGTTGTTCTAAATTGTCCCTAGATATCTGTTTCCTATAGGCCCTTAGAATAGAGGGTTAGTACAAGTGAAAGCGCTTTGAGTGGTCTTTGTGACTAGAAAAGTGCTATATAAGTGCAGGGTAGTTAGTAATTATCAACTCTTGAATATAGTGGGTTATTTTCCAAGATTAGGCAGAATTATCTGAATTGAAAATATGTAGTAAAAAATCCAGCTGTCAGTAAGTTTAATGTGATTTAGCTAAGTTACTAAGGATTGTGCACTTTACTCCTAAACCTTTCAAGTTAGGAAAGATTTTGTGTGTGTGAATGTAATATAAACACATTCATGCCTTTCAATACATTTGAATATTGTGAAAAAGTTTTTTATATATAATTCAGAAAAATAAACTTTTGTATCTTCAATATTCATTATAGGCACAAGGAAATATTTCAGGCTTTTTTACTCAATTTTGATGACAGTTTTTGAAATTAAAAGGTAAATCATGATCTTCTATATACTGAGATGTACTAGTACATGTGTATATCACTTACACTGTACTCTGAAAACTAGTGACTAAGCACGGTAGAAAATACTATAAAGAAGAGGCCTTTGTAACACAATGTAGTCAAGGTGCAACAGTCTGTTATATGAAATATTCAATGTAGTACAAATGTCATGAAATTGTATTTTAAAATAAAAATTTATAAAAATGCAAAGAGGTGACATCCCACGTACCAAAGCCAGTTTAGAAAGCTTGGGATCAGTCCGCCCAAGATCTCCGCCTTTGACCGCCACCTAATCCACATAGCACCGGACCCCCATGATCCCTCCTGCAGGTGGTGAGCCCACTGGAGGGCGGACCCATGTAACTCCTTCGGGCTGAGCCCGGCCGGGTCCCATGGGTGGAAACCCGGCCACCAGACGCTAGCCTTCGAGCCCCTCCCCAAGGCCTGGCTCCAGGGTGGGGCCCCAGTAACCCCATACCGGGTGGGGTACACTGAATCCATGATATACAATTTATCATGAGAGTCTGTTTGATCGTTCTTAGTCTGGCCCTTCACCCAGGACCAGTTTGTCTTGGGAGACCCTATCAGAGGCAAATTGCCCCAGACAACATAGCTCCTGGGATCACTGGGGCACGCCAAACCCCACCACCACCGATAGGTGATGATCCATGAGGGGATCGTCACCTCTCTGGTGGGGAAGGAGCCTGAGCTGGTGTACGAGGTTGAGAGATACTGGCTAGATATAGTCGGCCTCACCTCAACACACAGCTCCGATTCCAGAACCAGTCTCCTGGAGAGGGGCTGGAGCTTGGCCTTATCTGGAGTTGCCCCGGGCGAGAGGCGACGAGCAGGGGTAGGTATTCTTGTATCGCCCCACCTTGCTGCCTCTATATTGGAGTTTTCCCCGGTGGACGAAAGGGTTGCTTCCCTGTGCCTTCGGGTTGGGAAATGGGTCCTGACCATCATTTGTGCCTATGCACCAAATGATGTTTCAGAGTACCCATCCTTTTTGGAGTCTGTGACTGGGGTCCTGGAGGGTGCTCCTCTTGGAGACTCCATTGTCCTACTGGAGGACTTCGATGCGCACGTGGGCAGCGACAGTGAAACCTGGAGGGGGGTGATTGGGAGGATCTGAACCCGAGTGGTGTTCAGTTATTGGACTTCTGTGCTAACCACAGTCTGTCCATAACGAACACCATGTTCAAGCATAAGGGTGTCCATATGTGCACCTGGCACCAGGACACCCTAGGTCACAGGTCGATGATCGATTTTGTTATCGTATTATCAGACCTGCGACCGTATGTCTTGGACACCCGAGTAAAGAGAGGTGCAGAGCTGTCAACTGTTCACCACCTGGTGGTGAGTTGGATCTAATGGCAGGGGAGGAAGCCATTCAGACCTGGTAGACCCAAACATATAGTGAGGGTGTGCTGGGAGCGTCTGGCTGAGGCCCCTGTCCGGGAGGTCTTCAACTCCCACCTCCAGAAGAACTTCAACCATATTCCGAGGGAGTCTGGAGACATGGAGTCTGAATGGGCCATGTTCTCCACCTCTGTTGTTGAAGCGGCGGCCCAGAGCTGCGGCCGCAAGGTGGTCGGTGCATCTCGTGGTGGCAACCCCCGAACCAAGTGCTGGACATTAGTGGTGAGGGAGGCCATTAAGATGAAGAAGGAGTCCTATCAAGCTTGGTTGGCTTGTGGGACTCCCGAAGCAGCTGAGGTGTACCGGCAAGCCAAGCGGAGTGCAGCTCGGGTGGTTGCTGAAGCAAAAACCTGGGTATGGGAGGAGTTCGGTGAGGCCATGGAACAAGACTGTTGGTCGGCCTCAAAGAGATTCTTGCAAACTGTTCGGCGACTCAGGAGGGGAAAGCAGCTCCCCGTCCACACTGTGTATGGTGCGGATGGGACACTGTTGACTTCGACTGGGGATATCGTCGGGCGGTGGAAGGAATACTTCGAGGATCTCCTCAATCCCACTGATACGCCTTTCACAGAGGAAGCAGGGTTTGGGGACGAGGGGGATGACTCGCCTATCACAGGGGCTGAGGTTGCCAAGGTGGTTAAAAATCTCCTTGGTGGCCGGGCCCCGGGGGTGGACGAGATTCGCCCTGAGTACCTCAAGGCCCTGGATGTTGTTGGGTTGTCATAGTTGACACGCCTCTGCAACATTGCACGGAGGTCGGGGGCAGTGCCTTTGGCATGGCAAACCAGGGTGGTGGTTCCTCTCTTCAAAAAAGGGGACCGGAGGGTGTGCTCCAACTTTAGAGGGATCACACTCCTCAGCCTCCATGGAAAGGTCTATGCCAAGGTACTGGAGAGGAGAGTCCGGCCGTTGGTCGAACCTCGGATTCAGGAGGAGCAATGTGGTTTTTGTCCTGGCCATGGCACATCGGACCAGCTCTTTACCCTCTCGAGAATTCTTGAGGGTTAGTGGGAGTTTGCCCAACCAGTTTACATGTGTTTTGTGGACTTGGAGAAGGCATTTGACCGCGTCCCTCATGGATTTTTGTGGGGGGTGCTTCGGGAGTATGGGGTATCGGGCTTGTTGTTACGAGCTATTCGGTCTCTGTACAACCGTTGTGAGAGATTGGTTCGTATTGCCAACACTCGGTCGGAGTCATTCCCAGTGAGAGTTGGACTCCGCCAGGGCTGCCCTTTGTCACCGATCCTGTTCATAATTTTTATGGACAGGATTTCTAGACGCAGCCAGGGAATGGAGGGTGTCATGCTTGGTGACCACAGGATCTCATCTCTGTTGTTTGCAGATGATGTTGTCCTGTTGGCTTCATCCAGCAATGACCTACAGCTCTTGCTGGGACGGTTTGCCACTGAGTGTGAAGCGGCTGGGATGAGAATCAGCACCTCCAAGTCCGAGTCCATGGTCCTCAGCCGGAAAAAGGTGGATTGTCCTCTCTGGGTTGGGGACAGGCTCCTGCCCCAAGTGGAGGAGTTTAAGTATCTTGGGGTCTTATTCACGAGTGAGGGGAAAATGGAGCGAGAGATCGACAGACGGATTGGAGCAGCATCTGCAGTGATGCGGACGTTGTACCAGTCTGTTGTGGTGAAGAGGGAGCTTAGTTATAAGGCAAAGCTGTCGATTTACCAGTCAATCTACGTTCCTACTCTAACCTATGGTCACGAGCTTTGGGTAATGACCAAAATGACCGGAGTGGTGGCTCAGTTGGTAGAGCATCCGCCCCACACCCGGGAGGCAGGGGTTCAAATCCCGGCCGGGTCATGCCAAAGACCATATAAAAGTGGAACTTCCTGCCGTCCAGCTTGGTGCTCAGCAATAACGGAATGGAGGAGGGAAATCTGTGGCGGTGCCTTGCATGGCAGCGGCCCTCTGATTCTGCACTGGGGTGTGTGTGATTGACACTGTAGATAGGTAAAGCACAATCTCGTTCTACTGTACATGATTGGTTGTACGGTTGAATGACAATAAGGGTGATTTGATTTGATTTGAAAGAACGAGATCGCGGATACAAGTGGCTGAAATGAGCTTTCTCCGTAGGATTGCTGGACTCACCCTCAGAGATAGGGTGAGGAGCTCAGTCATCCAGGAAAGGCTCAGAGTAGAACCGCTGCTCCTCCACATTGAAAGGAGTCAGTTGAGGTGGTATGGGCATCTGATTAGGTTGCCTTCTGGATGCCTCCCACTTGAGGTGTTTCAGGCACGTCCCACTGGGAGGAGACCCCGGGGCAGACCCAGGACTCGGTGGATAGACTATGTCTCCCAGCTGGTCTGGGAACGCCTTGGTATCCCCTCTGAAGAGCTGGAGCAGGTGGCTGGGGAGAGGGAAGTCTGGGCTTCTCTGCTTGAACTGCTGCCTCCGCGACCCGGACCTCCGGAAAAGCGGTAGAAGATGGATGGATGGATGGATGGAAAAATGAAAAGTCATGCTCTCATTTTCTCATTATTCCATCTCTGAACTTCTGCCTGACAAATTAGTGTCAGCTAATACCAGTGAGCAGCATGTTGGCACCATTGCCTCGTCTTCCAGGTGGTGACTGGGGAACATGATTGAATTTATTAAACAGATAATAACAGCACCAACCATACAAACAAAAGCAAGCCTTTTTTTCTACTTTTTTATTCATCCATATTGTAAAATCACATAATTGTGGGAAAATGATATTTCTCCTCCAATGTTAGTGAGGGTCTGACTTCATAAATTGTATTTTGATGCCCAAACAAATGAAATCCTACAATGTTCACAGATCAGGTTATCAGCATGGTTTTCTGTGCAGCTTCTGGATGCACAAATCAAGCTGAGAAAGTGATCCAGATGTTTGGGTTCCCAGCAGACACAGAAAGGAGAAAAAATGTCCTGAGACGAGTTAACAGAAACAGCATGACTTTAATGAAAGATTACAGCAATAGAAAACTTTATGCAATACATTTATTTCCACAAAACATTACCATCTTCAAGGTCAGACCATGTAATAATGTGATTTTTATGGCAGCACATATTTTATGTTGAAATAAACAGTGACATTAATGAGGAAATTAACTGAATCCGTGTGCAGGCCCATTCTAAGAGGGAGTAATTCACAAGAAGCAAAACTTCAAAAACCCAGACTGAGGACTGATGCTGTCCCCCCAAACACAAACCAGGAAAAGTCCAGCAGTGACCATGGTTACATGGACATGAATAAACCAGTTATAGAATAGAATAGAAAGGCTTTATTGTCATTGTACAGTTGTACAGTACAACAAAATTTGGGTGCTCCCACAGGCAATTGCACAATAAGTGAGAGAGAGGATTAGATAAAACACAATAAAGAGACACACAATTAAATACACGACCTGAAGTAAAAAATAGCCCAGGATTATGGAAATATACTGTACACAGGTATGGTAGTGGCTTCACAGATGGAACTATGTACATAAGAGTATGGAGTGCAGAACACACAATTGAAACACACATTTGAGTAAAAATAGCCCAAGGGTTATGGAAAACATACAGTGGATATAAAAAGTCTACACACCCTGTTCAAATGTCAGGTTTTTGTGATGTAAAAAAATGAGACCAATATAAATCATTTCAAAACTTTTTCCACTATTAATATGACCTATAACCAGTACAACCCAATTTAAAAACAAACTATTTTTTTTTTTAACAGGGAAAAATAAAAAAACTTACCAAAACAAAAAAACTTACCTGGTTGCATAAATGTGCACACCCTGTTATGACTGGGGATGTGGCTGTGTTCAGAATTAACCAATCACATTCAAACTCATGTTGAATGGGAGTCATCACACACCTGCCACCATTTAAAGTGCCTCTGATTAACCCCAAATAAAGGTCAGCTGTTCTAGAAGGCTTTTCCTGACATTTTTGTTGTCACATCTTGCAGCACAAGCCATGGTCCACAGACAGCTTCAGAAGGGTTCAAATGTATTCAAAGGTATCAGTTCAGGAGAAGGGTACAAAAGAATTTCCAAAGCATTAAATATACCATGGAACACAGTGAAGACAGTCATCACCAAGTGGAGAAAATATGGGACAACAGCGACATTACCAAGAACTGGACGTCCCTTCAAAACTGATAAGATAAGCTAAGAAAAGCCTTTATTAGTCCCACAATAGGGAGATTCCAGATGAAAAGATGACAAGAAAACTGATCAAGGAGACTGCCAAGAGGGTGACATCAACATTGGAGGAGCTGCAGGAATTTCTGGCAAGTACTGGCTGTTCAGTACATGTGACAGCAATCTCCCATTTTCGTCATACAGTGGATCGAAAAAGTGTATGTTCCCTCCCTGATTTCTCATTTTATTGTATGTTTGTCCCACTTAAATGTTTCGGAACATCAAACAAATTTAAATATTAGACAAAGATAACTCAAGTAATACAAAATGGAGTTTTTAAATGTAGGTGTTTATTATGAAGGGTAAAAAAATCCAACCTACATGGCCCGTGTGTGAAAAGTGATTGCCCCCTTCCCCCATTAAAACATAAATTCACTAGTTTATCACAATCTTTGGGAAAGCTGTGTTCAATTCTCAATGCCCCACCCCCCGGCCTTGATTACTGCCACACCTGTTCTCAATCAAGAAATCACTTAAATAGGACCTGCATGACAAAAGTAAGTAGACCAAAAGATGCTCGAAAAGCTAGACATCATGCTGCAATCCAAGAAATTCAGGAACAAATGAGAAACAAAGTAAGTGAGATCTTTCAGTCCTGAAAAAGTTATAAAGTCATTTCTAAAGCTTTGGGACTTCAGGGAACCACAGTGAGAGCCATTATCCACAAATGGCGAATGCATGGAACAGTGGTGAACCTTCCCAGGAGTGGCTGGTAAACCTAAAATGACCCCAAGAGCACAGTGAAGATCATCTGAGAGGTCACAAAGAGTGTTGGGCCTGCCCACAGTGTTCATGACTCCACCATAAGAAAGATAATGTGCAAAAATAGCCTGCATTGCAGAGTTCAAAGACGAAAACCACTGCTGAACAAAAGATCATCAAACCTTGTCTCAGTTTTTCCAGAAAACATCTTGATGATCCCCAAGACTTTAGGAAACATACTCTGTGGACTGACGAGACAAAAGTTTGAACTTTTTGGAAGGTTTGTGTCCCATTACATCTAGCGTAAAAGTAACACAGCATTTCAGAAAAGGACATCATACCAACAGTAAAATATGGTGGTGGTTGTGTGATGGTCTTGGGCTTTTTTGCTTGCTTCAGGACCTGAAAGACTTATGTCATAAATGGAACTATGAATTCTGCTGTCTACCAAAAAATCCTGTAGGAGAATGTCCGTCCATCTGTTTGTGACCTCAAGCTGAAGCCACACTTGGGTTCTGCAGGCAGGACAATGATCCATAACACACCAGCAAGTCCACCTCTTAAGGGCGTTAAGTTATTCCCTTGCCAATGGCGGTGGCAATCTCCGTTTCGTGACCCTAGGCCACACAGCTACTGTAGGCAGTGGAAGCTACAGTGGAGGGTCGGTCCTCTGTGTGTTAACTTCCCTTCCCCCATTCTATTATGCTGAGCACCAAGCTAGAAGGCGTGAAGTACCATTTTTACCTGGTCTTTGGTATGACCCAGCCACCTACAATCTGGGGGTAGATGCTCTTCCACTAGGCTACCACTCCGGTGTGACGAAAGAAAAACAAAATGAAGACTTCAGAGTGGCCTTGTCAAAGTCCTGACCTGAATCCGATTGAGATGCTGTGGCACAACCTTAAAAAAGGAAGACCATGCTCGAAAACCCTCTAACATTGCTCAATTACAACAATTCTGCAAAGATGAGTGGGCCAAAATTCCTCTACAGCGCTGTAAAGACTCATTGCCAGTTATCCAAACACTTGAATGCAGTTGTTGCTGTTAAGGGAGCCCAACCAGTTATTAGGTTTAGGGGACAATCACGTTTTCACACATGGCCATGTAGCTTTTTATTTTTTTTCCCGCTTAATAATAAACACCTTCATTTAAAAACCATTTTGTGTTTTACTTGTGTTATCTTTTGTCTTATATTTAACTTTGTTTGCATCAATTCAATTCAACTTTATTTATATAGTGCCATTTCACAACAACAGTAATCTCATAGCACTTTCAACTGTAGGGAAACCCCCACAATTGCAGAAATACCCCAGCAATCAGGCGATCCCCTGTGAGGCAAGCACTTGGCAACGGTGGAAAGGGAAAAACTCCCTTTTAACAGGAAGAAACCTCCAGCAGAACCAGGCTCAGGGAGGGGCAGTCATCTGCTGCGACTGGCTGGGGGGTGAGGGGATAGAGAAGACGAAAAGAACAGACAAGTAGAGAGCAAACAGCACAACGGGGACTCGATCTATGGGAGAGAACAAACAGATGTTAATGACCAGCAAAATTATTTCATTGGGAGTGAAGAAAGGAGTCCTTAGCAATTCAAGGACAACAGACACATTATAAAGTATGCTGATGACTCAGTCATTGTCAGTCTCCTCCAGGATGGTGAGAGTGGCCACGGCCCAGTAGTTGATAACTTTGTTCACTGGTGTGAGGATTCCTACCTGCAGCTGAATACAACAAAAACAAAAGATATGATTATTGACTTTAGGAGGAAAACTCCCAGGCACAAAGTCACCATACTAAAAGGCCAGACCACCGAATGTGTACAATCGTACAAATATCTTGGGACGATTATTGATAGTAAATTAAACTTTGAAGTGAACTGTGAAAGGGTGTGCAAAAAAGGTCAGCAACATTTACATTGTTTGAGGAAACTGGCACGTTTCCAAATTGACCGAACCATAATGACTGTTTTATCGGGCTTTTATTGAATCTGTTTTATCCTTTTCTTTAATGTCATGGTTTGGTCAGATAAAACTGAAACAGAGGAAATCCTTGGATCAGGTAGTTAGATGGTCCAGTCGTTTGCTTGGTGAGTCACAGCTGAGCCTGACATCCCTGTACACCAGACAAGTACAGAGGATGGCTGACTCGATTTTAAATGATGACTCCCACCCTTTACACTGCAACTTTCAGCTTCTTCCCTCCAGACGGAGGTTTGCTGTCCCAAAAAGCAAAACCCAGCGCTACAAAAACAGCTTTGTCCCTGCTGCTGTCAAAGAGTTGAACAAGCTATAAAAATATACAGTATTGTACATATTTTATATTTACTTATTTTGTATGATGTGTGCCTGTGTTTGTGTCTATGTTGAATGTAATTAGTGGCTTGTAAATATGGATGTCACCAGACTGCAAAACAAATTTACCTACGGGTACAAATAAAGTAACCTGAACCTGAACCTGAACCTGAACTCTTGCGGTTTGTCTACAACCGTCCAGCCTACTCATCCTAGGATACACTGCATGTTTGTCACATGGGCTGGCGAGATCTATTGGGTGAAGGCACAGTTTCTGAGAGACATTGGAGATGGGTAGAAGCATTATATGATGTGACATTACATTATCTTGTTAATTGCATTGTCGTAGCATTAGCAGCATAACTGCAGGACCATGGTGATGGATTTCAGAGACTTACAAAATTAAAATTGCTCTACTTTTTCTATAGAGGAAAATGTGAAACCATGACAGACTGATATGTTTACCAGCAAACCTGGTTTCTACAATGAGGAAATGTGGAACATGGTAGGAAATTATCAAATATAGTTCTTTACATCCTCCAAAGTTGTCATCATCAGTGTCAACCCTGATAATGGCAATGTTATTTTTAACCTCCATAAATTAGAACTATTAATATTTTATGATTCTACTGAAATATTCTATACTTATTTGAACAAATTGTTGTGAGAAATAAGATAAGAAAGGTACTTGAGATGTGTACTAGTTTAATATTTTAATGCAGTTGTAAACTAGAAAGTGGAAACAATTCAGATCTACACAACTTAATGGACTGGAATTAATGGAAACTGTGTTAATGATATGTGCTTATTTTAAATATAAATCAAGAATTTATTGCTAAAAGCAATAAAAAAATATTCTGGAAACAACTGACATATTTATAAATGTAAGATATTTTATCAAAGAGCTAACCTGAAATTAATTTAAAAAGTAACTGTAGCTGAACATATTAACATAGGATAAGGCAGAGATTCCCAAAGTGGGGGTTGTGACACTCGGGGGGTCCCAAGATGCTGGGTGTGGTGGGACACCAGATGATTTTCAGAATCCTCCTTAGGTGGTTACTCAGGTCACATGCCACTTTAATTGCACCACAATAAACCTCACAGGTCAGTGTGCACCAGTAGATTTCATCTGAACAGCTCAAATCAACACATTACCACTTTAAGCCCAGGATATTGTATTTTAAAACTGAACCATCGGTTAATACTGAACCAAGACAATGCAGAGAGGCCAGCAGAGATCGCAGAAGAGGAAAGCGGACAAATACCACCAGCCAAGGCTGACTGTCTGGTGCAGGGGGAGGACGGAGGAGGAGAGAGGAGGAGGCGCAGCCCCCTTACAGGGCTCCATAAGCAGTCAGACCAACCTTCCTCCAAGTGTTTCAAGTATCGAGAGGAATATATTCAGTATAGGATTCCACATGCATTGTTATCAATGAAGTACAACATCCCCAATGTGTAGTGTGCACCCAAGGTGCTAGCACATGAGAGTTAAAAGCCCATACAAATTCTCAGACACTTGAATACTAAGCACCTCATCTCTTACCGCTAAACCAGCAGATTTTTTCCGCCGAAAGGAGAGAGAATTGCAAGGCCAAAAGAAAGTCATAGCTAACCAAACAACATCCACAACCAAAGTTTAAAAGGCACCATATGAGGTGGAATATTTAATTGCACAGGAAAAAAAGCCACACACAATCAGAGAAACCCTAATAAAGCCTGTTGCTATCGCTATGAGTCAGACAATCCATGGGGATAAACAGGCGCGGGAGCTGGAAGTAGTGCTGCTGTCTGACGAGACCATATCCCGGCGCATCACACACATGGCCCAGGACATAAAATGTCAGCTGATTGACAGAGTGAAGAAAGGGAAATATGCTTTGCAGTTAGATGAATCCACAGATATATCAAACTCAGCCCAGCTGCTTGTTTTCGTCAGATACAGTTTTGATAGAAAAATTAACGAGGACATGCTGTTTTGCACCCCGCTGGATGTAAAGTGCACAGGTGAGGACATTTTCCCTAAACTTGACAACAAACTAAAAGGAGAGGGACTGTCTTGGGATGAGTGCATCGGTGTGTGTACAGACGGTGCTGCTGCAATGCTGGGGGAAAAAAAAGGGTTAAAAGCAAGAGTCTTACAAGTGGAACCCCACGTAAACTTTACACACTGTATTATTCACAGAGAAGCTCTTGTGAGTAAAATGCTCGACCCAGATTTTAAGAGTGTTCTTGAGACTGCCATAAAAATTGTCAACTACATAAAATGACGTCCACTCAACACCAGGCTGTTCGCTACTCTCTGCAATGAACTGAGATCAGAGCATCAGGGCCTGCTGTTCCACACAGAGGTCAGGTGGCTTTGGTGAGGAAATGTCCTCAGCTGCTTGTGTGAACTGCAGGATGAGGTGCGTTTATTTCTGATGGAGAACGGGTCCCAGCTTTCTGATCATTTGACTGACCCTGACTGGTTAACAAGGCTAGCGTATTTGTCCTGCTTATTTGACAGACTGAACAGACTTAACATGTCATTGCAGGTGAAAACACAAGCATCATGTCGCTGAATGATAAAATCTGTGCATTCAGAAGGAAAGTGGATTTTTGGACTATGAGAGATGAGATGGACAGGATTGATATGTTTCCTGAGCTGGAGGAGTTCATGGAGGAAAATGATCTGAGTGTTAACACTGTGAAGAAGTCCATCACTACCCACCTTCAAGCCCTCCTGGAACACTTTAACAAGTTTTTCCCCGAGGAAACAACTCTGGAAAAATATGACTGGATAAGATCACCATTCACTGTAACGGCTGCAAGTCATCTGCCATCCAACATGGAGGTCACACCCATTGAACTGTCAAGTGACCGCACCTTTAAGACAGCTTTTCATTCAGAAATGCTTGCTGAGTTCTGGATTTCAGTCGAGAGAGAATATCCACAGCTATCCAGGGCTGTGATGGACCTACTGATGCCATTTGGCTCTACATACCTGTGCAAAAAGACTTTCTAGGCACTGACATGTATTAAAAGTAAATACAGATCGCGTCTAAACGTGGAGGATGATCTCCGAGTGGCCATCTCTAAAATTAAACCCAGAATTGACTTGCTGTGCTCCACGCATATTGCCCACCCATCTCATTAGATGAGATTAACTCTGAAACATAATTTGCCAAAATATACATTTGCACAGTAACAATGTTCACATATTTATGCAATGCTACAGTTTATGGCTGTTACTTTGACTGATTGTTCTGCTAACATGGAAATAAAAGCATTGTGTCAAAATTAAGTTTGCACGACAGCAACAACTTTCACTCCTAAATTACATGGAAATTACTTTAATGTTTAATGTCTGCTTTCATCCTTTAGTAAATTGTTATATGTAAAATCATATCATGGTTGTCAGGTTGTTCTGTTCTTTTGTTTTGTTATGCCTGTGTTTGTTTACGCTTATTAGTGCGTGAGTCCTGTGTGTACGTTTTTTTATGTTTCAGTCACCTCCGGGGATAGTGGGGGTCGCCATTCTCTGTCACCGTTATTTTGGGGGTCGTGGGCTGAAAAGTTTGTGAAACCCTGGGATAAGGACCTGTACTTATACAGCATTTTTTCTATCACAAAGACCACTCAAAGCGCTTAACTAGTAGCTCCACTAACCCTCTATTCTAAGGGCCAATCAGAGACAGAGACCTGAGGACAATTTAGAGTCACCAATGAACCCAACAAGCAGGTCTTTAGATTGTGGGAGGAAACTGGAGCCCCCAGAGTAACCCACACAGCACAGGGAGAACATGCAAACTCACATGGAAAGGTTCCCACCCCTGCCAGCCTGGAGATTCCAACCTGGAACCTTCTAGCTGTGAGGCAACAGTGCTAACCACTGCCCCACTGTACTGCCCATAGAGGAAGAAAATCTGTTGTTGTTTTTTTTATTTCTAATTTCTTCTATTGTTTTTCAGGAAACAGTTCATGTTGACTCTTTACTTTTTATGCATATATAATTTGAATTGTATGAGACGGTACATGTAGATATTTTTTCCTCATGTGAACACATTTAAGAGAAAAATCTAAAATTTCCCAAATAGTTATCTAATGTATGCATAAAAACTAAAAATGTACATTAAAAAGTTGCACATTTAATATAAAAATTATTCATAAGAAAAAAGTAATGAAAACTTTTTTTTAATCCTTTTTATTTGCAAACACATAACAGAACATGCAGAAATTAACCAACAGACAACAATTGTAACAAACTGGAGAAAGGCCAAATGAACAAGCACATCATCACCCATTAACAAGAATAGAATAAAATAAAATACAAAAGCACACAAACAAAAAAAAACAAAAATAACTTGTATAACATTAACACACACAAAACAGGGGAGGTGGAAGGGACGACAAAAGCGTGGCAAAAATATGTTACAACCAATCAGATGCTTCAGAATTCTGAATTGTAATGTCTAATAAGAGCATAAATCAGCAACAGCTGCAAAGATATATGGGGGAGTTGGAGATGTGTTCATCAGACTAAAGTGATGATTGCCCCCCCCACCCCAAAACCCAAATAGCATACATACACATCATCATCATCATAGGTTTGTTTATCTCTGCTCTTTGTGTAGTGTATGTCACGATGCACCGACTGGGAAAAGTCCACCACAGACCTTGCGACAGATGTGCTTATCTGCCAGGATGCCCAGTTTTCATCCTCCACGCCCTCGGTAGGCGAGGTTGCCAGCTGAGTCACCAACAGCCCGACCCATGAGACAGATAGTACCGATTTCATGGTTATCTGGTAGCAAGCAAACCAATACCCACACAACATATACACAAACCTGTAATTGTGATGTTGTTGCCAACCACAACGACCATTGTTATTGTCAGTAACACCACCAGCATCACCATCAACAACAACAACAATGACCATATCATCATTAATAACAACAACAACTGTAACATAGGGAGAGGACAGAGTCAGGCACTTCAGCTGAGGATAGAGGAGTGGTGGTGTCCATTTAAACTGGATGATGTAGGCATGCTGGGAAAAGGAACCTCAATTTAACTTTACTTGTAAAGCAGCAAACCACAAGAAAACTAATGTCAAGGCGCTGGGACACATCACCACAAATACAAATCTTAAGTAATTCAGAGGGCGAAAAACAAAGAAAACAAAAACCAACAATCTAACGATCCCCTATGAGCAGCACTAGGTGACAGTGGGAAGGAAAAATTCCCTTATAGGAAGAAACCTCCAGCAGAACCAGGCTCAGGGAGGGACAGACATCTGCTGCAAACTGGGGGGGGGGGCAGCAGGAGAAAAAAAAAAGAGGCAGAAGAGACATACTATTCATACAGAAAACAGTAACATGCAAGTAGAACAAGGTTCATTCAGATACGAAGTGCAATACGTTAAAGCCAGGTTAACTGAGAATTACAGCATTTTTGTAATAGAATAGAATAGAAATAGAATTGGCTTTATTATCACAACGAAACTGTGGGGTGCTCCACCAGGCTACTGTGCAATAGAGAATGGGCATCGACTTCATGCCCGCGCTGCATTCTGGGCCGTTGTCATCATCGTCATGGTCTGGCTTCTTTGTTTACCTGTAGTCTAGCAACTGCTATTGTGGGCAGGACATACGTTTGATGGATGCAGCAAACAGAAAACTAAAATTCCTTATTCAGAGAAGCTGAATAAGGAAAGCAAAGGAGTGCTACTCTAAAAAAAATTTAAGAAATAAACGGGATGATCGATATGAGCACAAGGAAATGGACCACGGATCTCGACCAGCTGCCTGGAGTCATGCTGTCAGATGTGTTTGCCTGCTTGTTTGTGGGTTGAGCGCATAAACCTATGAGCAAATTAAAAATTATAAATCATTTAGAGGCTCATGTTCAATTCACCAATGGATGGGTCCAGCTGCTTCAAATATTCTGGGTGAACGACCAGAAAACTGTTGGTTTAACACAAAGGTAAGCAGTCAATGTTTCTACAAAGTTGAAATACATTGAGATTAATGTCTAGCATTACCCAAAAAATACTTCTAACATAGGAGTAACGCTCTTTGAACCCATGTGCAACGTTATACTGTACAGGTTTCTAACTTACAGCTACCATATAATGGCATATTGGCAGCTTACAGAGCTGCTGCTGCTGCCGCAGTTACACACACACACACACACACACACACACACACACACACACACACAGAGAGAGAGAGACAGCAATACACATGCACTTGTACATATAATGGGACTTGTCGGGAATGTATCTGAGCACTTTCAAGCTACAGGATAAAGATTTTGACCTTTTTCTGCAGCCTGTAACATCAGCTGTCCAGTGTTGTTCTGATCAATATGCCAGAATGTCAGAACACCGGATCAATCAGCTGCTCGCGCAAGAGAAATTTAGAATAGCAGAGATGATGTGGGAAATTATTTGAATTTGCCCTGTGCGTTTTTACATATTTATGGGAGAGGGACTGTCATGGGTGGCCCTCGCGAGCCACCATAAGATGCACAAGTTACCGATGAGTTTGCAATGATGTTTATTAAGGGTTAGGGATGACACAAAGTAGAAAGAAAGGCACGCACGCAAGACAGCTGTTCTGGAGAGGGGACGTCTTTTGCACTTCTAAATATTTTTTAATCACAACTTACCTTGGTGAAAATGCAGTGAACACACGACCATGTTTGCAGGAATATAGTCAAAGCTGATGTCTTTCCATTTGACTGCTGCAATCCATTCCATCCCACGCCTCTTTGTTAGCTCAGAGACCCAATTCACTCCACTTTGCTTCCAAGTCGGGAAGTTAAAAAAAAAAAAAGCGTACACCGTTATCTAACTTTTCCACACCAATCTTGAGAGCAGTTGTGGCATTTGACAATGCAGCAAAACTTCCCCATTCTAACGTTGCAACGGTATTTGGAAGAATAATAATGTGATTGAAAGGACCACATTGGAAATAAATGTTTGTACTTCCATGTGTAATACTTGATTTTGTATGATGTTCTATATGTATATTTACATTTCCTGTGTTTAACATATTCAGTGTCATTTTAATAAGGCTGCGTGTCCACAGGGAAAGCAAACATGCTCTCAAACCCGTTTTCCTGAGCACTTTTCATGCATTTATTAAAAAAGCACTCTGCCCGGTATCCCTGCAACCGCTTGACCTGTCACTCAAAGCATGCTGGGAATTTCAGATTTTGCTCTGAAACACTACACTCACTGGAATAAATCACATCAAGCTGGTAAGAAAAATACACATCCTTCCAAGCTTTGGGCTGTTAAATAATGATCATGGTGTACTTTTCGGCTAGCTGTGATCAGCTGGTGAGAGAGGTGTGCAGCTGATGAGCGCTGCAGCACTCTGAAAGTTGAACTTTTATCAGCTTTCAGCGCCATGAGCACAGAACTGACTGTTGTAGGGGCGTTTTTGCACCGAGGACACTGAGCAAATTAAAACGCCGGGACTACATAGAAAATGAACAGAAAATAGTCGGCCCACAGCAGAAAACAACACATTTGGTGGACACGCAGCATAAACACATTCATTGCTCACAACTAAGCAACAGAAAGGAACAACACTTTTCCCACAATTCCCTGTGGTTTGTCCATCGGGTGATGTCACCGCACCCATTTCTCTATAAAGTCAGTGAGAAGAATTTGAAATTAAACAGTTACAGAACACACAATTAACGATATGACTGAAATAAAATTAAAATTAAAAAGAATAACTAGCCCATAGGGTATTACACAGGTACGGTAGTGGCTTTGTGGGTGGAACTACAGTGGTGTGAAAAAGTGTTTGCCCCCTTCCTGATTTCTCATTTTTTGTACATTTGACACACATAAATGTTTCAGATCATCAAACAAAATTTAAATATGAGACAAAGATAACACAAGTAAAACACACAAATGCAGTTTTAAATGGGTTGTTTATTATTAACGGGATAAAAAAAAACCTAAACCTACATGCCCCTTTGTGAAAAAGGGATTGCCCCCTAAACCTGGTGGTTCCGGCGCCACAAGAGTTGGCTGCCTTTTGCAACAGCGGCTCAATTCTGAGTCTTTTTATCTTCCTTCTTCTCTTCTGATCCGATGAAGGCTTTTTTGATCCGGCACACCTTTCACTCTATGTGTATCACGGACACTCAGATTGCGTCTGGTGGGTCTCCCGAGTCGGTGGACGGAGCCTCTGTTTACAGCGGGAGACAATGCAGCGGGGGGAAGAGCTAGCTAGCACTCGGCCGCCACCCGGTGCTAACAGAGAGGCTCGACATTACCGGAAGCGCTGAAGCGGGAGCGACGCGGGTGCCGGACTGGAGTTTGGGCGGCGTGCAGGAAATATAAGACAGAATAATAAAGAGCGATGGCAAGAACCAAGCAGACCGCCCGTAAATCTACTGGAGGAAAAGTCCCCAGGAAGCAGCTGGCCACCAAGGCTGCTCGAAAAGGCGCTCCAGCTGCCGGTGGTTCCGGCGCCACAAGAGTTGGCTACCTTTTGCAACAGCGGCTCAATTCTGAGTCTTTTTATCTTCCTTCTTCTTTCTGATCCGGTGATGGCTTTCTGATCCGGCACACCTTTCACTCTATGTGTATCACGGACACACAGATTGCGTCCGGGGGTCTCCCGAGTCAGCGGACGGAGCCTCTGTTTACAGCGGGAGACAATGCAGTGGGGAAGAGCTAGCTAGCACTCGGCCGCCACCCGGTGCTAACAGAGAGGCTCGACATACCGGAAGCGCTGAAGCGGGAGCGACGCGGGTGCCGGACTGGAGTTTGGGCGGCGTGCAGGAAATATAAGACAGAATAATAAAGAGCGATGGCAAGAACCAAGCAGACTGCCCGTAAATCTACTGGAGGAAAAGTCCCCAGGAAGCAGCTGGCCACCAAGGCTGCTCGAAAAGGCGCTCCGGCTGCCGGTGGAGTGAGGAGGCCTCACCGTCGCAGGCCCGGTGCCGTGGCTTTGAGAGAGATCCGTCGCTGCTGGAGGTCCATGGAGCTGCTCATCTGTGGGCTGCCCTTCCAGCGTCTGGTGAGGGAGATCGCTCAGGACTTCAGGACCTACCTGCGCTTCCAGAGCTCCGCCGTCATGGCTCTGCAGGAGGTCAGCGAGGCCTACCTGGTGGGTCTCTTTGAGGACACCAACCTGTGCGCCATCCATGCCAAGAGGGTCACCATCATGCCCAAAGACATCCAGCTGGCCTGCCGCATCCGCAGAGAGAGAGCTTAGACTTTCTGCTGCACATCCACCAACCACAGTGCTCCGCACTGTGTGTCTATATATATATTAATATGTACATATGTATACTAGCTGCTCTTGTTTTTTCTTTCCTTCTGATTGTTGCTCTGAGTGTTGCTATCCCTGTGCTGTTGCAATCCTGGAATTTCCCCATTGTAGGACTAACATAGGCTTATCTTAACCTAATAACTGGTTGGGCCACCCTTAGCAGCAACAACTCCAATCAAGCATTTGCGATAAGTGGCAATGAGTCTTTTACAGTGCTGTGGAGGAATTTTGGGCCACTCATCTTTGCAGAATTATTGTTATTAGGCCACATTGGAGGGTTTTTGAACTTGAACCAACTTTTTAAGGTCATGCCACAGCATCTAAATCGGATTCAGGTCAGGACATGACTTTGACTAGGCCACTTCAAAGTCTTCATTTTGTTTTTCTTAAGCTATTAAGAGTTGGACTTGCTGGTGTGTTTTGGATCATTGTCCTGCTTCAGAACCCAAGTGCGCTTCAGCTTAAGGTCACGAACAGATGGCTGGACATTCTCCTACAGGCTTTTTTGGTAGACAGCAGAATTCATGGTTCCATTGACCACAGCAAGTCTCCCAGGTCCTGAAGCAGCAAAACACCCCCAAACCATCACATGACCACCACCATAGTTTACTGGTGGTATGATGTTGCTTTTCTGAAATGCTGTGTTACTTTTACGCTAGATGTAATGGGACACACACACCTTCCAAAAAGTCCAACTTTTGTCTTGTCTGCCCACAGAGTATTTTCCCAAAGGTCTTGGGGATCATCAAGATGTTTTCTGACAAAACTGAGACGAGCCTTTATATTCTTTTTGCGAAGCATTGATTTTCATCTTGGAACTCTGCCATGCAGGACATTTTTGCCCAAGCTTTTTCTTATGGCGAAGTCATGAACACTGACCTTAACTGAGGCAAGTGAGGCCTGCAGTTCTATCGATGCTGTTGTAGGGTCTTTTGTGACTCTTGGATGAGTTGTTTCTTTGCTCTTGGGGTAATTTTGGTCTGCCAGCCACTCCTGACAAGGTTCTCCACTGTTCCATGCTTTCACTGTTTGTGGATAATGGCTCTCACTGTGGTTTGCTGGAGTTCCAAAGCATTAGAACTGACTTAATAACCTTTTCTGACATATACAGTGGGGGAAAAAAGTATTTAGTCAGCCACCAATTGTGCAAGTTCTCCCACTTAAAAGATGAGAGAGGTCTCCAATTTTCATCATAGGTATACCTCAACTATGAGAGACAAAATGAGAAAAAAAAATCCAGAAAATCACATTGAAGGATTTTTAATGAATTAATTGGTAAATTCCTTGGTAAAATAAGTATTTGGTCACCTACAAACAAGCAAGATTTCTGGCTCTCACAGACCTGTAACTTCTTCTTTAAGAGGCTCCTCTGTCCTCCACTCGTTACCTGTATTAATGGCACCTGTTTGAACTCATTATCAGTATAAAAGACACCTGTCCACAACCTCAAACAGTCAGACTCCAAACTCCACTATGGCCAAGACCAAAGAGCTATCAAAGGACACCAGAAACAAAATTGTAGACCTGCACCAAGCTGGGAAGACTGAATCTGCAATAGGTAAGCAGCTTGGTGTGAAGAAATCAACTGTGGGAGCAATTATTAGAAAATGGAAGACATACAAGACCACAGATAATCTCCCTCCATCTGGGGCTCCACGCAAGATCTCACCCCGTGGGGTGAAAATGATCACGAGAACGGTGAGCAAAAATCCCAGAACCACACGGGGGGACCCAGTGAATGACCTGCAGAGAGCTGGGACCAAAGTAACAAAGGCTACATCAGTAACACACTATGCCGCCAGGGACTCAAATCCTGCAGTGCCAGACGTGTCCCCCTGCTTAAGCCAGTACATGTCCAGGCCCGTCTGAAGTTTGCTAGAGAGCATTTGGATGATCCAGAAGAGGATTGGGAGAATGTCATATGGTCAGATGAAACCAAAATAGAACTTTTTGGTAAAAACTCAACTTGTCGTGTTTAGAGGAGAAAGAACACCATACCTACTGTGAAGCATGGGGGTGAAAACATTATACTTTGGGGCTGTTTTTCTGCAAAGGGACCAGGACAACTGATCCGTGGAAAGGAAAGAATGAATGGGGTCATGTATCGTGAGATTTTGAGTGAAAACCTCCTTCCATCAGCAAGGGCATTGAAGATGAAACATGGCTGGGTCTTTCAGCATGACAATGATCCCAAACACACCGCCCGGGCAACGAAGGAGTGGCTTCGTAAGAAGCATTTCAAGGTCCTGGAGTGGCCTAGACAGTCTCCAGATCTCAACCCCATAGAAAATCTTTGGAGGGAGTTGAAAGTCCATGTTGCCCAGTGACAGCCCCAAAACATCACTGCTCTAGAGGAGATCTGCATGGAGGAATGGGCCAAAATACCAGCAACAGTGTGTGAAAACCTTGTGAAGACTTACAGAAAACGTTTGACCTCTGTCATTGCCAACAAAGGGTATATAACAAAGTATTGAGATGAACTTTTGTTATTGACCAAATACTTATTTTACCGAGGAATTTACCAATTAATTCATTAAAAATCCTTCAATGGGATTTTCTGATTTTTTTTTCTCATTTTGTCTCTCATAGTTGAGGTATACCTATGATGAAAATTGGAGACCTCTCTCATCTTTTAAGTGGGAGAACTTGCACAATTGGTGGCTGACTAAATACCTTTTTTCCCCACTGTAGGTCTCAATTACTCTGTTTCTCCTTTGTTCCTGAATTTCTTTGGATCGTAGCATGCTGTCTAGCTTTTGAGGAACTTTTGGTCCACTTCACTTTTTGAAGCAGGTCCTATTTAAGTGATTTCTTTATTGAGAACAGGTGTGGCAGTAGTCAGGCCTGGGCATGGCTAGATAAATTGAACTCAACTTGCCATTATCATCATCATAGCAGTCTGTTGGTGGTGACAATGACTTTCATTTAGGTCTGATCCGATTCCTCCACGCAACTCTGTCCTTCGCCTTCCGCTGCCAGGAACTCCTGACCTTGTTAACCCGGGCGATGTCCGAGGCAGTATGAGATGCTCTCTGACCTACTATTTCATGAAACTGCTTGCAAAGTATTTGAGTACAGCTAGCTTTTGCTGGACTAGCAGCATATTCTTGGCAGATTGAGAAATTATCAGTGGCAAAGACAGGCCAAGACACATTAACTCCAGTATCTGTTGCAGTGACTGACCAGATGACAGGTTTGTTTATCTCTGCTCTTTGTGTAGTGCATGTCATGATGCACCGACTGGCAAAAGTCCACCACAGACCTTACGACAGATGTGCTTATCTGCCAGGATGTCCAGTCTCACCCCGTGTAACTGGGAGTGGTCCACCACAGCCCTGTGACAGATACTGTATTGTTTTTAGTTCTGCCAGGATGCCCAGTTTCACCCTTCACGCCATGGGAAGGGCGGGGTTGCCGGTTGAGCTGCCGACTGCCCGACCCATGAGACAGGTAGTACTGGTTTTCATGGTTACCCGGTAACAATCAAACCAGTTCCTGACCTGACATGAGTCAGGTTTCAGCTTTCCAAAGATGTGATAAACCACCTTTAATTTATATTTTAACAGCGGTGGGAAGGGGGGGGTAGTCATTTTTTCACACAGGGCTATGTCGGTTTGGACCTTTTTTTACTCTTAATAATGAACACTGGGTGGGGGTGCTAGTGAGCATGTGAAGGGAGTGGACATGTTTCGGCTCCGCTCCTCTTCGAGTTCTGTTAAAAGTGCAATAATGCTGTATAAAAACGGACATACAGGTGCATAAAGCTTGTCTACTCCACGTTTAAATCAACTGCTTGTGAGATGCCAAAGCCACAGGCGACCAGCAAATCGAAATCTGCTGAAGTTCAAGTTACTGGAGCCTTGGCTCATGCTAAAGATGGGTCTGCTAATCCACCCTCCAGCCCAGACAAATCGCCGGACAAAACGTATGAGATGTGTAAAGAACTTTGCCAGCAGATGTCCGACTCAATTCTACATGTTATCAATGAGTGATTTGATGCCTTCCAAATCAGCCTTCTGTGGGCTATATTACTCATATATTCCATAACCTACATATGTTGAAGCATGTGGAAATGTTTGGTAATTACATATGTAAAGCAACTTCACACCTCTGAAAGGAGAAAGGCTCCCAAACGCCAAGTAAAGAACAAAGACGTTCCCAGACACTGCGGTGGAGACTGGAGGAGCTACCCTCACCCCCTGGGCGAGGAGAGGAAATACCAAGACAATGGGGGGATTAAGATAATGAGGGATGTCAGCCTTTGTTATGCATGTCTTTTGTTAGGTGCAAGTATAAAGTCAGTGAGCTGGAGATATTCGCTCTCTTTTCCTTCTGTTACCTCTGCACTAGAATGAAACTTGTTAGGAAAGCTGATAAATAAACTTTGGTTTATATATCAGATCGCCTCATCATTTCAGGCTCTTCTACACTGGTGACCCCTGACGCGAGTATGGACCTGAGGCGTTCCCCCGCAATCGGCTCATCCGTGGCGACCCAGGCAGACGCCAGCGACCACGCAGACGGGGGAATAGATGGACGACGTTCCCCCCCCGGCAGAAGGGATTGAGAGGGCTCAACCGAGCACCAGCACCGCTGTGAGAGCCGAAGCAAGGCACTCTCACCCTGCGGACACAGCAGTGATGGTATACACGAATGCCGTCGCTGTCAAGCTGCCAGACTTCTGGCAAGAAGACCCCGCCTTGTGGTTTCAGCAAGCTGAAGCCCAGTTTGCACTGGCGGGCATCACAGCTGACGATACGAAATTCTATCATATCGTCTCCAAACTCGACGCCGCCACTTCGAGGTGTGTGCGGAGCATGATCCGGTGGCCGCCGGCCCAAGACAAATATGAGATACTGAAAGCAACCATCGTGGCAAATTACGTCCCCTCAGCTGAAGAGAGAGCCGAGAAGATCCTGGCGGTCTACGGCCACAAAGGGTGCAAACCTAAAGCCCTCATGGAGGATTTGCTGCAGCTTAAAGAAGAGGACAACGACAACTTCCTCCTCCAATTCATATTCCTCAGCACGCTGCCGCCACACATGAGAGGGGCACTCGCCAACATGAGATGCAGCACCCAGCAAGACTTCCGCGTGCTCGCCAACGAAGCTCAACGGCTCGTCAACGCCTGCAAGGAGCAGACACCCACAGCAGCATCCGCAGACCTCAACGCTGATGCCCAGAACCATGAAGAGCCACAACCCACTGAGCAGATCCAGCCCGCGGTGACAGCGACACGGCCAAAACATAACAGACGGAGTGACGTCTGTTATTATCACCACTGTTTCGCCGAGAAGGCTCACAAATGTGTTCCCCCCTGCCAATTTAAACGCCAAAGCCGAGAGCCGTTAACGGCAGCGGTTCTCGGCGAGAAGAATAAGCTGTTGTATGTGACGGATGGACACACCGGCAAGCAATTCCTCATCGACACAGGAGCTCAGCTGAGTTTCGTCACGCCCTCCCACACAGATCGAGCCATGGGCACCCGGGGCAACGGAGCGGTGGCAGCCAACGGCTCTAACATCGACACTTTCGGCGAAAAGAGCCTGCACCTCCACATCCACGGCCGCAACTACAGATGGACATTTGTTGTAGTGGCGGTGAGCTTTAACTTGTTAGGCGCAGATTTTTTGTGTGCACATGGGTTATTAGTGGATCTAGCAAATAGGCGCTTGGTTAATGCACTGTCCATTGCTTCTATTCCATGCTCAGCTCGAGTTTCTCCACCACCTGTGCAGGCTAACGTCACCACGGCAGGAGGTAAGTTTGAGCAACTCCTCACCCAATTTCCAGCACTCACAATTCCCAAATTCTCAGCCACTGTGGCTAAACACGGGGTTGAACACTTTATTCCCACAACGGGCCCACCCGTATTTGCCAAAGCTCGCCGCTTAGACGCGGCCAAGCTCAACATAGCACGGGACGAGTTTACGACCCTTGAAAAATTGGGCATTGTTAGACGCTCGAAGAGCCCTTGGGCCTCACCACTTCACATGGTTCCGAAATCCGACGGTTCTTGGAGACCGTGCGGAGATTACCGCAGATTAAACAACGCTACAGCGCATGACCGCTACCCAATTCCTCACATTCAAGATTTTTCACTACATCTGGCGGGTGCGCGCATTTTTTCAAAAATAGACTTAGTCCGCGGTTATCATCAAGTCCCAGTCCGAGCGGAGGACATTCCTAAAACAGCTGTAATATCCCCTTTCGGCCTTTTTGAATTTCTGCGAATGCCTTTCGGCCTCAAAGGCGCTGCTCAAACTCTTCAACGAATGATGGACGCAGTCTTACGCGACCTTCCTATTGTCTTCGTCTACCTCGACGACATGCTGGTAGCCAGCTCGTCTGAGGAAGAACACGAGCAGCACCTCACTACGGTTTTTCAGAGGCTAGAAGAGCACGGGCTAATAATCAATCCAGCCAAATGCAAATTCGGCGTGTCACAAACTGATTTTTTAGGACACAAAGTCTCTCCGAAGGGGGCAGTTCCACTTCCAGACAAAGTTCACGCGATAAAAAGTTTCCCACGGCCACAGACAGTCAAATCGCTACAAGAATTTTTAGGAATGGTTAATTTTTACAACCGTTTCCTCCCCCACGCAGCTCAGCTCATGCAGCCCCTATATGACGCGCTCAGAAAAAAGAAAGCTTCCAACGCGGTCGAATGGACCCCGGAGTGCGAACACGCCTTCGCGGAAGTAAAGAGCGCTCTAGCTAACGCCACATTGTTAGTTCACCCAGATCCCTCGGTCCGCATCGCGCTTACCACAGACGCTTCGGACATGGCTATAGGGGCAGTTGTAGAACAACATGTCAGCGGGATCTGGCAACCTTTAGCATTCTTTAGCAAATCGCTAAACCAAACTGAGCGTAAATACAGCACTTTTGACAGGGAGCTGCTAGCGCTTCATTTATTCATCCGCCACTTCCAGTTCTGGTTAGAAGGGCGGAGTTTCACGGCTTTTGTAGACCATAAACCGCTCACCTTTGCTATGGCTAAAATTTCAGAACCATGGTCAGGCAGGCAACAAAGACAGCTGGCTGCAATTTCAGAGTTCACCACAGACATTAGACACGTGGCAGGCAAACTTAACGTGGTAGCAGACTGCCTCTCTCGCGCTGTGACATCACCAGAGCGCAAGGAGACAGATTATACTGCCTCAGCAGCAGAACTCTTCACTAACGCAGACACATACGCAGCACCTATACATGCAGGGATAGATTATGCAGCCATGGCAGAGGAACAAAGCAGTGACGCGGACGTGCGCGAACTCCTGTCTGGACCAACAGGGTTAAGGCTGGAGAAAAAGGGTTTATGCGACGGCGTGCCCCCCATAATATGCAATGTTTCAACCGGCCGACCTCGCCCGTTAGTACCAGCTACATGGCGCCACCGTATTTTTGACGCAATTCACTCCCTCGCGCACCCAGGTGTGTGCGCCTCGGTTAAAATGGTCGCCGAAAAGTTTGTGTGGCCAGGCCTGTGCAAAAACATAAAAGAATGAGCAAAAACTTGCATTTCTTGTCAGCGCGCCAAAATACACAGACACACAAAAGCCCCTCTGGAGCCTTTTCCAATCCCTGCTAGAAGGTTCGACCACGTTCATGTCAACCTCGTGGGGCCACTACCTTCCTCCCAAGGTTTCCCACACGTGTTAACAATGATAGACCGCACCACACGCTGGCCAGAGGCAGTCCCTCTAGCGGCAACCACAGCGGAGGAAGTCGCTCGCATCTTTTTGACAAACTGGGTAGCACGTTTCGGCATCCCATCGGACATCACGTCTGATAGGGGGCCTCAATTTGTCTCAGAGCTTTGGTCAGCCATGTCCAGCAGCTTAGGGGCAACAATTCACCGCACCACCGCTTATCACCCTCAGGCTAATGGGTTATGCGAGCGTTTTCACAGGTCTTTAAAGGCCGCCCTCAGAGCCTCACTAACGGATACAAATTGGGTAAATAAACTTCCCTGGGTTTTATTGGGGTTGCGTGCTGTGCCTAAAGAGGATCTAGACGCCTCTCCGGCAGAATTAGGTTTTGCACAACCTCTCAGGCTCCCAGATGAATTTTTACCAGAGAATCCAGAGCCAGGGCATCTTCCAGTCCCAAGGTTTTTAGGCAGCAACGGACCGGACTCTCTCCCCGGTCCAGCTCATCACTCCTTTCCATGGATTTTTGTCCCTCAAGCTTTAAAAAACACTGAGTTCGTTTTTGTTAGGCATGAAGCTTTAAAACCAACTTTTCGCCAAGCATACGATGGGCCATTCAGAGTGCTGGAACATGGTGATAAACACTTTGTGCTTGATTTTGGGGACAGAAAAGAAACAGTCAGCATTAACAGACTTAAACCTGCCTTCTTGTTGAAAGACGAGCCTGCACAGTTGGCGAGAGCACCTCGGCGGGGTAGACCCCCCAAGAGAAAAGACTCAGCCCCCCTGCAGGGAACAATTAACCACTCTCCTTCCCACGCTGCAGATTCCTCACAAGAAGGTTCCAGCAGGACGCCTAAACGAACCCACAGCAGTTTTGGAAGAAGATTAAAACCCAGACAGCACAGGGACTGATGCAAACCACTCCACAATTGTTCACTAATTGTGCTGCAACAGTTTAGGACTGACTTATGATTTTACTATGCTGTTATGATTACCACTGAACTCTCTTTGGGGCATGGCTGCTAGAAAGTTTCTTCTGTGGCAAGAGATGTAACACTTAGTATGTCATAGTAATTATCTTAGACTGTTAACCTTTCTATTGTCCTTTCTTAGTCGTTTGGGGGGGGGCTCTATTACTCATATATTCCATAACCTACATATGTTGAAGCATGTGGAAATGTTTGGTAATTACATATGTAAAGCAACTTCACACCTCTGAAAGGACAAAGGCTCCCAACCGCCAAGTGAAGAACAAAGACGTTCCCAGACACTGCGGTGGAGACCGGAGGAGCTACCCTCACCCCCTGGGCGAGGAGAGGAAATACCAAGACAATGGGGGGGATTAAGATAATGAGGGATGTCAGCCTTTATTATGCATGTCTTTTGTTAGGTGCAAGTATAAAGTCAGTGAGCTTGAGATATTCGCTCTCTTTTCCTTCTGTTACCTCTGCACTAGAATGAGACTTGTTAGGAGAGCTGATAAATAAACTTTGGTTTATATATCAAATCGCCTCATCATTTCAGGCTCTTCTACACTTCAGTCATTAGTGACTACTCAAGCTGACCTTCAAGCTCGTGTGGCTAACTATGAGCTAGCAACCAGCAACCTCAAAACGCGGATGCAGGAGCTTGAAGCTACGTGCTCAGAGCTCGCTAGCCAAAACAAACAGCTCCAAGCTAAGGTGCTGGACCTGGAGGCTCGCTCTCGGAGACACAACATTAAGATCGTGGGGATACCAGAGGGCGAGGAAGGAGGTAAACCCACAGAGTTCATTTCACAGCTGTTACCTCAACTGCTCAGAGACAAGTGTTTTTCGCAACCGGTCAAAGTGGACCGTGCACATCGCTCTCTTCAGCCGAAGCCAGCACCTGGAGGCAGACCACACACCATCATGGTGCGGCTCCACCACTTTCAGGATAAAGAGTTGATTCTGCGTTACAGCAGGCTGAACGCTATGCAGTATAAAGATAACAAAGTCTTAATTTTTCCAGATTACACTAATGAGGTGATGATGCAACAGTGTGCCTTTTGGGATGTGATGCAGCTGCTTCGGAACAGAGGAATTAAACATGCTCTGCGGTACCCAGCTAGGCTGCATAGTTATGTACCAACAAGAGAAGGAAGCACTTGTGATTTTTAGCAATCCAAAAGAAGCAGCACTTTTTCTGGAAAAGATTGAACGGGGGGAGTAGACTCACGTACACCCACTGGTAGCTCAACTAAAAGGTACTCCAGTTAATATGCTGTGGAATGGTTGGGGGAGCCAATACTTGCACTGTTGACTGTGAAAAGATTTTTCATGTTAAACTGAGACGAATATAAAGCACCTTATGTTTGAATGTTTATTTTGTTAGCGGGTGTAAAATCCCCAACATATCATTGCTATGACGGTATTAATTTTTTTTTTTTTTCATTTTTCTTTCTCGAAGAGGGCAGCCCTTGATGGTGAAGTTAGTTTCTTGCCCGGTAGCTCCTGTTCAGATGGAAAACCGGGATTTTTGTGTCTGGTTTAGGGACACGCGAAGGGGGTGGGGGGTGAATATATGTTCTGTTATTGCTCAAATAGTTTTTTTTGTGTGTGCCCGTGTCTTCCTTTTTTGTTTTTTGTTTTTTTGTTTTATCACATATAAGTTGTTCCTCTGTTTTTTCTCACTGTTTTACTTTTCTCTTGTGTGCCAGATATTACACACGGTGTGCCAGGTTGGTCGGTTGGAATGTGGGCCTTGTACGTTTTGGATGCAGAGGTCTCTTGATAAAGCAGATCTAGGGGGAAGGGATGTCACAGTGGTCTCATGGAATGTTAAGGGGCTTGGCCATGCAGTTAAGAGAGATAAAGTTTTCAGACACCTTAAATCCCTCTCTGCTGATGTGATTTTTCTGCAGGAAACTCATATCAAAGCAACTGAACAACGCAGATTGAGGTGTAGTTGGATATCACAGGTTTACCAGTCATCCTTTACGTCTCATGCTCGAGGTGTGGCCATCCTCTTCAAGAAAAATATCCCATTTCAATTTATGTCCATGACAACAGACCCCCATGGTAGGTACATCAGGGTGTTGGGTACTATAAATTCATTTCATTCATTTCCTCTCGGCGCCACACCAGTCGGCTGCCTTTTGCAACAGCGGCTCGATTCCGAGTTTTTTTTTTTTTTTTTTTTTTTCCCTTCCTCTCTCTTTTGATCACTTTTTTTTTTTTTTTTTTTTTCACCCCACTTATATCACGGACACACAGATCATCCCAAATGTCTCCTGAGCCGGTGGACGGAGCCACTGTTTATAGCAGGATACGATATAACAGGGAAGAGCTGCTAGCATTTAACCGCCACCCGGTCCCACTGGAAAAACTCGACATACCGAGAGAACTGAGGCGAAAACGCCGCGGCTGCCGGGCTGGAGTAAGGCGGAGGACAAAAAATATAAGGTACAGACCCTCCCTTCCATCTGTTGTCATGGGAAATGTACGGTCGATACTGGGAAAGTTAGTTGAGCTAGCGGCTATCTCCCGTTATGATAGCACTTACCGGGAGTGCTCTCTCCTTTTGTTTACTGAGACGTGGCTAACTGAACTAGCAGCAGATGCTAACATTGAGCTGGAGGGTTTTCACACGATACGAGCTGACCGAACACCAGAGAGTGGCAAAACTAGGGGCGGTGGAGTGATAATGTATGTTAACAACAACTGGTGCAGACCGGGACATATCACTGTTAAACAACGACACTGCAGCAAAGACATTGAGTTGCTAGCTGTTAGCATGAGGCCTACATATCTCCCGAGAGAACACTCACACGTGATCTGCATTGTTGTTTATGCAAATCCGACGGCGAACGCTGGGACAGCGCGTGACGTCATCCATTCAGTAACCAGCAGGCTGCAGACAGAACACCCAGATGCTCTTCTCCTCATCTCAGGCGATTTCAACCACGTTTCACTGTCTCCCATTCTGCCCACTTTCACCCAGTATGTCACATGCCACACTAGAGACAATAAAACACTGGATTTGTTCTACGCAAACACTAAGGAGGCGTACACCTCATCACAACTCCCCCCACTTGGGAGATCGGATCACAACTTGGTTCATCTCCGACCGGTGTACAAACCCCTAGTGCACAGACAACCTCCGGCCATGCACACTGTGGAGTTATGGTCTGAGGAGACAATGGACACTCTAAAGGACTGTTTTGAAGCCACTGCCTGGAAGCAGCTCTGCGATCCACATGGTGAGGACATCGATGGCCTCATTCACACCTTCACGGGCTACCTCAGCTTCTGTGTGGACAAATCCGTTCCCACCAAGACCATACGGCGTCACTCAAACAACAAACCCTGGATCAACCCTGAGATAAAAACACTTCTGAGAGAGAAGAAGAGGATCTTCAGGTCGGGGAACAGGGAGATGCTGAAGTCCGTACAGAGGGAGCTGAGGAGAAAGATCAGAGAAGGCAAGGACAGCTTCAGGAAGAAGATGGAGGACAAGCTGCAACAGAGCGACATCAGCGGGGTCTGGAGAAACCTCAAAACCATCTCGGGGCTCCAGAATACCTCCCCCCAGGCCACGGGGGGCAGGGAGTGGGCGAACAACCTGAATCTGTTTTTCAATAGATTTGACCAACCGCCCTCCCCCCTGTCTGCACAACAACCACTGCTGCCTCTAAGAAATCAAGTCCTGCTACCCACTCCCCACTCCACCGACACCCCCCCACTCCCAACACACAGCCCCCCATCCTGACCCTGACCAAGACCCAGGTGAGGACGGAGCTGAGGAAGATCAAGGCGAGGAAGGCGTCGGGACCGGACGGCATCAGCACAAAGCTTCTCAAGTCCTGTGCAGACCAGCTGTGTGGGATTGTGACGTATATCTTCAACATGAGCCTGAAACTGGGGAGGGTACCACAGCTGTGGAAAACATCTTGTGTGGTACCTGTACCAAAAACTTCCCACCCCAAAGACCTGAACAGCTTCAGACCGGTGGCCTTGACGTCCCACTTGATGAAGACCCTGGAGAGACTGCTCCTTGCTCATCTCCGCCCCCTGGTGGAACCAGCGATGGATCCACTCCAGTTCGCCTACCAGCATGGCATTGGGGTGGAGGATGCGGTGATCTTCCTCCTTCACCGTTCTCTGTCCCACCTGGAGAAGCCCGGGAATATGGTGAGGATCATGTTCTTTGACTTCTCCAGTGCTTTCAACACCATCCAACCGATGATCCTGAAGGACAAGCTGCTGCGCGCAGGGGTGGACCAGCACCTGTCATCATGGATCCTGGTCTACCTCACGAACCGGCCTCAGTTTGTGAGAACCCGGGACTGTGTTTCCGACACGATCATCAGTAGCACGGGGGCCCCCCAGGGAACGGTGCTGGCTCCCTTCTTGTTCACTCTTTATACTGCGGACTTCTCACACAACACAACACATTGCCATCTACAGAAGTTCTCTGATGACTCTGCGATCGTTGGTCTCATCTCCAGCGGAGATGAAGCTGAGTACAGAGGGCTTATCCAGGACTTTGTGGACTGGTGCCATCGGAACTGCCTCCAGATCAACGCGAGGAAAACTAAGGAGCTGGTGGTGGACTGCCGCAGGCATGGGCAGCCCCTCACAGCACCAGTAAATATACAGGGAACAGACATCGAGATGGTGACATCCTACAAGTACCTGGGTATTCATCTGAACAATAAACTAGACTGGTCACACAATACTGACGCACTCTACAAGAAGGGACAGCGCAAGCTGTTCCTGCTGAGGAGACTCAGGTCTTTTGGTGTACAAGGGGCGCTGCTGAAGTCATTCTATGACACGGTGGTGGCATCAGCCATCACTTTTGGAGTGGTCTGCTGGGGCAGTGGCATTACTGCAGCCGATAGGAAGAGACTGAACAAACTGATTAAGAAAGCTAGCTCTGTCCTGGGGCAACGCCTTGATCCGATGGAGGAGATAGGAGAGAGAAGGACGGTGGCTAAACTGTCATCTCTGCTGGAGTCCGAGTTCCACCCTATGCAGGACATACTGGATGCACTGAGGAGCTCATTTAGCAGCAGACTACATCATCCCAGGTGCACAACCGAGAGGTTTCGTAGGTCCTTCCTACCAACGGCTGTCAGACTGTACAACCTAAGCAGGGCTGCTCGCAGAGATAGCAAAAAGACGTAACAAACTAATAGTTTTTTTTTTTTTTTTTTTTTTTTTTTTTGAATGCAAAAGATGCAATAGACTTACACAATGGTCCTCTCCGGCATACAACTAGGAACATACCGGTCGCTATGGAGGGTGAGAATATGTATGGGCACATAATCATACCATGTAGGATAACTAAATGGACGGTTATGCTGTTTCATCCCACCTAGCAACAATGCTCTGCACTGTGTGTGTTTATATATTTACATATTTATTCCATCTAGCTACAATGCTCTGCACTGGGTGTGTTTATATTTATATATCTATATATTTATTCCATCTAGCTACAATGCTCCGCACTGTGTTTTTATATATCTACATATTATTCCATCTAGCTACATTGCTCCGCACTGTGTGTGTTTATATACTTGCATATTTATTCCACCTAGCTGCAATGCTCCATACTGTGGGTGTTTATATATTTACATATTTATTCCATCTAGCTACAATGCTCTGCACTGTGTGTTCATATATTCATATATTTATTCCATCCAGCTACAATGCTCTGCACTGTGTGTCTGTGTGTGTGTGTGTGTATATATATATATTTTATAGTAATATGTACATATGTATATTAGCTGCTCTTGCTTGCTTGTTTTTTCTTGCCTTCTGATTGTTGCTCTGAGTGTTGGTATCCCTGTGCTGTTGCAATCCTGGAATTTCCCCGTTGTGGGACTAATAAAGGCTTATCTTATCTTATCTTATCTTATCTTATTTCCATTGACGTTTTTAAACATTTATGGTCCAAATATAGATGATCCAAATTTTTTCAAGAATTTTTTTGAGCTGCTCCCAAATGAAGGCAGTTCAAATATAATAATCGGTGGTGATTTAAATTGTTACTTAGATCCTTATTTGGACAGGCTGTCTTCTCGCCCTCCCCCAAATATAGCTTCAGTACAGGTCCTAAATAAATCATACAGCAGAATAGATTATCTCTCAGCTGATTTCTTATGTTACTAATTCAAAATATCATAATATTCTGATCTCAGATCATAGTCCTGTGACAATTTCCTTGAAATTCCCCCTTTCTAAACAAACTTATTCTTGGCGTTTCAATCCATCATTACTTTCAGATGAAAAATTCACAAATTATATTACCACTCGGTTAAAAGATTTCATGGAAATAAATGACAATGGTGAGGTGACAGACGCCATCCTCTGGGAAACGCTCAAAGTGGTTGTTCGTGGGTATATCATTTCTTACGAAACTGGTGTTAAAAAAGAAAGGGAGGGGCGCTTAAAAGAGATTAAAAGCATCCTCCCCACCCTTGAAATGACGTATCAGGCTTCAAATTCCATGGAAGATTATAATAAGATTATGAAAGTCAACTATGAATATAACTGTATCTTGGGTGGTCAGGTAAATAAGCTCCTCTTAAAACTAAAACAGAAGCACTTTGAACTGGCAGATAAGCCTGAAAAGCTTCTAACACGACAGCTTAAAGGTGTTCAGGCATCAAGGTCTATTCATTGAATTAAATCAAAGACAGGTACATTATTAACCAACCCCAAAGATATAAATGGTTGTTTTAAAGAACTTTATAGTGAACTTTATAGTTCCAAATGTTCCCCCTCTCACTCCAATTTAAATGATTTTTTTGATTCTCTTATATTACCCAAACTTACAGATATAGCTAGGAAAGATTTAGATTCCGATTTCACATTGGACGAGATAAAATCTGTCATTAAGTCATTTCCATCTGGTAAAGCAGCAGGACCTGATGGTTTTGGTTGTGAATTTTATAAAAAGCTTTGTGATATTCTTGCTCCTCTTCTACTTAGAATGACATATGAGTTAAAGGCAAACAAGACCCTACCTAAAACATTAAATGAGGCCAACATCATATTAATCTTAAAGAAAGGGAAAGACGAGACGGACCCAGCCAGTTACAGACCCATTTCACTTCAGAATTTTGATAGGAAGGTAATTACTAAATTGCCGGCTATTTGGCTAAATAAATATCTTTCTGTGGTGCACATATGTAGTTTCACGGGCTCACATGTATATGACTGTTCGTATGCTCTCATGTGTATTCCTGTGTGCTTATTTTGGCTTCACGTCTGAAGAGGAACAAAAGGTCTGGACCTCCTAGGGAGATGAGGAGGATGTGAGAGTTGGCCTTTTGATATGCAAGGAGATGGACATGAAGGATTTCCTG
This sequence comes from Pholidichthys leucotaenia, assembly GCA_020510985.1. Taxonomy (NCBI): domain Eukaryota; kingdom Metazoa; phylum Chordata; class Actinopteri; order Cichliformes; family Pholidichthyidae; genus Pholidichthys; species Pholidichthys leucotaenia. Next base: position 71,006,013 of record CM035841.1, read on the forward strand.
ACCACCCAGGTTTGGGTGAAAGAGATAGGAACTGCAGGGGGGAGGCATTGTGTTTGGGATTTAAAGACAATGGGATTTTGTGCTTTGATGTCAGGGGTATAAGACTGGCAGATGTTGGGGGGTTCTGCCTCTTTTCTGTATTTGAATGTTGGAGAGTGTGTTAAGAATAAAATGGAACTTGAGAAATAACTCAGCCTCATCCTTTCCACACAATCTCCACACTGGTGACCTTAAGACGTATTATGGCCGGTGACGATTCTCCTGCACCGGACTCATCAGGAGCCAACCAGGCTAATGCAGCTACCACAGTCCAGCTACCTGATTTCTGGCAGCATAGCCCGCGCTCCTGGTTTAACGAAATCGAGGCACAGTTCCATCTTCGGAAGGTTTCGGCAGACGCCACGAAATTCTACCATGTGGTTGCAAAGCTGGACAGCCACACAGCCCAGCGAGTAGAGAGCCTGATTAACCACCCGCCAGACGACGACAAGTATGGCACATTGAAGGCTGCTCTCATCCGTTTTTTCACCCCCTCGCTGGGAGAGCGAGCAGAGAAGCTCCTGGCATTGACTGAGTGCGAGGTCGACAGACCTGCAGACCTGATGGCGAAGATGCTGAGTTTGAGAGACTCCGAAGATGATGGTTTTATCTTCGCCCACCTTTTCCTCAGGACACTACCGTCAGCGGTGAGAGTTACCCTGGCCAGTTCACAGCTGCTGGCCCACCGGGACTACCACGAGCTGGGCCAGGAGGCGCAGCGACTCGTCGACGCCCATAGACAACACACGGCCACGACCGCAGCAGCGGAGCTGGGCGCAACATCTGGAGATGGCAGGGGGCCAGAGGCTGCAGCACCAGACTCACCGACGACAGCAGCGGCGGAGGCCAGGAGACGCAGAGCGGACGACGTCCTTTGCTTTTACCATCGCCGTTTCGCCAAGAGGCCACGCAAGTGCATTCCACCGTGCCAGTTCAAGCGCTCGGGAAACGCCAAGACCGGGAGTCGGTAGCAGCTGTGGCTCTCGGTGAAGAGAACAAGCTGCTCTACCTGAGGGACGCGCGATCGGGGAGACACTTCCTCGTGGACACAGGCTCCCAGCTGAGTTTCATCACACCTTCCTACGCTGACTGGCTGGCGCCTTCCAGTGGCCCTGTGGCTTCAGCAGCAAATGGCTCGGCGATTAAGACCTTTGGGGAGAAGACCCTGTCTCTCTCTTTCCACGGCCGTACATTCGAGTGGACTTTCGTCATAGCGGCAGTCAATTTCAACATGTTAGGTGCTGATTTTTTGTGCTCACATGGTTTGTTGGTCGATCTTGTTAACAGACGCCTGGTTAATGCACTCTCTTTTTCTTCTATTCCCTGTACAGCGCGAGTGACTCCGCCAACAGCATAAGCCAACGTCACAGCTGCAGGTGGTAAGTTTCACTCACTCCTCAATCAGTTTCCAGCACTCACGGTGCTAACGTTTTCGGCGACCGTGGCTAAACACGGGGTGGAGCATTTTATTACTACCACCGGGCCACCCGTTTTTGCAAAAGCTCGGAGCTTGGATTCAGCTAAACTGGCCATAGGGCGCGAGGAAATCGCCAACCTAGAAAAATTGGGCATCATCAGAGGTTCAAACAGCCCTTGGGCTTCATCGCTTCACATGGTCCCTAAAACTGATGGCTCGTGGCAGCCGTGCGGTGATTTTCGCAGGCTGAGCAATGCTATAGCACACGACCGCTACCCAATCCCACATATCCAGGATTTTTCAGTTCATTTGGTGGGGATGCACGTTTTTTCTAAGATAGACTTGGTGCGCGGTTATCATCAGGTCCCAGTACGCGCTGAGGACATACCCAAAACAGCTGTAATAACTCCTTTCGGGCTTTTTGAGTTTTTGCGCATGCCGTTTGGGCTTAAAGGCGCAGCGCAGACTTTCCAACGCATGATGGACGCGGTGTTGCGCGATCTTCCTTTCGTGTTCGTCTACCTGGACGACATTTTAGTAGCCAGTGCGTCCGAAGACGAACACGAAAACCACCTCACGACAGTTTTCCAGAGGTTGGCAGAGCACGGGCTAATAATTAACCCAGCGAAGTGTCAGTTCGGGGTGGCGCAGATTGATTTTTTGGGGCATCGCGTCTCTCCCGAGGGTGCAGTTCCTCTGCCTGACAAGGTGCGCGTGGTGGCAAATTTTCCCCAGCCACAAACGGTCAAAGCGTTACAGGAGTTTTTGGGAATGGTGAATTTTTATAACCGATTCCTTCCCCGCGTGGCGCAGCTCATGCAACCATTGTACGCTGCGCTTAAAAAACAAAAACCCGCAAATAAAATCGAATGGTCCCCTGAGCGGGAGCGCGCATTCTCTGAAGTCAAAACAGCCTTGGCAAACGGTGCGTTTTTAGCACACACAGTCCCAACGGCCCACATGGCGCTCACTACTGACGCATCAGAGGTGGCCATAGGGGCGATTGTCGAACAGTATGTGGCTGGAGCCTGGCAGCCGCTGGCGTTTTTCAGCAGGACTTTGCACGATAGTGAGCGGAAATACAGCGCATTCGACAGGGAGTTGTTAGCCATCCATTTGGCTGTTCGTCACTTCCAGTTTTGGCTGGAGGGGTGCCGTTTCACCGCGTTCGTTGACCACAAGCCGCTGACTTTTGCGATGGCCAAGATTTCAGAACCATGGTCGGGCCGGCAGCAGAGACAGCTGGCCGCAATTTCGGAGTTCACTACCGATATCCAGCATGTAGCGGGCAAACTTAATGTGGTGGCAGACTGCCTCTCGCGCCCCGTGGCCGCTCCAGCCCGTGTAGAGGTAGATTTTGCAACTGTTGCCTCGGACCAGGGTAGCGACGCGGAAGCGCGCGTGGCCCCAGTCCGCTTAGGGATAGATTACGCAGCCATGGCCGCGGAGCAGGGTGGCGACACGGACGTGTGCGCGCTCCAGTCTGGACCAACAGGGTTAAGGTTGGAGGGCAGGGTGCTGCAAGACGGTATGCCTCCCCCCAGTCTGCGATGTTTCCACCGGGCGACCCCGTCCGGTGGTTCCGGCCTCGTGGCGCCGCCGCGTTTTTGACTCGGTTCATTCTCTGGCGCACCCGGGGGTGCGCACTTCGATCAAAATGGTGGGGGAGAAATTTGTATGGCCGGGCCTGCGTAAGCAGGTTAGACAGTGGGCGGCAGCCTGCATAGCTTGCCAGCGGTCCAAAGTGCATAGACACAGGAGAGCTCCTTTGGAGCCGTTTCATATTCCAGCTAAAAGGTTTGATCATGTCCACGTGGACCTCATAGGGCCCCTACCACCCTCGCAGGGCTGCACACATCTTCTGACAATGGTCAACCGCACCACGCGCTGGCCGGAAGTGGTTCCCCTGTCGTCAACTACAGCTGAGGAGGTGGCGCGCGCTTTTTTAACTGCATGGGTAGCGCGTTTTGGAGTTCCGTCGGATATTACGTCTGACAGAGGCTCACAATTTGTTTCCGAACTTTGGTCAGCGATGGCCCGCAGCCTGGGGGCAACGATCCACCGCACGACCGCGTATCACCCGCAGGCTAATGGGTTATGTGAACGTTTTCACAGGTCGCTGAAGGCAGCTCTCAGAGCGTCACTTACGGATGCAAATTGGGTTGACAAACTGCCATGGGTTTTATTGGGGTTGCGTTCTGCACCTAAAGAGGATTTAGACGCCTCCCCAGCGGAGCTAGTGTTTGCACAGCCACTTCGGCTGCCCGGAGAATTTCTCCCTGACAACCCAGCCCCAGAGTTCTCCTCGGCTCAGCGTTTGCAGGATAGCATGGGCCCGAGTGTCCTACCCGGCCCCGTTCACCACAGTTTTCCGTGTGTTTTTGTGCCTAAAGCTTTAAAAAATGCGGAGTTTGTTTTTGTCAGGCATGATGCCCACCGCACTGCCCTGTGCCCGCCATACGATGGACCATTCAGGGTGCTGGAAACAGGTGATAAGCATTTTTTGCTAGATTTGGGGGGGCAGAAAGGAGATGATTGGCATAGACAGACTCAAACCTGCTTTTGTGATGGCTGATGAAACTGTGCAGTTGGTGAGAGCCCCGCGACGGGGTAGACCCCCTAGGGAGCATTCCCCAGTACACCCACAGAGATGTTCTAACAGTTTTAATCCCCAGACAGCAGCTCCACAGCAGGAGGATGCCGTGGAAGAGGTTAAGCCCGCCTGCAGCAGATACGGCAGACGGTTGAGACCAAGACAGCATGTGGACTGATGTGTGGTGATTTTATTATGACATGTAATCTGTGTTTGGTTGTTCCCTCTTAGACATTTGGGGGGAGGTTATATGTGGTGCATATATGTAGTTTCACAGGCTCACATGTATATGACTGTTCGTATGCTCTCATGTGTATTCCTGTGTGCTTATTTTGGCTTCACGTCTTAAGAGGAACAAAAGGTCTGGACCTCCTAGGGAGATGAGGAGGATGTGAGAATTGGCCTTTTGATATGCAAAGAGATGGACATGAAGGATTTCCTGACCACCCAGGTTTGGGTGAAGGAGATAGGAACTGCAGGGGGGATGCATTGTGTTTGGGATTTAAAGACAATGGGGATTTTGTGCTTTGATGTCAGGGGTATAAAACTGGCAAATGTTGGGGGTTCTGCCTCTTTTCTGTATTTGAATGTTGGAGAGTGTGTTGAGAATAAAATGGAACTTGAGAAATAACTCAGCCTCATCCTTTCCACACAATCTCCACATTTCATCAATTATCCATCCTGATCAAACAGGGTTAATCCCGGGCAGATTTTCATTTTTTCATGTAAGACAACTTCTTAACCAAAAGCCAGTTTAGAAAGCTTGGGATCAGTCCGCCAAGGTCTCCGCCTTTGACTGCCACCTAATCCACATAGCACCGGACTTCCATGATCCCTCCTGCAGGTGGTGAACCTACTGGAGGGCGGACCCATGTAACTCCTTCGGGCTGAGCCCGGCCGGGTCCCATGGGTGGAAACCCGGCCACCAGACGCTAGCCTTCGAGCCCCTCCCCCAGGCCTGGCTCCAGGGTGGGGCCCCGGTAACCCCATACCGGGCGGGGTACACTGAATCCTTGATATACAATTTATCATGAGAGTCTGTTGGATCGTTCTTCGTCTGGCCCTTCACCCAGGACCAGTTTGTCTTGGGAGACCCTATCAGAGGCAAATTGCCCCGGACAACATAGCTCCTGGGATCACTGGGGCACGCAAACCCCCCCACCACGATAAGGTGACGATCCATGAGGGGGTAAGGTGACGATCCATGAGGGGATCGTCACGCCTCCCACTTGAGGTGTTTCAGGCACGTCCCACTGGGAGGAGACCCCGGGGCAGACCCAGGACTCGGTGGAGAGACTATGTCTCCCAGCTAGTCTGGGAACGCCTTGGTATCCCCTCTGAAGAGCTGGAGCAGGTGGCTGGGGAGAGGGAAGTCTGGGCTTCTCTGCTTGAACTGCTGCCTCCGCGACCCGGACCTCCGGAAAAGCGGTAGAAGATGGATGGATGGATGGATGGACAACTTCTTAACACCATTTATGCTGATCACAGTAAAGTTAAAGGAGCAGCAATTTTTTCACTGCATGCACAAAAAGCTTTTGATCAGGTTGAGTGGACCTATATGTTAGAGTCATTAACGAGATTCGGGTTCGGTGACTCTTTTATAGCTTGGGTGAAATTGATATAAGGCAATCCAATGTGTTCTGTGTTAACAAACGGTGACAGGTCAACTCCATTCTTTTTACACCGCTCACTTCAGCAGGGCTGCCCTTTATCACCAGCCCTTTTTTGCAGTTGTGCTTGAACCCCTCGCTTTAAGTATAAGAAATAATCCGAATATTGTAGGCCTGAAGGTTAGAGGAGTTGAATCCCTCATCAGTTTGTATGCGGACGACGTGATATTATACTTAGACAATTCAGAAAAATCAATTTCCTCTCTCCAGGACCTGATTATTTCTTTCGGTAGACTGTCAGGCTACACTATAAACTGGTCCAAGAGTGAATTTATGCCTCTTTCAGATGTTTTTACACCAGGTTTTCTGAAAAATTCACCTTTTAGAATAGTTAATGATTATATTAAATACATTGGCCTAATTATACCTTAAAATCCTAAATTGATATTTGAATTAAATTTTGGTGAGTTTATTGCAGACCTCAAGCAACATGTAGACAATTGGAAAATCCTACCTTTGTCTATGATTGGTCAAATAAACTCAATCAAGATGGTCTCTCTTCCTAGATTTCTCTATCTCTGTCAAAACCTTCCTATATTTCTTACATCAGCATTTTTAAAGGAATTGGATACAATTATCTTATCGTATGTTTGGAACTATAAAAATCATCGGATTTCTAAATCCCACTTGCAAAAGCCTAAACTGGAAGGTGGGCTGGGCCTGCCATCGTTCAAGCATTATTACTGGGCCGCCAATGTCAGATCATTAATGTTTTGGTCACATGCTGCCGTGGATAATGTGGCATTTGAGACCCTCTTGTGGTTGCACATAGAATCTGACTCTGTCACTAACTCTTCTTTGCCCGCCCTGCTGTTCAATAAATTGGATGACTTGAAAATTCTGAAATGTTTAAGCTTTACAATAAGAAATTCGGTTAAAATTTTAAATCAGGTACGGGGCATTCTTGCATTTACCAGAGACCATCAGCAGATACACCCAATTTGCTATAACCATTCATTTTTACCACCCGTGGTCAGATAAAACTTTCCATGTCTGGAGGAAAGGGGTTTGGTATCCATTGGGGACTTGTATATTTAGGGGAATTTAGCATCATTTAATTTGCTTAGGTGAAAAAATTTGGTCTCCTCATTCACATTTTTTTCGATATCTACAAATCAGACATTATGTTCAATTCCATAGTTAATGAATCTGGTGCAGTTTCCGGGAGAACATTCTTCTTTGATCTTATTAAGAACCCCCTTGCTCCAGGCACCTAGTCTCTAAATTTGTGAACATGTTTGACAGTGTTTTCACTGCCTCTTCCGAGGACGATCAGGACAGCTTGGGAGGAGCAGTGGGAGTTGAATTGTCTGGAGGAATTTGGGACAGAAGTCTGTCAGCAGTTAAGGATGCTCGGTCAATAGTAGACACCCAGCTGACAACAATATAAAGTGGTTCACCACCTCATTATTCAAAGCACCGACTGCATAAGATTTATCCTTCTATTTCATCAATGTGTGACAGATGTCAAATGTCAGTGAGTACATTTGTCCCATGCTTTTTGGTTCTGTCCCTTGCTTTTTGACTTATGGTCTAGAGTGTTTGATTGGTATTATACGGCTTATCAATCACTCTTCCCCTGAATGCCAATTCTCGCTGGTCTTCGGCTGTTCCCACTTACTCAATTTTTTTGCAAAATATATACAACAGTCATTGATGTTGGGCATGACTGTTGCCAAGAGACATATTTTGAAGGAGTGGAAAGCCACTTCCTCTCCATCTTTTCGTCAGTGGTTGAGGACATGATGAACGTTATACAGATGAAAGATTCAGGGTAAATAAGAAACAACTCATTGCAAAAATTATCTGATATTTGAGGTCCCTTTATCACTCACGTTTGATAATTGCAGGGCCAAAAGGTTTGAGTTAAGTCAATGTTAATGAATTGGCACCTATGGTCCACCTGGTGACAAAACAGTGCAACTTTGGCAGATTTACTATATTATACATGTAAATTTGTATATGTGTATGTGTATATATATATTGTGGAAGATGTGAAAATGACGAGGCAGCATTCTTTCTCAGAGGTCAGCTTTATTCACATCTCCATCATTTCCAAACAGCAGAAAAAAGAAGAGAGCATGAAACAATATCTTCTCATCCTTAAATATCAGGGACTTCACACCTCATAGATCAATGTCCCAGCAGACCACCTTGCATAATAAAGACAGTCACATTGCATTTCACCACCTGGCATAATAAAGACAGTCACAAGGCATTTTCCCTCCATGATATCACTTCCACTGTCTCCCACGCATCCTTTAATCGACCCCCCACAGTCTCCAGCCTTGCATAACAAGGCTAAGCTTCCTGCCTTTGTTCTGACCTGAAATGCGAGTCACAGAACCGGTCCAACAGGTCCATTGAGTGTTCACCACACACAAGCCCCCCCAGCATTTTAGAAAAACCAGAACAACAAGAAAATAACCACATGCCATGCCGTGATAGCATCAATACACATCAGGTCCACATGCTGGATAGGCTTCAGCCTCCTGCCGAATCTGCTGTAGCTGGGGTTCACCGTCTCTGCGGCGCTGTCCTGCTGGGATTTGCCATCTGGGGGTGGAAACCCTTCGTTGGTCTCTGCGGTGGTTCTGGGGAAACATTACTTTGGGAAACATTACTGTGTGAAACCCTCCGTGGTGGCTACCTCGCTGCGGGGCCCTTGCCAACAGCACTTCCTCCTCTGCCACCACAAAAGGCGGGTTTAAGTCTGTCTATGCCAATTTTCTCTTTCCTACCCCCCAAAAGCTAGCAAAAACTGCTTGTCCCCTGTTTCTAGCACTCGAATGGTCCGTCATAAGGCGGTCGCAGCGGGGTTCGATGCGCATCGTGTCTTTCAAAAACAAACTCTGCGTTCTTCAAAGTTTAGGGCACAAAAACGTGCGGACAAACTGTGGTGCGCGGGCCGGGCAGCATGCTTGAGTCTATGTTACTCCGCAACAGCTGAGACGGGGAGGTGTTTGGCGCAGGGTTATCTGGGACAAACTCCCCAGGCAGCCGGAGTGGCTGCGCAAACACGAGCTCCACTGGGGAGGCTTCTAGATCCTCTTTAGGTGCAGAACGCAACCCCAATAACACCATGGTAACTTGTCAACCCAATTTTGTATCCGTCAGTGACGCTCTGAGAGCGGCTTTTCATATGACCTATAAAACGTTTGCATAACCCGTTAGCCCGTGCGGATTGTACGCGTTGTGCGGTGAATGTGTGACAGCCAGGCTGCGGGCCATTGTCGACCAAAGCTCGGAAACAAATTGAGGGCCTCTGTCGGACGTAATGTCCGACGGAACGCCGAAGCGCGCCACCCGAGCTGTTAAAAATGCACGCGCCCACTTCCTCGGCCGTGGTTGATGCCAGCGGGACCACTTCAGCCAGCGCGTGGTGCGGTCCACCATTGTCAGAAGATGTGTGCACCCCTGTGACAGCAGGAGGGGTCCAACGAGGTCCACATGAACGTGATCGAACCTCTTGGCCGGAATGTGAAACGGTTCCAAAGGAGCTCTCGTGTGCCTGTGTACTTTGGCTCGTTGACACGCCGTGCAGGCTGCTGCCCACTCTTTGACCTGTTTGCGGAGGCTCGGCCAAACAAATTTCTCTCCCACCATTTTGACTGACGCGCGCACTCCAGGGTGCGCCAAAGAATGAACCGAGTCAAAAACGCGGCGGTGCCACGCGGCCAGTACTACTGGACGCGGCCGTCCAGTGGAGACATCACAGATTAGGGGGGCATACCGTCTTGCAGCACCCTGCTCTCCAGCCTTAACCCTGTTGGTCCAGACTGGAGTGCGCGCACGTCCGCATCATTGACCTGCTCTGCGGCCATGGCTGCATCATCTAACCCTACGCTGACTGGGGCTGCCACAGCGCGCGAGAGGCAATCTGCCACTACGTTGAGTTTGCCCGCCACATGCTGAATATCAGTGGTAAACTCTGATATTGCGGCCAGCTGTCTCTGCTGCCGGCCTGACCACGGTTCCGAGACCTTGGCCATCACCAATGTTAGCGGTTTGTGATCAATGAACGCGGTGAAAGCGCGTCCTTCCAGCCAGAACTGAAAGTGGCGGATGGCCAAATGGATGGCGAGCAGCTCCCTGTCGAACGCGCTGTATTTACGTTCGCTATCGCGCAAGGTCCTGCTGAAAAATGTGAGGGGTTGCCAAACCCCGGCTACATGTTGCTCCACGACCGCCCCTATGGCCACATCTGATGCTTCAGTGGTGAGCAACTATGCGGGCCGTTGGGTCTGGGTGTGCCAACAACGCAGCCTTTGCCAAGGCTGCTTTCACCTCCAAGAACGCTTGGTCGCGCTCCGGGGACCACTCGATCTTATCCGCGGGTTTCTTTTTTTGAGCGCGGCATACAGCGGCTGCATGAGCTGCGCCGCGCGGGGGAGAAAATGGTTATAAAAATTCACCATTCGCAAAAACTCCTGCAACGCCTTGACTGTCTGCAGCCGGGAAAATCTGCCACAGCGCGCATTTTGTCAGGCAGCGGAACTGCTCCTTCGGGGGAGACGCGGGTGTCCTAAAAAATCGATCTGCGCCACCCCAAAACTGACACTTCACTGGGTTGATTATTAACCCGTTATCTCCCAACCTTCGGAAAACTGTGGCCAGGTGTTTTTCATGCTCGTCTTTGGACGCGCTGGCTACTAAAATATCGTCCAGGTAGACGAACATGAAAGGGAGATTGCGAAGCACCCCGTCCATCATACGTTGGAACGTCTGAGCAGCCCCTTTAAGTCCGAATGGCATGCGTAAAATCTCGAATAAACCAAACGGAGTTATTACCGCTGTTTTGGGTATGTCCTCAGTGCGCACTGGGACTTGGTGGTAACCGCGGACCAAGTCTATTTTAGAAAAAATGCACGCCCCTGCCAAATGAACCGAGAAATTTTGGATATGTGGGATTGGATAGCGGTTATGCGCTGTAGCGTTGTTTAACCTGCGAAAATCCCCGCAAGGACACCATGATCTGTCAGCTTTCGGGACCATATGTAGGGGGGAAGCCCACGGGCTGTTTGAACGTTGGATAATGCCCAACCTCTCCAGGTTGGCGAACTATTCGCACGCTATGGCCAGCTTAACTGCGTCCAAGCGCTGAGCTTTTGCAAAAACGGGCGGTCCGGTAGTGGTAATAAAATGCTCCACCCCGTGCTTAGCGACTGTTGCTGAAAATGTGGGAACCGTGAGTGCTGGGAACTGAGTGAGCAGTGTGTGGAACTTACCGCCTGCTGTTGTGACGTTGGCTTGTGCTGTAGGCGGGGCCACCCACGCTGCACAGGGGACAGAATCAAAAGAAAATGCATTAACCAAGCGCCTGTTAGCGAGATCAACCAACAACCCATGTGAGCACAAAAAATCCGCCCCCAGCATATTGAAATTTACTGTTGCTACAACAAAAGTCCACTCATATGCACGGCCGTGTAGAGACAGAAGCAGAGTCTTCTCACCAAAGGTCTTAATCTCCGAGCCGTTCGCCGCTGTCACCAGGGGACCTCCGGAACCCACCAGTCTGTCCGCGTAGGAAGGAGTGATGAAACTCAACTGGGAGCCTGTGTCGACGAGAAACTGCCTCCCGGAGCGTGCATCCGACAAGTAGAGCAGCTTGTTCTCTTCCCCGAGGGCCGCGGCTGCTACCGACCCCTGGTCTTGGCGTTTCCCCCCCAACGCCCAAACTGGCACGGTGGTACACACTTGCGTGCCCTCTCTGCGAAGCGGCGATGGTAGAAACAAAAGACGTCCGGTCCATGCTCCCTGGCCCTTGCTGCCGCCGTCGTCGGTGAGTCTGGCACTGCTGTCTCTGGCCTCCTGTCGTCTGCGGTCGTCGCGCCGAGTTCCGCTGCAGCGGCCGTGGCTGCGCGCCGCTTGGTGGCATTGACAATCCGCTGCGCCTCTCGGCCCAGCGCGCGGTAGTCCCGTAGGGCCAACAGTGGCAAACTGGCCAGAGCCGCTCTCGCTGCTGACGGTAGAGTCCTGAGGAAGAGGTGGGTGAAAATGAAGTGATCATCGTCAGAGTCTTTCAACCTCAACAACTTCTCCATCAGGCTCGTGGGCATGTCGTTTTCCCCCCTCCGTCAGCGCCAGGAGTCTCTCTGCTCGCTCCTATCCCGAGGGGGTGAATTGCTGGATGAGTGCAGCCTTCAACGCGCCATATTTGTCGCTCTCCGGCGGCTGGTCAATCAGGCTCTCCACATGCTGGGCCGTGTTGTTGTCCAGCTTTGCGACGACGTGGTAGAATTTCATGACATCTACCGATATCCCCCGGAGTTTGAACTGCGCCTCAACTGCGTTGAACCAGGAGCGTGGATTGTTCTGCCAGAAGTCCGGTAGCTGGACTGTAGCGGCATTTGCTTGGCTGGGGGCTCCTGACGCGGCTGGCCCGGGGGAATTTCTTTCTTCCATGATACGTCTCAGGGTCACCAGTATGGAAGATGTGAAAATGACGAGGCAGCGTTCTTTCTCAGAGTCAGCTTTATTCACATCTCCATCATTTCAACAGCAGAAAAAAGAGAGAGCGTGAAACAGTAACTCTCGTCCTTAAATATCAGGGACTTCACACCTCATAGATCACATGTCCCACAGACCACCTTGCATAATAAAGACAGTCACAATGCATTTCACCACCTGACATAATAAAGACAGTCACAATGCATTTCCATCCATGATATCACTTCCACTGTCTCCCATGCATCCTTTAATCGACCCCCCACAGTCTCCAGCCTTGCATAACAAGGCTAAGCTTCCTGCCTTTGTTCTGACCTGAAATGCGAGTCACAGAACCGGTCCAACAGGTCCATTGAGTGTTCACCACAATATACAGTATACATACTGTATGTGTAAACATTTTTTTTTCTTTTTTTTGTTACTGGTTTCAGTATGTGTCTGTTTTTGTTTTTGTATGTTTGTGTGTTTATATATGAACACTGTTAAAATGTGTCAATAAAATATTTTAACCACTTGCACTTCGGTCAATTTCCCTAAAAACGCCAAAAAATAATGTACCCAAAGTAAATCAAAAGCTGTTCCTCAACCCTTTGCAGCAGCTTCATGAGGTTGGTCTCATTTAAAAGAAAACACTTTGAATTTTTTGGCAAAACAGTCATAAGCTCTCTAAGTGCTCCGGCCACTGAGTTACAGTCATCTAAACATACTGAACTTGAAGAAAATAAATTTGGCCTGGGTGTTTTTTTGGATACAAATGCTTGCAAATAACACACAGCTTCAGATCTGGGCTGGCAAATGCAACAGAAATGTAGAACCAAGTGTTATCCAGCTGAGGTCAAAATTTTGTAACAATACCACAAAAAATGAATATATTACATAGCTTTTTTTCTCAGGTAGTTCCCAGACGTTTTTGAACTGTGCCAAATTGTGCCAAATGGCACAGTTTGGAAAAACGTCTAACTTTTGAATGATTCAATATAGAAGCTTGATCTTGGGCTCTAATGAAAGGAGACACTCAGGGCTGTGTGTGTGTGGGGGGGGTTCCCCCCCCCCCCTCGTTACAGAGGAAGGACATCGGCCATCGCTACATGACAGAATAGTCATGTGGCGATGTGGCGACCGCGGCGGGGGGCGGGGGGCGGGGTTCACGGTCCGGATGCGGCGCACGAACCATGTACCGCGGCGCACAGACTTCGGACTTCGTGCGCCGCACAGTTGTAATTTACCGATCGGTCAAAAGTCATTTTTGATTACAATTTTCAGGGATAAAGAAAAATTTAGCTTATAACACTTACCTCTTCACAGCAGCAGTGTCCTGGCAAACTTCTCTTCCTCATTGTCAGACGAACGCGACGCTGGTCCGCTTGTTACGGACTCGTGGTTCTGGTCTCGCGACCCGGTCAAAACATAATTCCATTATTTTGGTTTTGCGCTTCCATGATTGCGGTTTTGGCGAATGATTTACGACATTCGTCGTCGGCCTCCGTTGGTCTATGATGACCATGGAAGAGAATCCTAAACGTCTATTCTGCTATAATAAAAAAAAAAAAAAAGCACCGCCTGTGGCTGAACAGGCTGATGCGCGAATGGCAGTCCCTGTCACACAGGTCGCACTTGTGGGTGGTCTCTGTGCTGCTGGGTCTGTGACGGTTCTTCCTGCGGGTCCTTTTTTCATCTGCAGCAGTCAGTCTCTCTTCACCCAGCCTTACACAAAACAGCTTTTGAACTTCTGTGCTTCAATTGGCTCGCTGCATTGGCAGCGTTGGTAGGCGGGTCCTTCTTGCTAGGTTTTCAGTCATTGGTTCTTCAAGGTTTCAGAAACCCAGTTCAAGGCTGTACTCTAAATAATGAATTATCCATACTCTAAATAATGAATTAATTAAGCTAAAAAAATGGATGGATTGTAATAAATTATCACTAAATATAGATAAAACTAAGGTAATGATATTTGGTCATTGTAAAAATAAAGAAGATATACACATTCATATAGATAATGTAGTTATTGAAAAAGTTAAGGAGATCACGTTTTTGGGTGTAATACTGGATGATAAAATTAGTTGGAAACCACATGTCAGATACATACAAAATAAAGTTGCAAAAAATATTGCAATTATAAATAAAATTAAGCAGGTACTAGATTATAAATCACTTCATATTTTGTATTGTTCATTAGTACTTCCATACTTGACTTATTGTATAGCGGTTTGGGGTAACAGTTATAAAAGTAAACTTAATTCATTGTTAATATTACAAAAAAGGGCAGTCCGTGTTATACACAAAGCCGGGTACCTCGAGCATACTAATTTATTGTTTTTACATTCGAAGTTATTGAAATTATGGGATCTGGTTCATTATTACACAGCACAATTAATGTTTAAAGTTAGTAAAAACCTCTTGCCACACAATATACAAAATCTTTTCAGGGAGAAAGAAGGGAAATATAATTTATGGGGGAATACAAAATTTAAAATGCACTTAGTAAGATCTACACGGAAGAGTTTTTGTGTGCCTGTGTGTGGGGTAAAACTGTGGAATGGGTTGGGGGAGAAACACAGGCGATGTCCAAATATCCACATATTTAAATCAACATATAAAGGAATGATTTTTGAGCAGTATGAGAATGAAGGGCAGTGATGTCACATTGTGTCTTCATTGAGGGAAGGTTGTTGTTGTATTATGGTGACTGTGAAGGTGATGGTGTTGTCTGTGTTTGTATTGAACATATCAGAAGTGTATGTTTATTGTTGTTGTAATATTGTTGGATGTTGGTATTGTTGTCAATATGGACTGCCATTGTTGTGTCATTTTTGTTGTATAATTTGACTATGGGTGTATTATGGTGAATGTGGTTGTGGGATAATGATGATTTTAAGTAATACTGTAATTTGTTGGGTATGGAAAAGGGGTGGGACTATATAAGCGTTGGCTTCTTCCCACTCCTTTTGAACATTTTATTGTTGGTTTGTTTGGGTTTTTTTATTGTGTTTTGAACTCTCTTCTTTCTTTTTTTTAAGAATGTTCAAATAAAAATCAATGTCAAAAGGATGTTATTAGTCGAATGAGAGGTCAATCATATCTGATCTGTTCGCAGCTGTGTCTGTAGTGGAAGAACGGAAATGCAGCTTTTTTTTCCAGTGCGCTCTTGGCGCAGCGCCCTCGTGCGCTCTAGGACGCAGAGACGTGCCCGTCCGCGGTACACAGGAGTGCAACAGGTTAAATAATGGACACCATTTTAAAACTGCATTGTGTGTTTACTTGGGTTATCTTTGTCTAATATTTAAATTTGCTTGATGAGCTGAAACATTTAGGTCTGACAAATATACAAAAAAAAAAGAAGAGAAATCAGGAAGGGACAAACACTTTTTCACACCATTGTATGTACATAAGAGTGCGGAGTGCAGAACACATGATTGAGTGAAATGGCCCAATGATTATGGAAAATATGTACAGTAATGATTTCATGGATGGGTCAGTATACATGAAAGTGAGGAGCGCAAAGGAAGGTGAGTTATAGTGATAATTGAAAGGTCTTCAGTTCTGTGCATGTGAGGGTTCAGAGGGAGGGGGGTGGGGGGTGGGGCATCTGACTGTTTGCAGTTTGGATGGCCAAGAGGAAAATACTGTTTGTCAGTCTGGAGGTGTAGGACCTAATCAATCTGAACCTTCATCCAGAGGGAAGCAGGTCAAACAGGTGGTGGACGGAATGTGAGGGGTCTCCTGTGAGGGCCTTGATCCTTCTGAAACAGGAGGATCTGGAGACGAGATGGAGATAGAGATTCCAGGGAGGGCAGAAGGCTGACGATAATTTTTTGGGTGGTGTTGATGACGCTCTGCACAGCCTTCCTATTCTTGGCTGTGGAGCCGTCTTACCACACACCTAGACAGTAGGTGAGTACGCTCTCCACTGAGCAATGATAGAAGGCCAGCAGCAGCTTCTGGCCCAGGTTGTTCTTCCTCAGGACACGGAGAAAGTGCAGCCGCTGCTGGGCTTTCTTCACCAGGGCCTTGGTATTGACAGTCCAGGAGAGGTCAGAGGAGATGTGGGTTCCCAGGACCCTGAAGGTGGGGATGTTTTCCACACGGTCACCATTTATGGGGAAGGGATGGGGGTGGGAGTTCCTTTCTATTCTTCCTGAAGTCCAGAATTAGTTCTTTTGTTTTTTGGACATTCAGTTTCAGGTTGTTTGCTTGGCACCACAGCTGTAAACACCACGAAGAGAGAGAGAAATGGCATTTCAATTCTACTGTATGTCCTGTACGTATAGAAGTATTGACAAATAAAAATCATTTGAATCAAGGATTCAAAATCCTTGAATCTTTGGTGCAAACACTGACTGGTATTTGGAACTGTTCATAATTCCCTCCACCTTGATTAAGGCCCCAGTTCCAGCTGAAGAAAAACAGCCCCAAAGTATGATGCTGCCACCACCGTGCTTCACTGTAGGTATGGTGTTCTTTTGGTGATGAGCAGTGTTGTGTTTGCGCTAAATGTGTTATATTTACATTCACATACAGAAAATCTTTTCTAACTTGAAATGTTTAGGAGTGAAGTGCACAACCCCTTGTCACAGCTAAATCACATTAAACTTAATGACAGAAAGGTTTTTTTTTTACTATATATTTTCATTTCAGATAATTCTACCTAATCTTGCAAAATAATCCAGTATATTCAAGAGTTGATAATTCAGTAATCAATCCACTGAAGCTATAGTATAAGGTAAGACTACACAGCTAGGTAGTCATATTTAAAAGACTCCATCTTCATAAAGAACACAGACGAAAGAGAGGTCATTGAAATTGTTAAATCGTTCAAAAGTAAAACATCTACTGACTGTGGTGGTATTGACATGCTACTAGTCAAAACTGTTATCGAATGCATAGTAAAACCACTGACGTATATCTGCAACCTGTCTCTCCAATCAGGTATATTTCCCTATGCAATGAAAATAGCTAAAGTAATTCCGATATACAAGACGGGCGACAGAGGGGAACTCTCAAACTATAGACCAATTTCACTATTACCGCACTTTTCCAAGATACTTGAAAAAATATTCTATGAGAGAATTGACAACTTCATACTGAAGAATGATTTATTATGTGAGCAGCAATATGGGTTCAGACACAAGAGGACAACTGCATATGCCCTAATGGAATTTACAGAAAAAATATCAACAGCCATTGAAAATAAAGAGTATTCAGTTGGAGTATTCCTAGATCTTAAAAAAGCATTTGATACAGTAGATCATAATTTATTAAGATAAGATAAGATAAGATAAGCCTTTATTAGTCCCACAACGGGGAAATTCCAGGATTGCAACAGCACAGGGATAGCAACACTCAGAGCAACAATCAGAAGGCAAGAAAAAAAACAAGCAAGCAAGAGCAGCTAATATACATATGTACATATTACTATAAAATATATATATACACACACACACACACAGACACACAGTGCAGAGCATTGTAGCTGGATGGAATAAATATATGAATATATGAACACACAGTGCAGAGCATTGTAGCTAGATGGAATAAATATGTAAATATATAAACACCCACAGTACGGAGCATTGCAGCTAGGTGGAATAAATATGCAAGTATATAAACACACACAGTGCGGAGCAATGTAGCTAGATGGAATAATATGTAGATATATAAAAACACAGTGCGGAGCATTGTAGCTAGATGGAATAAATATATAGATATATAAATATAAACACACCCAGTGCTGAGCATTGTAGCTAGATGGAATAAATATATAGATATATAAATATAAACACACCCAGTGCAGAGCATTGTAGCTAGATGGAATAAATATGTAAATATATAAACACACACAGTGCAGAGCATTGTTGCTAGGTGGGATGAAACAGCATAACCGTCTATTTAGTTATCCTATATGGTATGATTATGTGCCCATACATATTCTCACCCTCCATAGCGACCGGTATGTTCCTAGTTGTATGCCGGAGAGGACCATTGTGTAAGTCTATTGCATCTTTTGCATTCAAAAAACTATTAGTTTGTTACGTCTTTTTGCTATCTCTGCGAGCAGCCCTGCTTAGGTTGTACAGTCTGACAGCCGTTGGTAGGAAGGACCTACGAAACCTCTCGGTTGTGCACCTGGGATGATGTAGTCTGCTGCTAAATGAGCTCCTCAGTGCATCCAGTATGTCCTGCATAGGGTGGAACTCGGACTCCAGCAGAGATGACAGTTTAGCCACCGTCCTTCTCTCTCCTATCTCCTCCATCGGATCAAGGCGTTGCCCCAGGACAGAGCTAGCTTTCTTAATCAGTTTGTTCAGTCTCTTCCTATCGGCTGCAGTAATGCCACTGCCCCAGCAGACCACTCCAAAAGTGATGGCTGATGCCACCACCGTGTCATAGAATGACTTCAGCAGCGCCCCTTGTACACCAAAAGACCTGAGTCTCCTCAGCAGGAACAGCCTGCGCTGTCCCTTCTTGTAGAGTGCGTCAGTATTGTGTGACCAGTCTAGTTTATTGTTCAGATGAATACCCAGGTACTTGTAGGATGTCACCATCTTGATGTCTGTTCCCTGTATATTTACTGGTGCTGTGAGGGGCTGCCCATGCCTGCGGCAGTCCACCACCAGCTCCTTAGTTTTCCTCGCGTTGATCTGGAGGCAGTTCCGATGGCACCAGTCCACAAAGTCCTGGATAAGCCCTCTGTACTCAGCTTCATCTCCGCTGGAGATGAGACCAACGATCGCAGAGTCATCAGAGAACTTCTGTAGATGGCAATGTGTTGTGTTGTGTGAGAAGTCCGCAGTATAAAGAGTGAACAGGAAGGGAGCCAGCACCGTTCCCTGGGGGGCCCCCGTGCTACTGATGATCGTGTCGGAAACACAGTCCCGGGTTCTCACAAACTGAGGCCGGTTTGTGAGGTAGTCCAGGATCCATGATGACAGGTGCTGGTCCACCCCTGTGCACAGCAGCTTGTCCTTCAGGATCATCGGTTGGATGGTGTTGAAAGCACTGGAGAAGTCAAAGAACATGATCCTCACCATATTCCCGGGCTTCTCCAGGTGGGACAGAGAACGGTGAAGGAGGAAGATCACCGCATCCTCCACCCCAATGCCATGCTGGTAGGCGAACTGGAGTGGATCCATCGCTGGTTCCACCAGGGGGCGGAGATGAGCAAGGAGCAGTCTCTCCAGGGTCTTCATCAAGTGGGACGTCAAGGCCACCGGTCTGAAGCTGTTCAGGTCTTTGGGGTGGGAAGTTTTTGGTACAGGTACCACACAAGATGTTTTCCACAGCTGTGGTACCCTCCCCAGTTTCAGGCTCATGTTGAAGATATATGTCACAATCCCACACAGCTGGTCTGCACAGGACTTGAGGAGCTTTGCGCTGATGCCGTCCGGTCCCGACGCCTTCCTCGCCTTGATCTTCCTCAGCTCCGTCCTCACCTGGGTCTTGGTCAGGGTCAGGATGGGGGGCTGTGTGTTGGGAGTGGGGGGGGGTGTCGGTGGAGTGGGGAGTGGGTAGCAGGACTTTATTTCTTAGAGGCAGCAGTGGTTGTTGTGCAGACAGGGGGGAGGGCGGTTGGTCAAATCTATTGAAAAACAGATTCAGGTTGTTCGCCCACTCCCTGCCCCCCGTGGCCTGGGGGGAGGTATTCTGGAGCCCCGAGATGGTTTTGAGGTTTCTCCAGACCCCGCTGATGTCGCTCTGTTGCAGCTTGTCCTCCATCTTCTTCCTGAAGCTGTCCTTGCCTTCTCTGATCTTTCTCCTCAGCTCCCTCTGTACGGACTTCAGCATCTCCCTGTTCCCCGACCTGAAGATCCTCTTCTTCTCTCTCAGAAGTGTTTTTATCTCAGGGTTGATCCAGGGTTTGTTGTTTGAGTGACGCCGTATGGTCTTGGTGGGAACGGATTTGTCCACACAGAAGCTGAGGTAGCCCGTGAAGGTGTGAATGAGGCCATCGATGTCCTCACCATGTGGATCGCAGAGCTGCTTCCAGGCAGTGGCTTCAAAACAGCTTCAAACAGCTTCAAAACTTATTAAAGAAATTACAAAATTCTGGTATTAGAGGGGTAGCACTGTCCTGGTTAAGTAGTTACTTAAAGAATAGATATCAGTATGTATGTGTTAGCAACAAAAACTCAGAGTTGCTGAAGGTCACCTGTGGAGTCCCACAGGGTTCAGTTTTGGGACCATTATTATTCAATATGTATATAAACGATATATGTAAAGTTTCAGAAAAAATGGACTTAATATTGTTTGCCGATGACACTAATCTGCTATGCAGTGGAAACAATTTGGAACAACTTCTGGATACACTCGGGAAGGAATTAGAAAAGCTTAAACTGTGGTTTGATTCAAACAAATTAACGCTCAATTTAAGTAAGACAAAATTTATAGTCTTTAACAACCATCACAACAATCCAGTACCCAAACTCAGTGTAAATGGTGTAGAGATTGAAAGGGTATCTGAAACTAAATTCCTTGGAGTAATAATTGATAACAAACTGTGTTGGAAGTCACATATTAATTATATTAAAGGTAAAGTTTCCAAATCAATTGCAATATTACACAGAGTGAAATATTTGCTGAATCAACCCACACTATACACCTTGTATCATTCATTAATACTCCCATACATGACATATTGTAATGAAGTATGGGGAAATACATACAAAACAAACATATATCCACTCTTTATGCTTCAAAAGAGAGCTATTAGAATAATAAACAAAGCAGCTTACAGGGAACCAACAAATCCACTTTTTCTTAAACAAAAAACTCTCAAGTTGAAAGATCTGGTTGACTTTAAAACCGCAATAATAATGTTCAAAGTGAAGAATTTATCACTGCCCGCAAATATCCAAAAGTTGTTCCAAACAAGGGAGAAATGATATCACTTCAGAGGAACATGTATATTTCAAAAGCCTACAGTGAGAACAACCACCAAGCAACACTGTATTTCAGTGCAAGGAGTCAGATTATGGAACGATTATGGACCTGAATTAAAATCATGTACAACGCTTGGACAATTTAAACAAAAACTAAAGGAAGAAATACTCCAAACATATTTACAAGACGACATGTAAACTCACATAAGGATTGACATATCCAGCCTGTGTTGTGTTGTAGCTTAGTTTTTTGTTTTTTTTTTTCTCTCTGTGACATTCTGTCTTAGATTTGTCTTGAATAGTAACCGCTTAACTTAGCTTAGCTTAGTTTTCTTTTTTTTTCTCTCAGTCACACTTTGTCTTAGCTTTGTTCTAAATTGTAATCACTCTTGTCTTGTTTACTCTTTTTTCTTTTGAATTCTTGGATGGAATATGGGTGGGCAATATAAGCTGCGGCTTCAGCCATCACCCATTTCGGATAACTCACGTGGAATTGTTTAGTAGAAGGAGTCTTTGTCTAATATTTACACTGCAGTTTTCATCAGTTCAGGTTCAGGTTCCTTTATTTGTACCCATAGGTAGATTTGTTTTGCAGTCTGGTGACATCCATATTTACAAGCCAAAAATTACATTCAACATAGACACAAACACAGGCAATTCAATTCAATTCAATTCAACTTTATTTATATAGCGCCATTTCACAACAACAGTCATCTCATAGCACTATCAATTAAGCACACATTAAGCTGACTATAAACATGATAACAATACTCAAGGCTCCATCAATCAGGGTATAAAAAGACAAAGAGATGGGAGAAAAACCAGAGGTAAGAGAGAAGGGTCATATTAAAAAGTTAAAAACTAGTCAAAGAGGTTAAAAACTCAAAGGTCTAAAACCCAATATTTAGAACCCAAATAACATCCTACAAAAATAAGTAAATATAAAATGGAGTTAATAAATAGGTACCTAAATTATGGGCAATATATTGTTACAACTTGTTCAACTCTTTGACAGCAGCAGGAACAAAGCTGTTTTTGTAGCGCTGGGTTTTACTTTTTGGGACAGCAAACCTCCGTCTTGAGGGAAGAAGCTGAAAGTTGCAATGCAAAGGGTGGGAGTCATCCTCTGTACTTGTCTGGTGTACAGGGATGTCAGGCTCAGCTGTGACTCACCAAGAAAACGACCGGACCATCTAACTACCTGATCCAAGGATTTCCTCTGTTTCAGTTTTATCTGGCCAAACCATGACACTAAAGAAAAGGATAAAACAGATTCAATAAAAGCCCGATAAAACATTGTCATTATGGTTCGGTCAATTTGGAAGCGTGCAAGTTTTCTCAAGCAATGCAAATGTTGCTGACCCTTTTTGCCCACCCTTTCACAGTTCTCTTCAAACTTTAAATTACTATCAATAATTGTCCCAAGATATTTGTAGGATTGTACACATTCGGTGGTCTGGCCTTTTAGTACGGTGACTTTGTGTCTGGGAGTTTTCCTCCTAAAGTCAATAATCATGTCTTTAGTTTTTGTCGTATTCAGCTGCAGGTAGGAATCCTCACACCAGTGAACAAAATCATCAACTACTGGGCCGTGGCCACTCTCACCATCCTGGAGGAGACTGACAATAACTTAGATAGATAGATAGATAGATAGATAGATACTTTATTTCGAACAAAAAAGTATAACAAAAACAAAACAAATGACAATTGCAATAAAGTAACAGTATACAGCGCTCGAAGGGGAGAAGGAAGAAGTGAACACTTATTAATTCCATCTCCTCTTTACCATAAATACACCCATGTGAATTATATACAAATTACCATCTTTAAGACCCCAAGTAAACAGTTTACTGTATTTTTTACATATCAACATTAACAATTCAATTCAATTCAATTCAACTTTATTTATATAGCGCCATTTCACAACAACAGTCATCTCATAGCACTATCAACTGTAGGGGGGACCCCCACAGTTGCAGAAAGACCCCAGCAATCAGGCGATCCCCTGTGAGCAAGCACTTGGCGACGGTGGAGAGGAAAAACTCCCTTTTAACAGGAAGAAACCTCCAGCAGAACCAGGCTCAGGGAGGGGCAGTCATCTGCTGCGACTGGCTGGGGGGTGAGGGGATAGAGAAGAAGAAAAGAACAGACATGTAGAGAGCAAACGGCACGATGGGGACTCGATCTATGGGAGAGAACAAACAAATGTTAATGACCAGCAAAAAAAAAATATTTCATAGAGAGTGAGGAAAGGAGTGAGGCCCAGAGCATTACTGGAGGTCCCCCGGCTGACTAAACCTATTAGCAGCATAACTAAGGGAGGGTTCAGAAACACATGATCCCTCCCTAATTGTAGGCTATATCAAAAAGGTAGGTTTTAGCCCTATTCTTAAAAACAGAGATCGAGTCTGACTCCCGAATCCAGATTGGCAGCTGATTCCACAGGAGAGGAGCTTGATAACTGAAGGCTCTGCCTCCCATTGTACTTTTGGAGATTCTAGGTATTACAAGTAATCCTGCATTTTGGGAGCGTAGTGCTCTGTTAGGATGATACGGTAGTATCAGATCTTTTAAATAAAAAGGAGCCTGATTGTTTAAAGCTTTGTAAGTGAGAAGAAGGATTTTAAACTTAATTCTAAACTCTATGGGAAGCCAATGAAGGGAGGCCAGAACCGGAGAGATATGATCTCTCTTTCTAGTACCTGTTAAAACTCTTGCTGCAGCATTTTGGATCAGCTGAAGACTTTTTAAAGATGTTTTAGGACAGCTTGATGATAAAGAATTACAATAATCTAATCTCGAGCTAACAAAAGCGTGGATCAGCTTCTCAGCATCACTCTGAGACAAGATGCTCCTAATCTTGGCAATATTACGTAAATGATAGAAGGCAGTCTTAGAAACAAATTTAATTTGTGAATTGAAGGACAAATCCTGATCAAAAATAACTCCAAGGTTCCTCACAGAGCTATTAAGAGAAAGAGTAACTGCATCCAAACTGAAAGTTTGGATGCAGTTACTGGATGCAGTTAACACCCATCCATCCTAACATACATTGATGTCCATACATCAAAACCAGCCTCAAACAACACAGATATACACAGTGCTGTCCCACCCACCATTCCATAGTGTCCCATAATGTCCCAGAGTGAGCATAGTGAATCCTATATATAAATACTACCCTTCTAACATATATCCTTTCAGCAAATAATGTTTATACCTATTTTTGAATTGAATTCTGTTTGTACATAGTTTCAGTTCCGGCTCCAGACTGTTACACAAATCCACCCCACAGACAGATAAGCACATACTTTTCTTGGTTGTTCATATCTTGGGTTTTGTAAAGTTTAAGTGTCCTCTCAAATTATGATCATTGTCTCTTTTTTTAAATATTTTTTTTTATATTGGTTGGGAGTTGATTATTAATTGCCCTGTACATTACTTGTGCTGTCTTAAATTTAACTAAATCGATGAACTTTATGACATGTGACTTTAAAAACAACGAATTGGTATGGTCTCTATATCCTACATTATTTATTATCCTCATAGCTCTTTTTTGTAATGTGCATATTGGCACGATTTGGCTGCACGGTGGCGCAGTGGTTTAGCACTGTGGCAGCACAGTTTTACCCTCGGCCGGGGGACCGCGGGGATCATGAGATCGTGGGTTCGATCCCAGCCCCCGACCAACAGTGAGCTGTGTGGAGTTTGCATGTTCTCCCCGTGTTGCGCGGGTTTACTCCGGGATTTCTCCGGTTTCCTCCCACATACCAAAAACATGTAGGTTTAGGGCGCTCGCGCACGCAGCGACCAGCAGCCGGTGGCTTGTCACCAGACTGCAAACCAAGTCTACCTACGGGTACAAATAAGTAACAAAAAAAAAAAAAATATTGACTGTAGGTTGGTCTTGTAGGTGTTTCCCCAGACTTCTACACAGTAGTTAAGATAAGGTAGAAACAGTGAATTGTACATTAAGACCAATGATTTATAGTCCAAGATGTGTCTTGTCTTCCCCAGTATCCCTATACATTTTGCCAACTTGGCCCGGATGTGACTGATGTGAGGTTTCCAGCAGATTTTATTGTCTAGCGTCACCCCCAGAAACTTATTTTCCTGTACTGTTTCTATTCTGGTATCATCTATCGTTACCATTATTTCATGATTTATTTTATAATTTCCAAACAACATAATCTTTGTTTTTTTTAGATTTAGAGATAATTTATTTTTGTTGAACCACTGCGTTAACGTTTTCATTTCAGTTGTGACCACCTCTAAAACCTGCTGCAAATTCTCACCAGTGCAAAGGATATTTGTGTCATCCGCAAACAAAATAAATTTCAGAATTTTTGATACTTGGCATATGTCATTTATATACAAAATAAAGACTTTGGGTCCCAAAACTGACCCCTGGGGCACACCACAAGTGATGTCCATGAATAGATAGATAGATTAGTTTATTTGACAGGGACAGTGCAATAAACATAGACAATTAATCAATGACAATCAATCTGATGTGTTGCACATAGAGTGTATAGCTATTAGCTAATTTGCAACTCTTGTCCCTGGATGGGCTTTAGAAAAGAGAATCAAGTAAAAAAAAGAAAAAGAAAATACACAATAACCACATACATCAATGCAAAAAGATTATAAATACACAATTATAAATATTATAAATATTATAAATACACAAATATAACAACCTGATTCACATTTGCCTATTTCAGGCCTCCCTCCCTTCATCACTCATTATAAACAAACACATTCATTCCTTCCCTTCATTCACTCTCGCTTTGCAGACAATCAATTAATACATGAGTACATTCTTGCTTATTTTTCAGCCAGTTTTTAACCTTTTTAGTGAATGTTTTAAAGTCCGTTATTATTTTAATTACATTTGGCATTCTGTTCCAGATGTGACTGCCCTTTATAGAGAAAGCTGTTTGTCCAAATGTGGTTCTGCGGTGGAATATTTTACAGTTATTGTTAACAGAACTCCTGGTGGCTCTGCTGCTGTCCTGTCTTTGGACGAAGCCAGCAATTGGCTCGGGTGCTGATTTATGGAAACATTTGAAAGTTAATTTCAGAAAACAGAGGTCAATGAAACTCTCAAAACTCAATAGGTTGTATTTTTTTAAAACATTACAGTGATGCCACCTAATGGGCTTTTGGTCCAAGATTTTTAGGGTTTGATTATATAATGAACCTATATGTCTTATTGTGGAAGGGGCTGCTTGAGCCCAGACTGTCAAACAGTATGATATATGAGAAAAGACCATAGAATGCATATACAGTACAGCTGCTTCGTAAGGTATGTAATATCTAATTAATTTAAAGCAGTTCAGATGTTTTTTTACTGTTTTTGAAATTTTCTTTATATGAAGATTAAATTTGAGTTGAGGATCTAGTACAATGCCAAGGTATTTGAATTCTGTAGCTAAACTGATGTCATGATCATGTATATTAACTTTAAAACGTTGCAGGTTACATTTTTTGATTGAAAAGCACATTGAGACTGTTTTCTGAAGGTTCAGCAATAGATGGTTCTGGAGGAGCCACTCTTGGACATCAACCATACTTGTAGACAGTACATCTGCAGCCTGTGCTGGAGTCTTGGCAGCTCTGTAAATAACTGCATCATCTGCATAAAGTTGGCATGTTGCAGCTGAGCAGTGTAACGGCAAGTCATTAATAAAAATGCTGAAAAGTAAAGGACCAAGAATGGACCCTTGTGGGATACCCATGCGGTTGTTTAAAAATGAGGATTTATCCTGGTGAACTTTTACACACTGTTCTCTATTCTGGAGATAAGATGCAAACCATTCTAATGTATCTGGGGAGAAGTTAAAAGATACCATTTTGGACTTCCGGTCTGGACGCCATGGCGACTGCAGCTTAACACTGAAGCTCTCAGACCCAATCCAGGATAACACCTTGAAAATCAAACTTAACGGATTTTTGGAGGAGTGAAAATCAAAAGACAAAATCATCATGTCTAAAGGAAAACAGAAGAAACTGAAATTCTCCAGGCCAGGACACGTATCAGCCGGAGAATCTGAACTGGAAGATCTCCGTTCAGAAGACAAGGAACTGGTGATAGCTAACAAAAAGGTTAGCCTGAAATCACTATTTGAGGAGCTACGACGATTTCGCCGAGAAGTTACGGCCGAATTTCGGGAATTCAGAGAAGAATTGAAAAGGACAAACAGCAGAGTGGACCAGGCCAAGAACCGAATCTTGGAAACAGAGGAACGAATAAAAGTGCTCGAAGATTCTGTGCTGGACCTACGCAAAAGACAAGCATCTATAGAAGCTAAGCTAGCCAACCAAGAAGGAAGACAAAGAAGAGACAACATAAGAATTCATGGTCTGATAGAAGGAGCCGAAAACGGTTTTAACTCAATGGCAGAATGCGTGGAATCCTTACTAAGAGAGAAATTGGATATTCCACAAACCACCGACTTGAAGATAGAAAAGGCACATCGTTCATTAGCCGCTAGGCCGGCGGCGGAAGCGCCCCCACGTTCGGTGTTGGTAAGATTTTCCAATTTCAAAATAAAACAAGAGGTTGTAAGACTGGCCTGGCAGAAAAAAGGATTTATGCACCAGGAGAGAAAAGTCTACGTGGAACACGATTACGCCCCGGAGGTCCTTAAAAAGCGCAGGGAATACAATGACGCGAAAAAGGTGTTAAGAGAGAAGAAATTGCGCTTTCAGACTCCATTTCCTGCGAAGTTAAGGGTCTTCTACGGCGAAGAAACATGTCTCTATAATTCGGCGGAAGAAGCAACAGCTGACATGGCGAAAAGAGGGCTCCCGGTAACGGTATTTAAACCCGCAGCAGACCCGAGCGAGAAGATCAAAGCGCAAACATGGACAACACAAAGACCTTCAAAATCCACGGACCAGCAGCGGGAAACCCAGCGCCAGAGCGTCGCGGATAAACTATCCGTTTTCAGGTTGGAATAGTGACCTTTTTTTTTTTTTTTTTTTTTTTCACTTGAATCAATCCGCACATCCAACCCCCCTCATACAAGGTAACAAACATTAAAGGAGATGCGTATTCAGCATGTGATAAAACATTTCATGGAACAGTCATAATATTTGAAACAAATAAGTCTTTGTAATAAAAAAAAAAAAAAAAAAAAAAACTTGTTAAAATAGAAATGTGACAATAATCCACATGTTCTCCCCACACTAACAAATACTGTTTTTGCGTGAATGTTTGATGTGATGGGGGTGAGAGGGTGCACACAATTTCACAGGGTTTAGGCATAAAAGGAAAAAAAAAATCATTACAAGTTTGGATTGGGTTCTGAAACTCACGTTAAAAGCATGGGACAACTTACAGTGGTAAGAGAGGGCCCTCAACACGTAACAGAGTTTGAGGAATTTCCCTCAGGGCCTTCACTCCATCAAGGCTCTTCCAGGGTCTTTAAAAAGACCTCAGCTCAGGAAGTTCTTCTGACAGCTTTTTGTTTTAAAGTTTTATACACTATGTTCTTAATGTTTTTCTTGTTTTTAATGTTCTTTCAGTTTCTGAGTAGCACAAAAGAGGGCCACCACACAGTTATACTAAACAAAACAACACAATGGAGAAACAGGGTGTAACCAAAATAATTTCATATAATGTAAAAGGAATCCTGAATCCAGTTAAAAGATCCAAGATTCTAGGCAAAATGAAAAAAGACAATGCAGGAATAATATTTTTACAAGAAACCCATCTAACGGACGTGGAACACAATAAACTCAGTAGACAAGGGTTTAAAATGATCTCTTCATCTTCATATAAGTCAGGGAGGAGGAGGGGAGTAGCAACATTGATATCAACCAAAATTACATTTGAAAAAAAATCAGAACACAAAGATAAAGAAGGGAGATACAGTTTGGTAACTGGGTGGCTAGAGGGAGAAGATATCACCCTGCTGAATGTGTATGCTCCCCCAGGGGCTAACTGGAAATTTTATAAAAATGTATTCGACCTAATGATAACTAAAGCTCAAGGTTTAGTGATATGTGGTGGGGACTTCAATCTTAGACTGAATCCATACTGGGATGCTTCTGGTAATTCTCCACATCAAAATAACACCCAAAACAGGAAGACTCGGATGCTACTAAAAGAAATGGGAATCTGTGACGTGTGGAGGGAACTCAACCCCAGTGTAAAAGACTATACATTTTACTCAACTCCACATTCATCTTACTCAAGGATTGACTATTTTTTTATGTTTAATAGAGACATTGGAAGAGTAAAAACATGTAAAATAGGACTGATGGATCTCTCTGACCACAGTCCGATCTACATGGACTTAAATATCCAAAAATACACAAATAATACATTTTCTTGGAGGTTAAATTCAAATGTCCTGAAAGGACCATTGAAAGATGAATTGGAATCAGATATTCTCAGATATTTGGAAGATAACGATAATGGAGAAGTATCCCCTTTAATACTGTGGGATGCATGCAAAGCTGTAATAAGAGGAAAGATTATTGCAAAACTGGCAACCCAAAAGAAACTAAGACAAGAAAAACTATCCACATTAGAGTCAGAACTTAGGAACCTAGAAAAAGAACACAAAGGCAACACTCATTCTACTGACTCGCTCAAGATTAAGGAAATTAAAAACCAAATAAATGAGATCTACACAATAGAAATCCAGAAGAAACTTACATTTTTGAAACAAAAATACTATGAAGCAGGCAGTAAATCGGCAAAATTGCTAGCCTATAAATTGAGGAAACATCAAACAGAAAGAGCAATCTACAAAATCAGAGACCCAGTATCAAAGGAAATAAAATTCAGAATTCAGGATATTCTTAAAAGCTTCGAGAATTACTATAAGAACTTATACTCCCACAAAAAACATAAAAACGCATCCGAGGCATTCCTAAACACATTAAACCTTCCCCAACTTACGGAGTCACAAAATAAAACACTACTGTCAGAAATACATCCTAAAGAATTGGAAAAAGCAATTATGAAACTTAAAGCTAACAAATCCCCAGGAGCTGATGGCTATACAGCAGAGTGGTACAAAACCTTTAAACAGCAACTATCTCCTCTTCTCCTGAAAACATTTAATTATGTCCTCCACACAGGGGAAATCCCCCCCTCCTGGAGAGAAGGGGTCATTGCAGTTATACCTAAACCTGAAAAGGATAAACTAGAGTGCTCCAACTACAGACCAATCAGTGTACTAAATCAGGACTATAAGCTTTTTACCATTATCCTTGCCAAAAGGTTAGAAAATATACTGACAGACCTAATTCATTTAGACCAAACAGGTTTTATAAGACAAAGACAGACACAAGACAACATTCGACACACTTTACACATAATTCATCATATAAAAAAATATAACTTAAATGCAGTCATATTGGGATTAGATGCTGAAAAAGCATTCAATTCGGTTGACTGGTCTTTTCTATATAGAATCTTATCCAGTTTCAATTTTCATAACAACTTCATTAGAACTATACAGGCATTATATAAAAAACCAACAGCTAAAATAAGGATTAACGGTAATTTATCATCATCTTTTGAACTGGAAAGAGGATGTCGTCAGGGCTGCCCCCTGTCTCCACTGCTCTTTGCAATCTTCATAGAACCTCTGAGCCAATGGATAAGACAAAATCAAAAAATTCAAGGTATTACACTTGGTCAGAAGGAACATAAAATAGCACTCTTTGCTGATGACATTTTAATATACCTAGGGCAGCCGGACACTTCTTTACCAGAACTAACCTCAGTTTTTTCAGAGTATGGAGATTTATCGGGGTACAAATTAAACATGCATAAAACCCAAGTTTTAACATTCAACTATGACCCAAATCATTATTCACTAAGCAAACTCAAAACTAACTGGGAGTCGGAATCTATGAAATATCTGGGGGTCGATATCCCGAAACAACTCAACAAAATTATATCACTAAACTATGATCCACTGGTGACAAAAATAAAATCTGACCTAGCAAGATGGAATATGCTACCATTCTTGGGTACTGCACAAAGAATTGAAGCAGTCAAAATGAATATACTTCCACGTCTTCTATATCTTTTCCAAACAATACCGGTAGAACCTCCCCAAAAAACATGGCAGGAGCTGGACAGAAGGATCTCAAGATTCATATGGCAGGGCAAGAGACCTAGAATCAGATATAGAACCCTACAGCTAAACAAAGACAAAGGTGGGCTCGCGCTGCCAAATATCAGGGACTACTTTAAAGCCGCACAAATTAAAACTTTAGTAGAGATATGTAACCCAGTTTACACTGCACAATGGAAGGAGATCGAATGCCAAATAACAAGTGACATCCCCCTACAGGCGATAATAGGGAACAATGCCTTACCTAAGCTTTTGAATAACACTAACCCGCGGATAGAGACCCCGCTAAAAATTTGGTTTAAGATAGTCAGAGAGAATCAAACTAAAGAGCCCTATCGACTTCTGCAATGGATTGCCTATGATCAGGACTTTACTCCTAATAAAACAGACACCAGATTTAAAAAGTGGAAGGAGAAAGGGCTGATAAAATATTACGATTTTTTTAAAGGGCAAATCTTAAGAAGTTTTGAAGATTTGAAAAAACAAGGCCTAATAAATCAAGACCTTTACAGGTTCTTCCAGCTTAGACACCACATAAACAATATACTTAAAAAGGAGGTTTTGGAAAAGGCCCAGTCAGGTGTTCTGAAGGTCTTCTTAATGGCATATAAAGGGATCCCAGGGATCAGATACATTTCTAAAATATACCAAGGTCTTCAAGACTTAAAAGGAGACAACACATCTTATATAAAAGAGAGATGGGAAAAAGAGGGGAATTTCACTTTACAACTGGAAATATGGGAAAAGCTAAATAAACAGCAATGGAAAAGTACCTCATCCCTGCAGTGGAGAGAATTTGGATGGAAAAACTTGGTAAGATTTTTCAGAACACCTGCACAAAACAAATTTACCCATAAGGGATTGAACTGTTGGCGCTTGTGTGGTGAAAAGACTGCAAATCATTTTCATGTGTTTTGGTCATGCCCAGTTATCCACCAATATTGGACCAATGTACAGACAATTTGGGGAAAATATTCAAAATAACAGTTCCCTTTTCTTTTGTAACTTTGTATTTGGGTTTACTACCGGACTCACTGGAAAGACGAGGAGAAAAATACTTATTCAATGTTTTAATATTGGCAAGCAAAAAAGCTCTAACTAAAAAATGGATGTTGAAGGACTGTCCTACACCTGAAGATTGGATTATCGTGATCCAAGACATTTACTCGATGGAAAAGTTGACATTCGCACTGAGACAGGACATGGATGGGTTCATGAACTTTTGGCAACCCTGGATCGCATATGTGTCTTCCATTAGATCTAATCTTTGACAAATACCATTTCAATAATGGTTCCACTCTTTGTTCCAACGCTACTCAGATGCTCTTTTACCTTTATTTACTTACTTTTTCTTTTTGTTTGTTTTTTGCTGATTTGTTTGGTTTTTTTTGTTTTTTGTTTTTTGTTTTTTTCTCTTTAATTTCACTTTTTCTTTCACTTTAAAAAAAAAGGGGGTGTTGTAAGAATTAATCTTCCAATGTTGTCAGATATCAGAAAATAAGGGAACATGTGATGAAAATGTAAACAATGCATTGCTGTAACGACCTGTATACCCTTTACAAAAACTTAAATAAAAAAAAGATACCATTTTGGATAAAAGCAAACTGTGGTTTACAGTATCGAAAGCCTTTTTGAGATCTAGAAAAACAGCTCCTACCACATTACCCCTGTCCAAGGACTGTTTGACGTTTTCAATAAGGCAACAATTTGTTGTTTCTGTTGAGTATCCTGGTCTAAAACCAAATTGATGTGGATGAAGAAGTTGACTGTCTTGTAAGTAATCTATCAGCTGTGTAGCTACAACTTTTTCAAGAACCTTAGACAGGACTGGTAAAATAGAGATTGGGCGGTAATTGCATATATCGTCTTTACTGCCTGATTTATGAACTGGTATGACGACAGCTTTTTTCCAGCCAGATGGAAATGTACTAGACCTAATGGAGAGATTAATGAGATGAGTCAGTGGTTTGATTAATATTTTGCTGTGCATTTTGAGAAAGGAGGTGCTCATATTGTAGATATCATTAGTTTTTGAGTTTGACAGTGTTTTAACAATACCAGCAATTAACTCCTCATTTACCTCATCGATGTGAAAAGAATCTGTTGGAAGTATGGAATTTGTGTTGTTGAGCACATTTGGCAGCACAAAAATTTTTGTTAAGTCTTCCACAGAGCCCACAAAGTATGAATTAAATTCATTTGCCAAAGTAGCCTTGTCACTGACGGTCTTGCCATTGATTCTAAGTTCCTTTACCCCCTTCTGATCGTTTTTTTTATTAGTTAAGTTATTTAAATGCCTCCATAGGGAACTGTTGTTACCCTTTGCATGATCTATCAGTTTATTGTAATAAGATACTTTTGATTTTCGCAGCTCATGTACCACTTTATTTCTTAAACTTTTGTACACAAGGTGATCATTTTGTAGTTTAGAGGTTAATGATGTTTTCAATGCATAGTCTCGCCTCTTCATAAGTTTTCTTATTTCATTATTTAACCATGGTAGGCTAATCTTCTGTTGTCTACTTTTAATTTGCTTTGTAAAATTTTCTATAGACTTTGTGATTGTTGCAGTTATAAAATTACAACAATCATCTACTTCATATATTGACATGAGCTGCTCCCAATTTTGATTCTCTAAGTAATGTTCAAACTCCTCATTTTTTGATTTGGGAATAATAAAATTTGATTTGTCAATATTGACTCCCCCAAAATACTGTAGTCGCTTTTTAGTAAGTTTTCTGACAGCAAGAACCATGTTATGATCTGAGAGACCAGTTACAAGATTATAGGTTCTGGTTATTCGTTCTGGTTTATTAGTAAATACCATGTCAATAAGTGTTCTGGATTGTTTGGTTATCCTGGTGGGTCCTTTGATCATTTGTTGATAGTTAAATTTAGTCATGAGGCTTTTCAGTTTCTGTTTGTCCTTTTTATCAGACCAGTTAATATTAAAGTCACCATGAATTATTGTTTCTCTGTTCTTCTCAAGTTGTTTAATCAGATCACTTAATTCATTATAAAAGGAAGAATTGTGTGACGGTGGGTTGTACACTACTGCAATGTTGAAATTCATTACCGGAGAGAGACATACATTAACAGCTAAACATTCGAGTGAAGTATTCAAATCAACCAGTTGACATTTATATTTCTCTTTGATGTAAATTAAAACACCTCCTCCCCTCCCTACCTGCCTGTCTTTTCTAAAACACTGATAGCCCACAACATCGATCATATTAGTGTCTATGTTCCTGTGTAGCCAGCTTTCTGAGAGACAAAGGTAGTCCAGATTTGAGTCCAACAGCAACACCGAAATCTCATCTCTTTTGGGGATTATGCTCCGTATGTTTAAATGTCCGCCGAGGATCCCCTTTGGTTTAGCCTTGGTGTCCCAAAGAACTCGTGCATGATTAACAGTTTGGAAAAATAAATGTTGTTTTTGCTTTTGTACAGCTCGGTTTTGTGCTAACCCAGTGGTCTGCTGTTTAGTAGTGGCAGGTCCAGGGTTAAGGTGAATATCTCCTGCC
The DNA here is from genome assembly GCA_020510985.1 of Pholidichthys leucotaenia. NCBI lineage: Eukaryota > Metazoa > Chordata > Actinopteri > Cichliformes > Pholidichthyidae > Pholidichthys > Pholidichthys leucotaenia. Next base: position 71,040,679 of record CM035841.1, read on the forward strand.
AGAAGTAGCAGAAATAACAGAACTTTAATTGCATACCCTCTGCCATATTGTGATTTTTGCTTAACAGCCATGTTTGCCTTATTTTGAAAGCTTTTTCTCAGGGCTTTTAAAGACCACATAGAGTACAGGGTGAGATGTCCATATCCAAATCCATATAAATAAAACTTTTTAACTTCACCTTTAGTTGAGTTTGCCGGAAAATCCTTCTTGTTGCAGGTCCAGACACACAAAGACAAAACGAAGAGGAAGTAGATAAGCAGAGAAGGCTTAGTAGTGATGCCCATCAGCCCACTTTTTAATCCGGTGGCAGCCATCTTCAGTCTTTCTTGGAAAGAAAAGGAAAAAGAAAAATCTGTGGATAGTAAAATAAATTCTGCTTATGTCGCCAGTATCCGATCTGATCGTCCTCGAATCCAGCTGGGCCTCAGCTAGCCAATTAGCCCCTTCCACTGCTGGTCGCGTTGCTCATGGCCGCTGAAACCGAGCTCCTGTCCCACTCCTCCAACCGAGTCTCGTCGCACACCGCCGCTGCCACCGAGCTCCGCTGGGGTCACGGTAAGTCCTCCGCTGGGCACCGCCGCCTACCGCCGTCTGCCTGGGTGAAATCTCTGCTGAGCCCCGTCAACAAATAGCCGCCTGCCTGACAGTATCTCCGCTGGGCCTCGCAACTGGGCTCCGATTCAGGTTGGTGTTAGGTAGAATGACTGGCGCCAGCGCTGGAAACGCTGGTCAGTTTATTCACAGTGGCCGGAGAAAGGCGATCAAAGGGGTAATCCAACGGAGGTAGAAATTCAGCCCGTGCGTGTCCGTCACGAGCGCCGATCGCTGTAGGTTAGTTATTTAGAGACTGGCGCCAGCATTAAGCTAACTAGCATTAGCTTAGCAATCGCTTCAGGTAGCATTAAGCTAACTAGCATTAGCTTAGCAATCGCTACAGGTAAGGCGCATCAGTGAACCACAAAGAAACGCTGGTCGCCGGAGAAAGGCGATTAAAGGGGCAGTCCAGCGGAGGTGGTAATTCAGCCCGTGCGTGTCTGTCACGAGCGCCGATCGCTGTAGGTTAGTTATTTTTAATGGCAAAATCAGTGACTTTGTTTCAGCACTGAAAAAGTGTGACCATCCCGGTCGCCATCTTGGATCTTTATTCATGAAGGGTGATTTGTGCTCACCAATTTGTACAAATTGTTGTCTGTTACTTAAATAACTTTCCATCCAACTCAGTCCTACCCCTCTTATCCCATACCTTTCCAGTTTCCTTAGTAGTATTCTGTGGTCAATGGTGTCAAAGCTTTCTTTAAATCTATAAATACTCCTGAGTCATCAGCATACTTTATAATGTGTCTGTTGTCATGTCTGCTCCGACACATGTTTGTGTACAGGATGAAGAGTAGTGATGACAACACACACCCCTGAGGAGAGCCAGTAGAAGAGCACTTTAGGTCAGACAATGTACCATTGACCCTTACTCTCTGCATCCTGTTGGTTAAGAAATCCAGAATCCAACCCACCAGATTATTGCTCAGATCAAATTATTGCAGGAGCCTTTCAACTAAGATATGAGGTTTGATTGTATTAAAGGCGGAGGAAAAGTCTACAAATAAAAGCCTGGCGTGTGTCCCATTAAAATCCAGATGTTTAAAAAGCATGTTAAACAGAGTGACAGTGGCATCCTCCACTCCTCTGTGAGGCCTATAGGCAAACTGCAGAGGATCCAATGCATGCTCAGTCTGCTTTAGGACCTCGCATCTGACCAGCTTTTCAAAAAATTTCATTAAAATTGAAGTCAAAGCAACTGGTCTAAAGTCGTTTACCATTTTAGGACAGCTGGATTTTGGAACGGGAACAATCACGGCTTCTTTCCAGATCTTAGGCACATGTTGTGTCTGTAAGGACTTATTACCTCCGCCAGGCCGAAAAGGCCAGGAGGAGGTTATGTTTTTGCCGGGGTTTGTCTGTGTGTTTGTCTGTTTGTCTGTCTGTCTGTCTGTTTGTCTGTTGGTTAGCAAGATAACTCAAAAAGTCTTGGACGGATTTCCATGAAACTTTCAGGCGTTGTTGGAAGTGGTACAAGGAAGAACTGATTAAATTTTGGGGGTGATCCGGTTCACCGTCTGGATATAGGAATTTTTTAAAGCATTTTTCAACACTGTGACATAGGGCCATTTTCAACATGTGCGCAGGCGCAATGGAGGGCGCTGGTCGTCGTGTCTGCAACACAAACTCTGCGTTCTTCAACGTTTTAGGCACAAAAGCACGCGGAAAACACTGCTGGCCTGGGCCTGCCAGCGTGCCTGTGTTTGCGCGCAACTGCAAAACCTCACACGGGCAGCTGTCCGCCGACGGATTCTTTGGCAGAAATTCCCCGGCCAGCCATAGGAGCTGCGCATTTGGCAGAAATTCACCGGCCAGCCATAGGCGCTGCACAAAAACGAGCTTTCTGCCGGCGAAGCTTCTAAATTCTCGTTTGCTGCGGAGCGCAACCCCAAAATAATATAATATAAAACCCACGGCAACCTGTCTACCCAATTTTCATCCGTCAGTGGAGGAGATGGACACAACAGCAACACTTCAGTTTATTACCTCCGCCAAGGAGGCAATGCTTTTACTACTGAACCACTAATCCTATCACTATCAGATTGATTGTCATTGATTAATTGTGTGTTTATTGCTCTGTCCCTGTCAAATAAACAAATAATCATTGTGAATCCAATTGCTAGTCATATGTTTACATGCTCAAGGAATCTGAAAATGTACACACAAACACTGTATGGGGGGAATTGTGGCGCTTGGCGGAGGTCTGCGCTCTCCGAGTGCTTTTCTAGTTGAAAATGTAATGAAATATAGGACTCAGTTCAAGTGCACAGGACTTTACCAAGCGCCCACATATATTATCAGGGCCCTGACTTTTGTTCACTTTTACAGCACAGAACTCCCTTTTAACATCCTGCACCCCAATATTAAAGTGCTGATTGTCTTTGAGTTTCTGTTTCAAATCTTGGGTTTCTGTGCTAAAATCAAAGGAGTCAAAACAACCATAAAAACAATTAAGAGCATTAGTCAGCTCTGTGTCTGAATTAAAACCATCTAAAAACACACGATTGCTGCGTTCTGTGCTCTGAAGGCCTGCAATAGTTTTCATACTGGCCCAGGCTGAACCAAGTTTCTTTGTTGCCATCTTGCTTTCCAATTCTGATTTATAATTCTGTTTTGCTCTTAAAATTTCGGCCTTCAGCTCTTTTGTGGCAACTTGTAGCTCAGAAACAGACCCCTGTTTAAAGGCAAGTGCTTTCCTCTCTAAGCAGGATTTAACTGATTTTGTAACCTATGGCTTGTTGTTGGGATATATTTTGACATGTTTACGTGGAACGATCTTATTTTTACAGAAAGCCATGTATGAGCATGTGACATTCACCAAAGAGTCCAAATCATCCCTGCAGGACAGTGTGAACATCTCCCAGTCTGTTCTGTTAAAGCATTCCTGGAGGCTGTGCACTGAATCCTCTGTCCACACATCTATGTCTCTGGTCTCCACCTTGCCTCTTCTGAGAGCAGTTTTATATGTGGGCAGCAAATGTACACAGTTGTGATCTGAGGATCCTAAAGGAGGAAGCGGGAGTGATTTATAGGCCCTCTCTATGGATCCATAGCACAGGTCCAATGTCTTTTTTCGCCTGGTTGGGCAGGAGACATACTGATAAAAGTTTTTAAGTATCTTCTTTAAAGAAACATGGATAAAATCCCCAAGAATGAAGTTTGGCGCCTCTGGAGAAATTGACTGCAGCCTCTGGACCACATCAGAGATGGTGCTGGAGGCGGAGTCAGCGTCTGCCCTTGGGTGGATGTACACAGTCGTGATAAAGAGTTGGGGGAACTCGTGAGGCAAATAAAAGGGGTGTAGTGACACAGACAGCAGCTCCACATCGGGTGTACAGATGTGCTCTCTGACTGTGACAAATGTGCAGTACTGCTTATTAATATATAAGCATACGCCACCCCCCTGACGTTTCTCCGCTACCTCTTCCTGCCAATCAGAGCGCAGTGGGGCTCCAAAGCCGTCAATCCACAGGTCTGCATCTCAGTCATGTGCATTAAGCCAAGACTCGGTGAAAGCCATGACACAGCAGGTCTTAAAGTCCTTCTGGTAGCGTACATTCCCTTGAATTTCATCCACCTTGTTCCTCAGAGATTGTCAGTTCTCCTTCCCTCCAAAACATACTCTGACAGTGTTTTTAAAGCTGTTCTTTATATCGTCCATCCATCCATCCATCTTCTACCGCTTTTCCGGAGGACTGGGTCGCGGAGGCAGCAGTTCAAGCAGAAAAGCCCAGACTTCCCTCTCCCCCGCCACCTGCTCCATCTCTTCAGAGAGGATACCAACGCATTCCCAGACCAGCTGGGAGACATAGTCTCTCCACCGAGTCCTGGGTCTGCCCCAGGGTCTCCTCCCAGTGGGATGTGCCCGAAACACCTCAAGTGGGAGGCGTCCAGGAGGCATCCTAATCAGATGCCCATACCACCTCAACTGACTCCTTTCAAAGTGGAGGAGCAGCGGTTCTACTCTGAGCCTTTCCCGGATTACTGAGCTCCTCATCCTATCTCTGAGGGTGAGTCCAGCAATCCTACGGAGAAAGCTCATGTCAGCCGCTTGTATCCGCGACCTTGTTCTTTCGGTCATTACCCAAAGCTTGTGACCATAGGTGAGAGTAGGAACGTAGATTGACTGGTAAATCGACAGCTTTGCCTTAGAATTCAGCTCCCTCTTCACCACAACACACCGGTACAACGTCCACATCACTGCAGATGCTGCTCCGATCGGTCTGTCAATCTCTCGCTCCATTTTCCCCTCACTCGTGAATAAGACCCCAAGATACTTAAACTCCTCCACTTGGGGCAGGAGCCTGTCCTCAACCCAGAGAGGACAATCCACCTTTTTCCGGCTGAGGACCATGGACTCGGAGGTGCTGATTCTCATCTCAGCCTCTTCACACTCAGTGGCAAACCGTCCCAGCAAGAGCTGTAGGTCATTGCTGGATGAAGCCAACAGGACAACATCATCTGCAAACAACAGAGATGAGATTCTGTGGTCACCAAGCATGACGTCCTCCATTCCCTGGCTGCGTTTAGAAGTCCTGTCCATAAAAATTATTAACAGGATCGGTGACAAAGGGCAGCCCTGGCGGAGTCCAACTCTCACTGGGAATGAGTCCGACAGAGTGTTGGCAATACGAACCAAACTCTCACAACGGTAGTACAGAGACCGAAGAGCTCGTAACAACAAGCCCGATACCCCATACTCCCAAAGCACCCCCCACAAAAAACCTTGAGGGATGCAGTCAAATGCCTTCTCCAAGTCCACAAGACACATGTAAACTGGTTGGGCAAACTCCCACGAACCCTTGAGAATTCTCGCAGCCTTTGGTCACATCAGAGTATCATTTTCTCCTCTTTTGTTTGTTTATATTGATTTAATTTTTAATTTTTTACTTCTGTTTGTGATACTAGTCTGTGTTTGCTGTTAGCTCGGTATTGGCCTCGCCTAAAAACCCGTTCGGACGCATGAGTAGGTCCGATCCCTGGCTGGGCTGCTTTTTACCAGGCTAGGCTACTTGCTAGCCTGTTTTTAGCCTTTTAGCTGTTTTTAGCTAACTTTCAGCTAACTTGTTTTTAGCTATTTTATCTGTTTTTGGCTAATTAGCGGACTATCCATCTCAGCCCCTGGAACACCATGGCTTCGTCTCCGACTTGTACTCGCTGTTTATCTCTCCATGGTAACGTCTCTGAGTTGGAAACGAGGCTCTCCAACCTTTATAAGATTCGGGAGGCTGAAGATCACCTCGATACCATCATTCTCGGGCGTACATCGGCTCTGCCTACCGACTCACAGTTGGCAGAGACGGCTGCTTACTTGGGTGAGCTCAGCGCTTCTCCATCCACCTCTACACCTGCTCCAGCCTCTGCAGATGCCCATGACCAAAGCAATATACAATGGCTTCATCTCGGGGCTAAACCCAAAGTTTCGGTTGGTCCCTCTCATCATCCATGTGCACCCTGGACCTTGGTTCAACCAGCTAACAGCCATCGTTGATCGACCAGAAAGGGCCGTCCGTGCCTCATCTCTTCCCATGTCATTGGAAAACAGATTTGATATTCTTTCTATGGAGGATTTTCCCCACCTGGAAGCTGGCTGTCCGCCCCTGGATGCCCCTTTTCCCCTCTCCTCTTCTTCAGAGGTGGCTCATGTCCGCAAACCCTGGATAAAGACCACCCTGGGTGTGTTAAATCACACACCAGCTCCAGATAGAACAGCGTGCTTCTCCCCGCCTTCGCAACAACATCACCCTCTACAAAATTACTCTCCTTGTCAGAATCCACCGACAACCGCCCCAACCCCCCCCATACGACGCTGGTAATTGGTGACTCAATCGTGAGAAACGTCAGAAGCAGGTACTGTGTTACTCGATTTTTTTCCGGGGCTAGAGTCTCTGACATTGAGGCTCTTATCCCTGACCTGCTGAAGGAATTCCCTCACGTACAAACTGTCGTTGTGCATGTGGGATGCAATAACATCCCAGATGAAGCGTCAGAGATTTTAAATAGTGATTTCAGGAACCTTCTGTCCACTCTTATGAACTGTGGCAGACGTGTGCTCATCTCTGGGCCTTTGGCACCTCTCAGACGAGGCTGCAATTATTTTAGTAGAACTCTCAGTCTTAATTCTTGGCTGTGTTTTACTTGTCCTATTTTTAACATTGGTTTTGTTGACAATTTTAACTTATTCTGGAACCGCCCATCACTTATGAGGCCTGATGGTATCCACCCAAATAGACTTGGTGCATGTGTTTTAAGAGACAATCTCTTCTATTCCATTCGGTGTTTTCTAGTACAGTGACTGGGACCTGGCATGTTTATTCAGCTGCAGGTAGGAATCCTCACACAAGTGAACAAAATCATCAACTACTGGGCCGTGGCCACTCTCACCATCCTGGAGGAGACTGACAATAACTGAGTCATCAGCATACTTTATAATGTGTCTGTTGTCATGTCTGCTCCGACACATGTTTGTGTACAGGATGAAGAGTAGTGGTGACAACACACACCCCTGAGGAGAGCCAGTAGAAGAACACTTTAGGTCAGACAATGTACCATTGACCCTTACTCTCTGCGTCCTGTTGGTTAAGAAATCCAGAATCCAGCCGACCAGATTATTGCTCAAGTCAAATTGTTGCAGGAGCCTTTCAACTAAGATATGAGGTTGGATTGTATTAAAGGCGGAAGAAAAGTCCACAAATAAAAGCCGGGCATGTGTCCCATTAAAATCCAGATGTTTAAAAAGCATGTTAAACAGAGTGACAGTGGCATCATCCACTCCTCTGTGAGGCCTATAGGCAAACTGCAGAGGATCCAATGCCTGCTCAGTCTGCCTTAGGACCTCACATCTGACCAGTTTTTCAAAAATTTTCATTAAAATTGAAGTCAAAGGAACTGGTCTAAAGTCATTTACCGTTTTAGGACAGCTGGATTTTGGAACGGGAACAACCACAGCTTCTTTCCAGATCTTAGGCACATGTTGTGTCTGTAAGGACTTATTAGTCCTTACAGGACTAATACTGAAATTAGGACTAGTACTGAAACACTGAAACTAGTACTGAAACAGCCTTAGCGAAGGTCACTAACGACCTCCTCATTGCATCTGATAATGGACTAGTTTCTGTACTTGTCCTTTTAGACCTTAGTGCAGCTTTTGATACTATCGATCATAATATTCTACTTGATAGATTAGAACACTATGTTGGACTTAATGGAACTTCGTTGCAGTGGTTTAGATCTTATTTATCTGATAGGTTCCAGTTTGTTCATGTAAATAATGAGTTTTCTTTCAACTCAAAGCTTAGTCATGGAGTTCCACAGGGATCTGTGCTAGGCCCTACTCTTTTTAGTTTATATATGCTTCCGTTAGGCAACATTATTAGAAAGCACTGTATACATTTTCATTGTTATGCAGATGACACACAATTATACCTGTCAATGAAGCCAGATGATAGTAATCAATTAGCCAAGTTAGAAGCCTGTCTTAAGGAAATCAAAGCTTGGATGACTTGTAATTTCCTGCTATTAAATTCAGATAAGACTGAAGTCATTCTTGTTGGTCCAAAAAACCTTAGAAATTCCTTTCCAAATCAAACTTTCAGTTTGGATGCAGTTACTCTTTCTCTTAATAGCTCTGTGAGGAACCTTGGAGTTATTTTTGATCAGGATTTGTCCTTCAATTCACATATTAAATTTGTTTCTAAGACTGCCTTCTATCATTTGCGTAATATTGCCAAGATTAGGAGCATCTTGTCTCAGAGTGATGCTGAGAAACTGATCCACGCTTTTGTTAGCTCGAGATTAGATTATTGTAATTCTTTATTATCAGGTTGTCCTAAAACATCTTTAAAAAGTCTTCAGCTGATCCAAAATGCTGCAGCAAGAGTTTTAACAGGTACTAGAAAGAGAGATCATATCTCTCCGGTTCTGGCCTCCCTTCATTGGCTTCCCATAGAGTTTAGAATTAAGTTTAAAATCCTTCTTCTTACTTACAAAGCTCTAAACAATCAGGCTCCTCTTTATTTAAAAGATCTGATACTACCGTATTATCCTAACAGAGCACTACGCTCCCAAAATGCAGGACTACTTGTAATACCTAGAATCTCCAAAAGTACAATGGGAGGCAGAGCCTTCAGTTATCAAGCTCCTCTCCTGTGGAATCAGCTGCCAATCTGGATTCGGGAGTCAGACTCGATCTCTGTTTTTAAGATTAGGGTTAAAACCTACCTTTTTGATATAGCCTACAATTAGGGAGGGATCATGTATTTCTGAACCCTCCCTTAGTTTTGCTGCTAATAGGTTTAGTCAGCCGGGGGACCTCCAGTAATGCACTGGGCCTCACTCCTTTCCTCACTCTCTATGAAATATTTTTTTTTTGTTGGTCATTAACATTTGTTTGTTCTCTCCCATAGATTGAGTCCCCATCGTGCTGTTTGCTCTCTACATGTCTGTTCTTTTCATCTTCTCTGTCCCCTCACCCCCCAGCCAGTCGCAGCAGATGACTGCCCCTCCCCGAGCCTGGTTCTGCTGGAGGTTTCTTCCTGTTAAAAGGGAGTTTTTCCTCTCCACCGTCGCCAAGTGCTTGCTCACAGGGGATCACCTGATTGCTGGGGTCTTTCTGCAACTGTGGGGGTCCCCCCTACAGTTGATAGTGCTATGAGATGACTGTTGTTGTGAAATGGCGCTATATAAATAAAGTTGAATTGAAATTGAATTGAATTATTGAAAATGAAAAAAATGACGTACATTTATTGATTTGGTTTGAACTCCTGCACAAGCCATTTCCCATTGTTCCTCTGAGATTTCAGTTTGCAGGTCCTCTTTCCAGTCATTCAGTCTTTTCTGTGAGTTTTCACATGAGAATAGTGTCAATGAGTTATAAAACTCTGAAATAATAATCTTTCTCTTACTATCTTTCATCAAAAGTTTTTTCTAAAAATGAATAAGTAGGTCAGGTGAGAGCATTATTTTGATTTGATCGAATAAAATTTCTAAGCTGAAGATATTTAAAAAAGTGTGTTCTATTAAGCTTGAATTTAATCCTCAGTTCTTCAAAAGACATTATGTTATCTGACGGTGACAAATATAAGTCTTGAATCTTTTGAATCCCTTTTAAATTCCATACTTTAAATAGATTATCCACTCTCCCTGGTGTAAAATATTGATTACCCCATATTGGGCTAAATTGTGACAGTGAGTGTGGTTCTTTTAAATATTTTTTTGGTTTCACGCCATATTTTGATCATGTGCTTTACAATTAGATTTTTATCTTGCTTTTGTAATTTTTTAGCCGAGTCTGAGTATATGAATAAGGAAAGAGGTAAAGGTAAATTGTATGATTCCATTTCAGTCCAATGAGGAGGATCCTTTGATGAAAAATAATATGTCATAGACCTCGGTTGTGCTGACCAGTAATACAACATAAAGTTTGGACATTTCAGACCTCCACGATCAAATGATAAATATAATTCAATTCAAGTTTATTTATATAGCGCCATTTCACAACAACAGTCATCTCATAGCACTATCAACTGTAGGGGGAACCCCCACAGTTGCAGAAAGACCCCAGCAATCAGGCGATCCCCTGTGAGCAAGAACTTGGCGACGGTGGAGAGGAAAAACTCCCTTTTAACAGGAAGAAATCTCCAGCAGAACAAGGCTCAGGGAGGGGCAATCATCTGCTGTGACTGGCTGGGGGGTGAGGGGATAGAGAAGATGAAAAGAACAGACATGTAGAGAGTAAACAGCACAATGGGGACTCAATCTATGGGAGAGAACAAACAGATGTTAATGACCAGCAAAAAAAAAAATATTTCATTGAGAGTGAAGAAAGGAGTGAGGCCCAGTGCATTATTGGAGGTCCCCCGGCTGACTAAACCTATTAGCAGCATAACTAAGGGAGGGTTCAGAAATACATGATCCCTCCCTAATTGTGCCCTTCTGAGGTAAAGTGGGCTATCCCACATGTAGGTCAAAAATGAGTTAATTGTACTACACTAATTGTTAAGGGTCTATCATTTTCTTAAACTGCCTAGCTCTGCATAAAATGTATTGTGCTGCCCTCTATTGAGAGTAAATGAAATCATTCTCATTAATTTGGTGAAACTATTGAGAGGTAAAGTGGGCTATCCCACATTCCATGCTCGGTATCACACACGTTGTGGCCTATTCCGACTCGTGGGAGACAAAATAGAAACTACAAGATGGCATTGATGTGGATGCACATAGTGAACACACTGAACATAGATCTCGTTGATCACAAAATGCTTGTAACGGGTCACAGCTACCTGCCCAATGACCAAAACTTTGGGTTAATAGAAAAAGCCAAGAGGAAGAAACAGCATGTGTTTGTGCCAGATGAGTGGTACGATGTAGTCAGGCAGTCAAAACGGAAGGAACCCCTGTTCAATGTAGTTCCCATGACATCGGCCTTGTTTCACAGTACTAGACCATTGGAAGAGGCTACTGTAAACAGAAAACTGGATGAAGAAAACAATAAGGTCGAATGGTTGAAAATACAATGGATGCAGTTTCGTAAAGCAGATCCTGGTGTGATGTTTTATAAAACTACTTGTGATGCCGAGTTCCCTTTCCAAAGTGTCAACTTCAAACAAAAGAGAGCACTCAGGGGAAGACCTCCAAAGATCATTCAAAACATCACAGACCTTCCTTTACTGTATCCAAATGGGAGGCCGCTGAAGAGAGCCAAACTCGAAGATATCCAATCATTGTTGAAGTATGTGCCGCCTGTTCATCATCCATTTTACGAAACTTTGAAATCAACACAGGAGGGTGGAGGTCACGACAGCTCAAGTGACACCGAGTCAGACTAGACATTGACAATAAATTGGTAGGACATAAGCTTGTCCTATTAAACTTGTTTTTACTCTTCAATAACTGTATTTCTGATGTTTTGATAAGAGTTACATGTTGACTTTGTCAGTTAGAAGAAAACCGTTGGTTTGATTTTCATATAGAAATTTTTGCGAATAAGCGAGGACACAAACAACACTGTTTATGTTCTAATTATTGGAAACCAATGTGCAGAAGAATAGCAAAAACTGCCTAGTGTGTGATATCTGTGAAATTTGCAATTTATCATCTGTTTCATTCATTAAAATTTCAAATTAACATTATTTTTTACTTTTGTCCTCTTACTCGATTTTTATCTTCAGTTAGAGGTAAAGTGGTCTATCCCATATTTTTAACCCCTACTCTCTTATTGTTGTGAATATGTGATTTAAATATATTTTCATATTTAAGTCACACCTTGAAGGTAATTATAGGGGGTAACTTTTTAATGATATAGGCACACTGATTTTTTGAGAATATTTCAACTTTAGAGCTCATTTTCTCAAAATAATGGTTTTGTAGGATAGCCCACTTTACCTCTGAAGGGCACAATTGTAGGCTATATCAAAAAGGTAGGTTTTAGCCCTATTCTTAAAAACAGAGATCGAGTCTGACTCCCGAATCAAGATTGGCAACTGGTTCCACGGGAGAGGAGCTTGATAACTGAAGGCTCTGCCTCCCATTGTACTTTTGGAGATTCTAGGTATTACAAGTAATCCTGCATTTGGGGAGCGTAGTGCTCTGTTAAGATAATACAGTAGTATCAGATCTTTTAAATAAAAAAGGAGCCTGATTGTTTAGAGCTTTGTAAGTAAGAAGAAGGATTTTAAACTTAATTCTAAACTCTATGGGAAGCCAATGAAGGGAGGCCAGGACCGGAGAGATATGGTCTCTCTTTCTAGTACCTTTTAAAACTCTTGCTGCAGCATTTTGGATCAGCTGAAGACTTTTTAAAGATGTTTTAGGACAGCCTGATAATAAAGAATTACAATAATCTAATCTCGAGCTAACAAAAGTGTGGATCAGTTTCTCAGCATCACTCTGAGACAAGATGCTCCTAATCTTGGCAATATTACGCAAATGATAGAAGGCAGTCTTAGAAACAACTTTAATATGTGAATTGAAGGACAGATCTTGATCAAAAATAATTACAAGGTTCCTCACAGAGCTATTAAGAGAAAGAGTAACTGCATCCAAACTGAAAGTTTGATTTGGAAAGGAATTTCTAAGGTTTTTTGGACCAACAAGAATGACTTCAGTCTTATCTGAATTTAATAGCAGGACATTACAAGTCATCCAAGCTTTGATTTCCTTAAGACAGGCTTCTAACTTGACTAATTGATTACTATCATCTGGCTTCATTGACAGGTATAATTGTGTGTCATCTGCATAACAATGAAAATGTATACAGTGCTTTCTAATAATGTTGCCTAACTGAAGAATATATAAACTAAAAAGAGTAGGGCCTAGCACAGATCCCTGTGGAACTCCATGACTAAGCTTTGAGTTGAAAGAAAACTCATTATTTACATGAACAAACTGGAACCTATCAGATAAATAAGATCTAAACCACTGCAACAAAGTTCCATTAAGTCCAACATAGTGTTCTAATCTATCAAGTAGAATATTATGATCGATAGTATCAAAAGCTGCACTAAGGTCTAAAAGGACAAGTACAGAAACCAGTCCATTATCAGATGCAATGAGGAGGTCGTTAGTGACCTTCGCTAAGGCTGTTTCAGTACCATGATGGATTCTAAACCCAGACTGAAACTCTTCAAGTAAACCATTTCCCTGTAGGTGGTCAAATAATTGCGTAGCAACAACTCTTTCTAAGATTTTTGAAATGAAAGGGAGATCAGAGATTGGTCTATAGTTAGCTAAAGCTCCTGGATCTAGCGTTGGCTTTTTGAGTAAGGGTTTAATTACAGCCGTTTTAAAAGCCTGTGGTACATGGCCTAAAGTTAATAAAGAATTGATTATATGAAGAATAAAGCTACCAATAAGTGGAGAGACTTCTTTAAATAACCTGGTAGGAATAGGGTCTAAAAGTCAAGTTGAAGGTTTGGATGAGGAAACTATTTTGTCTAACTCACAAAGGTTAATTGGAGTCAACTCATCAAGACAGACATCAATTGAAGGAGTTGTAGTAGTTACAGTATTTAAGTTAACTGTGGGAAGAATCTGATTGATTTTATCTCTGATGGATGAAATTTTATTATTGAAAAAGTTCATAAAGTCCTGACTAGTAAGCTCTAAGGGAATGCTAGGATTGAGTCCTGACTCTTTGTCAACCTGGCTACAGTCCTGAAAAGAAACCTGGGATTATTCTTGTTCTCTTCTATTAATGCAGAATAATAACTCGTTCAAGCTTTTCTAAGAGATTTTTTATAAATTAAAAGATGATTTCTCCAAGCTAAATAGATTTCATCTAATTAAGTGGAGCGCCATTTTTCTTTCTAATTGACGAGCCTTCTGTTTTAAGCTACGAGTTTCTGTGTTGAACCAAGGAGTTAGAAATCTCAGATTAGACTTTTTCTTTTTTTAAGTGGGCCACCAAGTCTAGAGTCTGATGCAGAGAAGCTGTAACACTATCCACCATGTTATCAATTACAGAAGGAGCAAGCTGTCTATAGCTTATTTCCGTTGTGTTGACACATGGCATAGAGGAAACAATCTGCATAAATTTGGTAACAGCATCATCTGAGAGGCATCTACTATAATAATATTATTCTTTAGGAGCCAAATAGTCAGAAATAGTAAAATCAAAGGTTAACAGGCAATGGTCTGACAGTACAGGGTTATGAGGAGACACTACAAGATTTTCTATTTCTATGCCATATGTCAGAACAAGGTCCAATGTATGGTGGAGGTAATGAGTAGAATTTCCTACTTTCTGAGAAATCCCAATCGAGTCTAATATTGAATTAAATGCCACATTAAGGCAGTCACTATCTACATCCACATGTATATTAAAGTCCCCTACTATAATTATTCTATCAGATTTCAGCACTAAATCAGCTAAGAAATCAGCAAATTCGGATAAAAATTCTGAGTAGGTTGATGGGGGATGATAAACTATGGCAAATAAAATTGGGTTTAACCTAAAATTGCTAAAGTGCCCAATACTGAGGACCAGGCCCTCAAAGGAATTATAACATGTTTTTACTTTACATTAACTAGTAATTTGGAATGGTAAATTGTTGCTACTCCTCCTCCACGACCTGAACTTCTGGGATTTTGACAGCTTAAATAACCAGAGGGAGTTGATTCATTTAAACCAACATAAGCCTGTTTTCCACTAGCCCAGCACACCTCGGTACAGCTCGATTCACTTCAGTACGGCTCGGAATGCTTCTGTCTCCATTAGCACGGTGTTGTGCTTGTGCTGTGATGGTTTGTGTGAGGAGGTTTTAGAAGCGGGGCAGCAGCAGATTCTCAGCGAGGCGGGGCCACACTCCCGTGACGTTACGCACCTGACTGAGTCCTTATTTACACGAGACAAAAAAGGATCCAAGGATTATTGCCTTGCTCGCTCTGTGGATTTATCTCACAATTAATTTTATCTCATAATTAAGCTGCAACAACACAAGTCACTTTTGTTTTGAATTAACTGCCAAATGACCTAGAAATAATGAGCTGAAACTTGTTTTTATTCGTATTAAATAATGAGACAGTGGCACACTGGCCTACACCAAATTATTATTTTTTACATCCTAGGGCATTTTGGATGTACTGAATTAAAAAAAATCATGTTTTTCACCTTCAGGTCAACGTTTGGAACAACAGTATTATTATTTTCCGTTTAGATGATGCTACACTCCTTCTAAAGTATTGTAATTCTCTGAATTTGGAATGCCGATAGAACATTCAATTTACATATACTTACTTTTTTACATACTTTGACTTGTAAGCTTGATCAGTCTCTCCTGCTGCATTTTAAAGTCCAACTGTGCAACTTCTTATAAGTTAACATAAAAAATGTACCCAAAGTTTAGAACTGGATCATGTGGGGCTAATTTTTTATGATATTTCAATAAAAAGAACAGAAAGCTTACAAAAACATTTGTTTTTTGGTCTAGTTAAAAATTACATTACCTTTACAATGGTTGACCCTGACAGGAAGATCAGTATCATTTTGATCAGATTAGGCAATGGAATTTCTATGTAATTATACTGTTTTATAATTCAGTGTTATAACAGACAAACCACACTTTCCAAAACAATTCCATTTTATTATATACAAAATATTAAAAGAAAAAAAAAACTTTGCAACACAACATGAAGGTTAATCGACATTTTATACACGCCGACCACTGAGTGTCTACACCAGCTTCCCAAACTGGGTAACGACTCGGATGAATGAAGCGTCTCTGCCAGCTGTGGGTCAGGATGGCTCGGTTGAATAATCCGGACGGGCTGTCGCGGCGGACACGTGGGATGATTCTACAAGGAAAATGCACACAATAAAATACAGCACAGTAGTTTTTAACAAGAATACATAAGCTTATTTCAGCGTATTGTTCACATGAATAATTAAAATAAAAGCTTTAGTCCGCAGTGTGCTGCAATAAAGCAGCGATCCATCCACAAATGAACAGCTTTTTTATTGCATAAATAAACTGAGCGTCTTACCGAATATATTTGCGAAAAAACGCACAATAAAAAAAAATTAAAACTCACCGTTAAAGGACTCCGATGTCGAGACCTCCCGGTATATTTTTTCATTCCGGGCGGCTCCGTCTAACTCATGCTGCATACGTTCGTCTGACAATGCAGTGAGCAGCCACTGCAGCTCCTTACTGGTCCATGGAACACCCTTATTACACGAAGCCATTTTTGATAGAGAATAAATGAAAATAGCACAGCAATACACTGAAAAGGAACCGCCAACAGTGGTTGCGTGCTGAGTAAAGGCGGTCGTGAAGATTCTTTTTTTTTTTTTTTTCAAAAACTTTATTGAGAAGGTCGTGAAGATTTGGTAGATGAGGAGGAGGAGAGGGGCGGTTACAACCTGACCAATCAGCGCCGGTTACGACCTGACCAATCAGCGGCGACCAGTCTGTTAACGTCACAACACGGCACAGCTCAGCACTGCTGTACCCTGCCCTTCAGCGGGGCTGAGAATTGCGGCTGTTAAACCGTGTTGGGGCTTGTGGAAAAGCGTACAAAGCGTGCTGAGCCATCCCGTGTCGCGCTAAAGCGTGCTAGTGGAAAAGGCCCTATAATCCTCTTGCCCTAACCAAGTCTCTGTAAGGGATATTAAATTAATCTGATTATCAATTAACAGATCATGGACTAACAGACTTGGGAGTTAGCGACCTAATATTTAATAAACCACATTTAATTTTTAAATTATGAGGAGGAACAGAGGCTAAATCATTCAATTTAGAGGCTTTATGTTTAATTTGAGTTTTACCAATATTCACTTTGGGATGCTTATAATAGGAGTAAGGACAAACATAATGTAGCCTTCCTATTGTTCCATATAAATTCCACTAACTTTTTTTTTTTTTAATTCTTGAGAATAGATCTGAAAGTGGTGGTAAAGGGATGTTTTGGAATAAGTAAAGTATTATTGGTAAAATATTACTTTTAAGTATATTAATTCTCCCAATCATCGACATTTGTAGTGACATCCAACTCTGAAGTAACTCATTAATATCTGTCATTAAGACTTCATAGTTGGCATTGGCGACTGATTCTAGCTTAGGCAAAATTTGAATTCCTCTATATTTAAACTGATCTACAACATTGAATTGGTTTACCTCAGGTGATGGATGATTTCTCTGGGTCTCATTTAACATTAATATTGAAGATTTTGTTTTGTTTATTTTATATCCTGATATATCCCCAAAATTCTTTATTAAATTTAACAAGATCGGAATTGATTTTTTAAGATTCGACAGAAATAAAATTATGTCATCGGCATACAGGGAGATTTTATGTTCTTTTGGTCCTACTTTAATTCCATATATTTGTGGATGTAAACGTACTGCCATCGCTAAAGGTTCAATTGCCATAGTAAACAATAAAGGTGAAAGTGGACAGCCTTGTCGACATCCTCTATTGATTTTTATTGATTTTGAGATATTGCGGTTTGTTAGAATTTCTGCTGTAGCATTATTGTATATTATCTGGACCCATTTTATGAAATTATTTCCAAGTCCTAACCTTTGTAGGACTTCAAAAAGATAGGGCCATTTGACTCTATCAAAGGCCTTTTCGGCGTCCAATGATAGGAGAGCTGTATCTGGTGCTTCTTTATTGGAATAAATAATATTAAATAATCTTCTTACATTATGGAAGCCTTGTCTTCCAATTATAAAGCCGTTCTGATCTCGGTTAATAATATTTGGTAATGTTTCTTGTAGGCGTTTTGCTAAAATTTTACAGATTATTTTAAGATCAGCATTTAATAGGCTTATTGGTCTCAGGTTTTCACATTTATTAGGGGGTTTACCTGGTTTTGGTAACAGTATAATTAAGGCATTATTCATGTATGGTGGTAAATTACCATTTTGAAATGCTTCTAAAACCATTTCCAAAAGTGGTTTTATTAATTTTTTCTTAAATTTTTTATAGAGGTCAACTGGAATACCATCTGGTCCTGCTCTTTTTCCTGATTTCATATTATCAATGGCTTGCCCAACTTCTTCTTGACTGATTTTAGACTCCAGTATCTCCCTGCTTTCATTTGGAATACATGATATACGGTAGATAATCCACCCAAAAACCCATTTAGTTTTGTTTAGTCAATTTCATTTTTTGTATCATATAGTAAAATAATCTCTAAAGACACTATTAATTTCTAAAGGATCTATAACTACCTGTCTGTTACTTATAATACTGGTAATTGGTGTTTTAGATTCTAATTGTTTAATCTGCCATGCCAATAATTTTCCTGATTTTTTGCCTTGTTCATAAAAAGTTTGTTTCAATCTTAGAAGACTCGGGGCAGTTCTATTCGCTGATTTTTTGTCATATTCAGCTCTCAGAATCAGTAATTCGTTCTCCAACTGTGGGTTACTTCCTGCATCCACCTTTTCTTGAAGAATTTTTATTTTACGTTCCAATTGGACTCTCTCCTCTCGGGTCTTCTTGGATTTTGAACCTGTATAACTAATAATATGCCCCCTAATAAAAGCTTTGAAAGCCTCCCACTTTATACATGCCGTTGTTTGTGTAGTATTGATATCAAAGAACTCATCTGTTTTTCTATGTACTTAACAAATTCCTCATCCTGAAGCCATTTATGTTGAAAATGTCACCTAACTGGGTCCTCTGTCAATTACTTATCTATATATACTAGACAGCAGGGTGCATGATCGGAGATCACAATGTTATCATAGAAACAGTTTTGAATCTTGGACCTTAATTCTGTAGATTTCAAAAAGTAGTCGGTACGTGAGAATGTCTTATAGGTATTAGAATAACAAGAATAGGCTTTGACTTGTGGTTTCATTTCTCTCCATATATCTAGCAATCTCAATTCTTTCATAAAATGATTAATGGTTATCCTACATCCATTGTGCGTACAGTCCAGTCCTGTTGATCTATCTATACTGGGATTCAATGTTCAATTAAAATCCCCTGCTATTATATGTTGCCCTGCAAGTGATGATAAAGTGAGGAATAAATTAACAAAGAAGTTATGATCATCAATATTGGGGCCGTATAAGTTCACCAGATTTATATTTTCTAATAGCAAAGATCCTTGGATGATTAAATATCTTCCAAATTTGTCTCCAATTATATTTTTCACTTGAAATGGGACTGTTTTGTGTATAAGAGTCATAACTCCCCTGGCTCGGGATAAAAATGATGAGGTGAACACGTTACCTTGCCATCTTCTCCTAATTCTTTTTACATCCTCCTCTATTAGATGAGTTTCTTGTAAAAACAATTTTCAAATCTATGTCTTTTATTTTATTCATGACTTGTTTAAGTTTTTTTTAAGATTTTGTAGACCTCTGCAGTTCCATGAAATTAAATTAAGATTAACGCTTTGATCTATGATCAATAAGGAGTTTGAGATTACCTTGCAATTTGAACATACTCATACAGAGAAGCAAAAACATGGATGATAGAACATTCATCCTACAAACTAAACAAAAACAGATTCCCTTTCCCCACATTCGTGGTAAACCCCCCAAAATATTCCATCTCCCGTTGTAGCTAGTGACTGTTTCACACCTGCGAGGATCAGTCAAACCACTCTCTCTTTCTCCTCTCAATCGCCCTGACACTACTACTATTCTTATGACATTAACTCTCTTCTGTAGCTTTTTCAACATAACTTCAAAGTTTTATAGCAACATTGTACATAACATTTTTTTTATAATACAGTCTGTATTTTGTAGACTTGTTTATGATTCAGATCAATCAGATGTCTGTACATATGCTTAAAGGTTCTACCTTTGTCATGTTCATGCTTAGCTCCCACCAGTCTCCTTTTGGATTTGCTTGATGAGCTCCTGCGCCTCTTGAGGAGTCTTGAAGATGTGGGTTCTCCCCTTATATGTGACCAGCAGTCTTGCCGGATGAATTACTCCATGACGAATCCCAAGGTTACGCAGCTCTTTGCGGGCGGGGTCGAACTGTTTCCTCAATTGTTGTATTCCTGCAGCCAAGTCCGGGTAGAATCGCACTTGTTGGTCCTGGTACTTAATTTCCCCTTTAGCTCGCGCCACATTGGTGACTGTCATCTTGTCTTTGTAGTTGAGGAACTTCATAATCAGTGTCCTCGGTGGTGTCTTATTATCTCTCAGTGGGCCGATTCGGTGAGCTCTCTCTAAAATGACCGATGACTGCAGATCCACGTTATTCAGTGCTTCTGGAATCCACTTTTCCAAAAAGAAACACGGGTCCCGTCCCTCCATTCCCTCCGGAGCCCACCAGCCTCAAATTATTCCCTCGCGAGCGGGATTCCAAGTCTAGGACGTTATCTTCCAGACTTTTGCATTTTAATTCCAGTGTTTGCAGTTTAGTTTGCAGGCTGATAACATCATCTTCAGCGCTTGATATTCGGAGCTCCGCCTGCGACACTCGCTCCATGCAGTCGTTTATTTCCTTTCTCATACCTTCTATCACTGCTATAATCCCATCGAATTTAGACGAAAACTCTGTTCTCACGGAGTTAATGGCAGTGAGCACTACGTTTGTCCCCTCTTCAACTGTTCCCACTCCGCCGCTGTCTCCCTCCTCCGCCATTGCCTCTCGAGTTTTCTCTGTTTCGCCTCGAGCGTGAAAGTCTGTTAGCTTGGGTTGTTTTGTCGAGTTACCTTTTCCTCCACCTAATTTTCCAACCTTGGTCTTTACCATATCCACGCCAAAACGTTGGGATGGGTTTTTGTTCCAGTTAAGAGAGTTTTAGTAAAATTTTTATTTTCACGAGCAGAGCAGTGTGAAACAAGTCCTCCTACGTGGCCACCATAACCGGAAGTCCTTTTTTTTTAAACTTTTTTATTAACTTTAGAGGGAGCAGGACAAGGTTCTCTTAAGGAGGAGACAGGGGCAAAGTTGAAAGGTGGTGGATGAGGAGGAGCTGCAGAAGTGCGTGTGTTTTTCAGGTTATGTTGTATTTGTCCTGGGTTACAATATTTAGGGCAACGGGAGACAGACTCAATCTCTGTAGGATTATAAATCAAAGGCTGATCCAAATGGTAAAGACCACCTGAATTAATGGTATTGATACAATACGTTGGAACAGAACCAAAAAAGGGCAGTTTAGCAAACCCAGAAGCTTCAGAGCGGGTAAACACGCCAGGTCCCAGTCACTGTACCAAAAAACACCGAATGGAATAAAAAAGATTGTCTCTTAAAACACGTGCACCAAGTCTATTTGGGTGAATGCCATCAGGCCTCATAAGTGATGGGCGGTTCCAAAATAAGTTAAAATTGTCAACAAAACCAATGTTAAAAATAGGACAAGTAAAACACAACCAAGAATTAAGACTGAGAGTTCTGCTAAAACAATTACAGCCTCGTCTGAGAGGTGCCAAAGGCCCAGAGATGAGCGCATGTCTGCCACAGTTCATAAAAGTGGACAGAAGGCTCCTGAAGTCACTTTTTAAAATCTCAGCCGCTTCATCTGGGATGTTATTGCATCCCACATGCACAACGGCAGTTTGTATGTGAGGGAATTCATTCAGCAGGTAAGGGATAAGATCCTCAATGTCAGAGACTCTAGCCCCAGGAAAAAAAATGAGTAACACAGTACCTGCTTCTGACGTTCCTCACGATCGAGTCACCAGTTACCAGCGTCGTCTGGGGGGTTAATGTTGGTGGATTCCGATGTGGAGAGTAATTGTGAAGAGGATGACGTTGTTGTTGCGAAGGCGGGGAGATGCACTCTTTTCTTCTATCTGGAGCAGGTGTGTAATTTGACACACCCTGGGTGGTCTTTATCCGGGGTTTGTGGACATGAGCTGCTGCTGAAGGAAAGGAGGGAGGACGAGGGGCGTCCACGGGCGGGTGGCCAGAGTCCAGGTGGGGAAAATCCTCCAGGGAAAGGATATCAAATCTGTTATCCAAGGACACGGGAAGAGAAGAGGCGCGGCCCATTCTGGTTGATCGACAATAGTTATTAGCTGGTCGAACCAAGGTCCAGGGCGCCTGGACCTTGGTTTGACGAGGTCACACCTAGGGCCACTTTTAGAGTCTCCAATTAACCTATCCTGCATGTTTTTTTGGCCTGTGGGAGGAAACCGGAGAACTCCCAGAGTAAACCCACGCAGACCCGAGGAGAACATGCAAACTCCACACAGATCACTGTTGGTCAGGGGCTGGGATCGAACCAGGGACCTCATGGCCAAGGGTGAGTTGCTGTGCTGCTGCAGTGCTAACCACTGTACCACCGCGCCGCCCAAGATGCCGCCACTCTCACTTTGAATAGTTCTGTGAGGAACCTTGGAGTTAT
This sequence comes from Pholidichthys leucotaenia, assembly GCA_020510985.1. Classification (NCBI taxonomy): domain Eukaryota; kingdom Metazoa; phylum Chordata; class Actinopteri; order Cichliformes; family Pholidichthyidae; genus Pholidichthys; species Pholidichthys leucotaenia. The sequence goes on from CM035841.1 coordinate 71,063,039, forward strand.
TTTTGATTAAGATTTGTCCTTTAATTTACATATTAAAATTGTTTCTAAGACTGCCTTCTATCATCTGCACAATATTGCCAAGATCAGGAGCATCTTGTCTCTAAATGATGCTGAGAAACTGATTCACGTCTTTGTCAGCTCTCGATTAGATTATTGTAATTCACTGTTATCTGGTTGTCCTAAAGTCTCCTTAAAAAAAAAATCTTCAGTTGATTCAAAAATGCTGCTGCTAGTGTTTTAACTGGTTCTAGAAAAAGAAATCATATCTCTCCGGTTCTGTCCTCCCTTCGTTGGCTTCAAATAGAATTTAGAATCAAGTTTAAAATCCTTCTTCTTACTTTCAAAGCTCTTAATAATCAGGGCCCCCGATATATAAAAGATCTGATATTACCTTACCATCCTAAGAGAGCATTACACTCCCAAAATGCTGGCTTACTTGTGGTGCCCAGAATCTCCAAAAGTACAGTGGGAGGCAGAGCTTTTTGCTACCAAGCCCCTTCTCTCTGGAACCAGTTACCACTCTGGGTCCGGGAGTCAGACTCGGTCTCTGTTTTTAAGAGCAGGGTAAAATCCTTCCTTTTTAATATAGCTTACGTTTAAGGAGCGTTTTTGTGTCTCTTAACCCCACTCTTGTTCTATTGTTATCTGATCCATACTGCTGGTTGACCTCCAATAATGTACTTGGCATCTTACTGTTATGTTCTTTATGTCTGTCCTTTCCATCCTCCCCATCCCCTCATCCCCATCCAGTTGCAGCAGACGACTGCCCCTCCCTGAGGCTGGTTCTGCTAGAGGTTTCTTCCTTCCAAATGGGAGTTTTTCCTCTCCACTGTCGCTTAGTGCTTGCTCATAGGGGATCGTCTGATTGCTGGGTTTTTCTGAGACTGTGGTGTTTTTCTCTGCTCTCTGGCGCCATGAGATGGCCTCTGTTGTGATGTGGTGCAGTATGAATAAAGCTGAATTGAATTGAATTGAAATGAATGAAAGAGCTGGTCCGATGTGCCACGGCCAGGACGAAAACCACATTGCTCCTCCTGAATCCGAGGTTTGACCATTGGCCGGACTCTCTTCTCCAGTACCTTGGCATAGACCTTCCCAGGAAGGCTGAGGAGTGTGATCCCTCTAAAATTGGAGCACACTCTCCGGTCCCCTTTTTTGAAGAGAGGAACCACCACCCCGATTTGCCATGCCAAATGCACTGCCCCCTCATGGATTGTCACCTTATCGTGGTGGTGGGGGTTTGCATGCCCCAGTGATCCCAGGAGCTATTTTGTCCGGAGCAATTTGCCTCTGATAGGGTCACTCAAGACCAACTGGTCCTGGGTGAAGGGCCAGACTAAGAACAATCCAACAGACCCTCATGATAAATTCTAGATCAAGGATTCAGTGTACCGGGGCTCAACCCTGGAGCCAGGCCTGGGGGAGGGGCTCGATGGCTAGTGTCTGGTGGCCGGGTTTCCACCCATGGGACCCAGCCGGGCTCAGCCCGAAGGAGTTACATGGGTCCGCCCTCCAGTGGGCTCACCACCTGCAGGAGGGATCAGGGGGATCCAGTGCTATGTGGATTAGGTGGCGGTCAAAGGCGGAGACCTTGACGAACTGATCCCAAGCTTTCAAAACTGGCTTTTGGTACGTGGAATGTCACCTCTCTGGTGGGGAAAGAGCCTGAGCTGGTGTATGAGGTTGAGAGATACTGGCTAGATATAGTCGGCCTCACCTCAACACATAGCTCTGGTTCCGGAACCAGTCTCCTCGAGAGGGGCTGGAACTTGGCCTTTTCTGGAGTTGCCCCGGGTGAGAGGTGACAAGCAGGGGTAGGTATTCTTGTATCCCCCCACCTTGCTGCCTCTATATTGGAGTTTTCCCCGGTGGACGAAAGGGTTGCTTCCCTGTGCCTTCTGGTTGGGAAACGGTCCTGACCATCATTTGTGCCTATGCATCAAATGATGTTTCAAAGTACCCACCCTTTTTGGAGTCTGTGACTGGGGTGCTGGAGGGTGCTCCTCTTGGAGACTCCATTGTCCTACTGGGAGGATTTCAATGCACACGTGGGCAACGACAGTGAAACCTGGAGGGGAGTGATTGGGAGGAACGGCCTGCCCGATCTGAACCCGAGTGGCGTTCAGTTATTGGACTTCTGTGCTAACCACAGTTTGTCCATAACCAACACCATGTCCAAGCATAAGGGTGTCCATATGTGCACCTGGCACCAGGACACCCTAGGTCACAAGTCAATGATCGATTTTGTTATCGTGTCATCAGACCTGCGACCATATGTCTTGAACTCTCGGGTAAAGAGAGGTGCAGAGCTGTCAACTGATCACCACCTGGTGGTGAGTTGGATCCGATGGCAGGGGAGGAAGCCATTCAGACCTGGTAGACCCAAACGTATAGTGAGGGTGTGCTGGGAACGTCTGGCTGAGGCCCCTATCCGAGAGGTCTTCAACTCCCACCTCCAGAAGAACCTCGACCACATTCCGAGGGAGTCTGGAGACATGGAGTCTGAATGGGCCATGTTCTCCACCTCTGTTGTTGAAGCGGTGGCCCAGAGCTGCGGCCGCAAGGTGGTTGGTGCATCTTGTGGTGGCAACCCCCGAACCAAGTGGGGGATACCAGTGGTGAAGGGGGCCATTAAGCTGAAGAAGGAGTCCTATCAAGCTTGGTTGGCTTGTGGGACTCCCGAAGAAGCTGAGGTGTACCAGCAGGCCAAGCGGAGTGCAGCTCAGGTGGTTGCTGAAGCAAAAACCCGGGTATGGGAGGAATTTGGTGAGGCCATGGAACAAGACTTTCGGTCGGCTTCGAAGAGATTCTGGCAAACTGTCCGGCAGCTCAGGAGGGGAAAGCAGCTCCCTGTCCACACTGTGTATAGTGCGGATGGGACGCTGTTGACTTCGACTGGGGATATCGTCGGGCGGTGGAAGGAATACTTTGAGGATCTCCTCAATCCCACTGATTCGCCTTCCACAGAGGAAGTAGGGTTTGTGGACGAGGGGGATGACTCGCCTATCACAGGGGCTGAGGCCGCCAAGGTGGTTAAAAATCTCCTTGGTGGCCGGGCCCCGGGGGTGGACGAGATTCGCCCTGAGTACCTCTTGATATCATAATCCATTTAAATCTGTTCAATATAAGTTTAAACAATATACCTACCTATAGGTATTCTGAATATTTACCTAATATGGCTAAAAAATGCATTTAATGCCAGGGGTTGTCGCAGCTGCCATTCACGCACCATTAAAGAAAGGCCGCTGTTTGGAACTATTTGGCGCTTCATGAACCATGTGACTGGGCAGCGGTGGGATCAAAGAGTGTCATAACTCTCATTAAAAGACCTGTACAATTCAACTTACCCTGGGATCTGATTTGTACATGTCCAAGTAAATTTTCAGTCCAATGATTTACAGATTCAGAATTTTCTAATGCCTCATTTACAGCATTATAGTCCCACAGTCACTAACTTGAGTTGAGAACGCATATGTCAATAAAAGAAACCTGGATTAATAGTGACAGAGACCTGGATTTTGGGATTGATAGTTATCAAATGATTTGGAAGAACAGAGAAAAAAAGAATCAGGCTGGTGTGACTCAATTTGTTGACATCAATTCATTATAAGGTGGTAGAAGAAATGTCAACAGTGGTAGAAAATTTAGTGGAATGGGTCACAATAGAAATTCTGATGCGAAAAAAGAAAATTGTTCATGTAAGCTGCATGCAAGTATAGAACACCAGGTTCTAATACAGATGCATTTGAGAAATGGATGGAAGAACATTTGACAAAAATATTAGATTATTACAGTAAATGAAAGCACCAAGTTGCTGATGCCTTGCTGCCAGAGCCTTGGAGGAAGTATGCATTCTCAGCTCATCACAAAAATGTTTTGGGTTCCTCTCTAGCCCAAGGACCACCTCTGGTAAAATGTTCATCCAAATCCATCCAGTAATTTTGGAGTACACGCATGTGCAGTGAAAATAATCTGCAGTTCACATGCCCATACTGTTGATGGCAGACAAGAGCCAGCAACCTGATTTGAACAGCTACAATCCAAACACAAACAAAGAGCACGGTGGCAGACGTTTTAAATGGCAGAAACAATGGAGGTATGTGAATACATTGACAATCAAGACGAACTGGAGCTTTTGCCGTTTAAGGCACTTTTCCATAAGCCCAGCACACCTCGGCACGTCTCGATTCACTTCAACACGGTTCGGCTCGCTTTTGTCTCCAATACAACCGTGTTAAGCTGGGGTGGGTGGGATTTCTATAACAGCGAGGCGGCGCCACACTCCCGTGACCTAGAACACGCAACCCAAGCAAAACACAACACATACAGCTGTAAAAGGCGACTCCTCGGTCTGTGGCTTTTTTCACCGTAAATGCCAAAAAGGACCGCCAGACAAGGGTACAGGCAGCGAGATGAAACACTCTGGAATAGTTCTGCAGCTTCTGGGAGAGCCAAAGACGTGAGGATGCAAACTAGGTCATATATGACGGTAAGCTAATGTTGCTAATGCTAGTTTGCTAAAAGTACGTTGTACTACACTGTAATGTCTGCAAGTTATCACTGTTAGGTACTAAAATATGTACGCTGTGTGTGTTTCAGATGGCTCTGTTGTGGAGAAATTACTGTTTCAGTCGGTCTGGGCATTCAGCACAGCCTGTCACGGATGTCATCAGCCTGTCACTGATGTCAGCACAGCTTCACAAACGATCAGTGGTTATAGAGCTTAAGAATGTCTGTAGAAACATTTATTTCCTGTACAACAAATTGCTCTGATCTGCTTGAAAATCATGGAGAGACTGTTGAGACATCATGGACATACCTGCTTCTGCAGAACCGAGTCTGAGGTGGTGTTATAGCAAAAAATGATCAGCTGACACAACTTGATCGCCATGTTAATAACTATATTAGCCACAAAATATATATTCAAAAAGTAAACAGTACTGAGTTTGGTATAATAAGATATAATTGACAGTTGTCATGCATTTTAGGCCAAAACAAACTTGATCTAGGATTAAAAGCAATTAAAATAATGCAGTCACAAGGTTACATGGAAAATACTTGATTTACTAGATACATATACTGTAGAAATATATATTCTCTGCATCAACAATGTACTAGACATGCATTCATGTAGTATGGCACTGGGAATTGCATTGATAATAAACCTCTGAAGTTTTTGCAGATGTCTCTTTTTTTATATGTGAAGGTTACCACCATGTGGCATAAATTAAATACTGAAAGATTGGAAAAGCTAAGAATAATCCAGCAGTTTGAGAAATCACTTTTGGTTTGGTGTAAGTCTGTCAACAGAATTATGAACCATAAAGCAGTTTGTGTTAAAATGTTAAATCCCATTAAACCTAATCCGGGGGCTTCCAATCATGTGTCATGGGGGGCCAAGACCCTGCAGGTTCTCTCTTCTACCCAGTCTCTTCAGTAGGTGTTCTCACTGATCAGTCAGTGGAAGAAGTTCAGTGGAATCTGCTGTTGAAGACAGCCTGCAGGGTCTTGGCCCTCCATGGCACATAATTAGACACCCCCGCCCAAACCCATTATGATGAAAAGCAGATGCTAATATGACCCAGAATTCTTCCATATACTGGTACTGTCACTAAAGTATGCAGGGTCTTCTGCACTGGCACATCCAACAATACAGTTTTCAATTAATAAAATAATTGTTTTGGTTACTTTTTTCTTAAAAATGAGCCATTATTTTCAAGGTCACCGATAAATCCTTTGTACAGTTTACTCTTTTCCCACCGGTGTCTTAACAGACAAAATAGAAAATCATGATGCAAACACATAAGTCACTAAATTGTTTATTACAATCGGCAGCAAATTCCAGATTATTCAGAATGTGCAAAATTCAAACTGTAAAAAAAAAAAACTGGAATGGCCACACACGGCAGCCACGCTACCTCACTGAGAAGCAACTGGATCAGCCCCTCGTACTGGTCCTGTTTCAGCAGATCTTCAGCCTGTGTCTCTGTAAATAGTGAGGCAAGGTCCAGTTGGGGTGACAGTTTCCCTCTTGCCTAGACAAAAGACAAATGGGTGGTGGTTAATTAAAGCAAGTTTAAAACATATTTGGGAAATACACTTGTTGTTAAAAGCCAGTGGTGGAATGTGAATTAATGAATGAATCTTTATTTTGGATTGATTAAAAGCAAAGATTAAAAGAAAATAGAATAATATAACAAAGGGGAAAAAAATCTAACAAGGTCAAATTAAACAATAACTCCTCTGATTATACAGTTCAACATAAGTTATCTGAAATGGGTGATGGCTGAAGCTGCAGCTTATATTGCCCACCATATTTCATACAAGAATTCAAAAGAAAAACAAAACAGGAGGGATTACAATTCCAATGTGACAATAAAGTACTTCGTTGTTGTATTTAACCACAATTTTCATGTAGCTGCGCTTCGGTAGATTTTACAAGGGCTGCGTTACATTTAAAATCATCTCTTTTTACTGTGGCCTCAGCAATCAGAATGAATTAATATATTCACTTGAATGGAATCTAGTACTTTAACACTCAGTGTGCATCACCGAGTGTGGAGTCGCTCACTCAAAATATGAAGTTTTTATCAATAAAAGTTTGTCTTGTCTGTAAAAGTGTCTCTTCTTGCCCTGGCTTCATGTGTGGGTGGTGTTTTGTACTAGCATTGCTAAAATATAAAAGGAAGCACTACAATGGGTCTCAAATATTTGTAATGTGTCCTGTTACTGCATGAGTTTATTGATGATAGACTATAAACTACACATATAAACTAAATTATATTGACGACTGAACAGCTCACATTCGCCAAAACATACAGTTATGAACATAACTCACAAAGGATCACACAAGTGATCTGACAAAAAAATAAATACATTAACAAGCGGTTTATTTTACAGTTGATGTGCCATATTCACACAATCAAATAAATCTCAGTTCAGTCCCTTTTATATTAAGTGGAAATTGTGCTACTTTGGTTTTGACACTTTACCTATAAAAGCAAAGGATTTCAGTAAGTTCCACAGTGGTGAGGTCCGTTGTGGGCTGGCCGATTTCCTCTTGCCTAGATGAATGACAGAAATGGATGGTGGTTAGTTTCAAGCAAGTTCAACACTTATACAGGCACATCTCAAAAATTAGAATACCATGAAAAAATTCAATATTTTTTTCACTCATTTCAGAAAGTGAAATAGATTCATTACAGGGACAGTGATATATTGCAAGTGTTTATTTTAATATTGATGATTACGGCTACAGCCCATATTAACCAACACCTCAGCGGCCAACATTTATATTTAAAAACTATTTTTAAAGTTAATTTTATGTAATATTCAAATTTTTTGCCAAATTGAATTTGGGGTTTTCAGGGGCTGTAAGCCATAATCATCAAAATTAAAATAAATAAACACTTGAAATATATCACTGTCTGTGTAATGAATCTATATAATATATGGATTTCACTTTCTGAAATGAGTGACAAAAAATATTGAAGTTTTTCATGACATTCTAATTTTTGGAGATGTACCTATATTAGGGAAATACACCTGTGAAAGTCAGTGGTGGGATGTGACAAAAATGCTTTGTTTCCCTGACAAGCACTGCAGGATCCACAGAATAGGTGTGTGGGTCTATTCTGACGCTTTCGAAAATTATATGAATGACTTTATAAATCACTGATTTGAAAAAGCAATTTTAATATGACGAGATTTCGGCTCCTGTGGTCCATTTCACCAGTATCACAATATAAACAGGGAGGCTAACCCCTGGCATGTGGAAACACATTCTAGCATTAAATTTAACACAATTTAATGCGCAGCACCAAAGTGCAATACAAAACACAAACCAGGACTTTAACCAGGATTAACATATTTCATTGTTTTGCTCTCACAAGCGAATATTTAGGAGAAAACAAGCGCTAATCAGCAGTTGGTACTAGCTAGCTACTAGCTAAAAATCGTTAGCCAGCACAGAACAGCGCTGTATGGCTCAAAAAAAGTGAGCTTGCCACCAACAGGATAAATAAGCAAACAGATGCACATTATTACAAATCACTCACCATCGATGGTTCTCTCACATTCGTCTTCAGCTTGTCCATAGTTCGGTTCTATGCTGGGAAGCCATTTGTATAGGTCCGGGTCACTTCTCACTGTGGAACTGCCACCAAGCAGAGAAAACTCCGCACCTCTTCATTGGACCACGGTGTAGAGTTCCGCAAAACCTACAACGCTGTCTGTATTAATATTGTATTTACTCCGTGACCGAGTTAGTCCGTGAAATATTGCAAATGGCGGCCGTGTGTAGATTTATCAGAAGACGGTCACTTTCGTGACGTTACGACCTGACCAATCAGCGGCGACCAGTCTTTTGACGTCACAACACAGCGCGCTTGTACCCTGCCCTTGAGCGGGGACGAAAATCGCGGCTGTTAAACCGTGTTGGGGCTAGTGGAAAGACTTACAAAGCGTGCTGAGCTGTGCCGTGTTGGGCTAAGCGGGGCTAATGGAAAAGGCCCTTTAGTGGGAGAGGAAGAAAACAGAGGGGCAAAAAGATGGACATTTCTTTACCCAGTATTGGCAGACTACTCAGTACTTTCTTCTGGTGGGAGTTTCCAGATGGATGTGCAGTACGGTTCCATTGATGGCAAAGGTGAACCATTTTTGTGTTTAGTTAAAAAACAATGCGTTATTTCAAAATTCTGGCAAGTTAAAAGTTGACAAAATTTGGTGATACAATGATACAAGCCTTTAGTTGCACTTAATTTTGACGTGAGCTGAAAAAAAGAGGCAGACACACACACACACACACACAGAGCAACAAACAGACGCTCTTAGTGATTACTGTATGCCTCCGTATTCACTGAGGCATAAATATTACAAAACAAAAATGATAATAAAGTGCATGCAGTATATTAAACAGCATAATTAGAAATGTCCCTAGACAGGCTAATTAGCCTCAACATTTTAATGAAAATTACAAAAAGTATTATCAAGTGAATGTGACAAAGTTTTAAAATACTGTGTTGGTGAAAACTTGGGAAAAAAATACACAGAAATTAATGACATTGATTTTTAAAGAAAGAAATCTTACTTCAATCTTTATTAAAACTGAAGAAAAATTAGATAGACTTTATTGATCCCAAACTGGGAGATCTTAATAAATGGTAAAACAAAACATCAAGTGATCGCGATGACACAGATATGAAAACTGTGAAATAGGTCATTGAGGGAATTTCCAAACCACTACCTCACATCTTCAACGCATCATTTCAAACGGGACAATTTCCTAATAAAATTAAAAATGCAAAAGTCATTCCGTTATATAAATCTGGTGACAAGTAGCACTTCACAGATTTCTCTTCTGATACACTTGTCAAAAATTCTACAAAAACTCCTCAGTGATGGATTAGAAAAGTTTATAGAGCAACACAAACTATTCTCTGACAGTCAATATGGTTTGAGAGCAAACTGGTCTACATCATTAGCATTAAATGAACTCAGAAGAAATCACTAATTCCTTAGATAAATAGACATTTACAGTTGGAGTATTTCTTGATCTTGTCTTTTAGACCCTATTCCTTCCAGGTTATTTAAAGAAGTCTTCCATTTATTGGTAGCTCTATTCTTCAAATAATCAATTCTTCATCAACTTTAGGCCATGTACCTCAAGCTTTTAAAACTACTGTAATTAAACCCTTACTCAAAAAGCCAACACTGGATCCAGGAGTTTTAGCTAACTATAGACCAATCTCTAATCTGCCTTTCATTTCAAAAATCTTACAGTTGTTGCTATGCAATTATTTGATCACTTGAATCAGAATCAGAATAGCTTTATTGCCAAGCATGTTTACAGTGTAAACAAACGAGGAATTTAACTTGACATTGGGCGCGCTCGATAAGCGCCTCCAATGATGCGGCAGCCATGAAGGCGCCTGTCATAAGTGGACGGTAAAGAGGGGAATGGGGGAGGGAATGACACAATGGGCAGAGAGAAAAAACATAGTTAATCAAAATAAAGCTCGTATGAGCAAAATTGTGATTACATAGAAAAAAAACCCTCTAAGCACAAGTAGCAGACCAATACAGATCACACAATACAAAGGAGCAAGAGAGAGACCAGTGTGTGTAGTCAGCATGTAATCAGTATGAGTGCGGAGTTAATGTATCAGTTGCTGGTGCACTACAAAGGGGAACCTCCTGGCAACGGATGGGTGTTATGTTCATGTATTCAAAACACAGATCAGCATGTCCCAGAGTCTGTCTCTCTTCGTGCATGCCAGATGGCAAAGTTCTGTATTAGACACATGATAACGCTGTCCTTGAAGAGTCCGGTTTGCTGAACAACAGCAAATGTTAATTGTTTGGGTTAAAGAGAAGCCAAAACACCTTCCTGCAAAATCTCTGCACCTGGAGGAATGAGTTCCCAAGGACGTCGAATCAAGGCCTGATGAGCACAGTCACTTGGAGCATAGTAATTTCCACTCTTGTGATTCTGTGCATCACAATTAATTCAATTCACAGGCTTAAAATCGCTGGTCGAATTGTTGAAGGAGCTTCGCCGGGATCCGCATTTTGACCAGCTCTTCCAACTTTTTTAATTTCTGATACACTAGGAAACTCCAGAGCCAAACAGTAGAAATCCTGTGATCATATCCAAACAGATTGAAGATGCAGAAGACATCTTCAATCGAATCACATGAGTTCCAATTAACCCATGAGTCACACATTTGGGCTCCCCCGGGCCCGATTTTCTGTTGAAAAGGTGGTGTCAATTGCATTTAAAGCCCAAAATTCCATTTTTTCCGTTTTTCCATTTGGATTGAGATCCGCGAGAAGGAGCGAGACACAGACACAGACGAAGCAAGCTGGGATCAGTCAGGGAGGCGGGAGGAGGAGAGGAGTGAAAATGCGACTGCTCTCTCTGAAAGCCGGAAGAAGAATGAAGAAGAAGAAGAATTTCCACTTGCAGGGAAATGGTTTATTTGAAGAGTTTCAATCTGGGTTTAGAATCCATCATAGTACTGCAACAGCTTTAGTGAAGGTCACTAATGACCTCCTTATCACATCTGATAATGGACTTGATTCTGTACTTGTCCTTTTAGACCTTAGTGCAGCTTTCGATCCTATTGATCATAATATTCTACGTGATAAATTAGAACACCATGTTGGACTTAATGGAACTCCGTTGCAGTGGTTAAGATCTTATTTATCTGATAGGTTCGCGTTTGTTCATGTCAAAAATTAGTTTTCTTCCAACTCAAAGCTCAGTCACGGAGTTGCACAGGGATCTGTCCTAGGCCCTATTCTTTTTAGTTTATATATGCTTCCGCAAGGCAACATTATTAGAAAGCACTGTATACATTTTCATTGTTATGCTGATGACACAATTATACCCGTCAATGAAGCCAGATGATAGTAATCAATTAGCCAAGTTAGAGGCCTGTCTTAAGAAAATCAAAGCTTGGATGGCTTGTATTTTTCTGCTAATAAATTCAGATAAGACTGAAGTCATTTTAGTTGGTCCAAAAAACCTTCCAAATGCCTTTCCAAAACAAACTCTCAGTTTGGATGCAGTTACTTTCTCTTAATAGTTCTGTGAGGAACCTTGAAGTTATTTTTGATCAAGGTCTGTTTTTTATTTCACATGTTAAACTTGTTTCTAAGACTGCCTTCTATCATTTGCGTAATCTTGCCAAGATTAGGAGCATCTGGTCTCAGAGCGATCGATAGAAATTAATCCACGCTTTTGATAGCTCTAGATTAGATTATTGTAACTCTTTACTAGGTTGTCCTAAAACATCTTTAAAAGGTCTTCAGCTGATCCAAAATGCTGCAGCAAGAGTTAACAGGTACTAGAAAGAAGGATCACGTCTCTCTGGTTTTGGTCTCCCTTCATTGGCTTCCCATAGAGTTTATAATTAAGTTTAAAATCCTTCTTCTCATTTACAAAGCTCTAAATAATCAGGCCCCTTTTTATTTAAAAGATCTGATACTTCCCTATTATCCAAACAGAGTACAGTGCTCCCAAAATGCAGGATTCCTTGGAATACCTAGAATCTCCAAAAGTACAATGGGAGACAGAGGCTTCAGTTATCAACCTCCTCTCCTGTGGAACCAGCTGCCTCTCTGGATTCAGGAGTAAGACTCAATCGCTGTTTTCAAGAATAGGGTTAAAACCTTGCCTTTTTGATACAGCCAGGGAGGGATCATGTGCCTCTGAACCCTCCCTTAGTTATGCTGCAAATAGGTTTAGACAGCCAGGGGACCTCCAACAATGCAATGGGCTCCAAACCTTTCTTCACTCTCAATGAAATATTTTTGTCATTAACATCTGTTTGTTCTCTCCCAAAGACTGAGTCCCCATCATGTTGTTTGCTCTCTACATGTCTGTTCTTTTCTTCTTCTCCATCCCCTCACCCCCCAGCCAGTCGCAGCAGATGACTGCCGGTCCCTCAGCCTTGTTCTGCTGGAGGTTTCTTCCTGTTAAAGAGTTTTTCCTCTCTACTGTCACCAAGTACTTGCTCACAGGGGATCGCCTAATTGTTGGGGTTTTTCTGCAATTGTGGGGATTTCCCCTACAGTTTACAGCACTATGAGATGACTGTTGTTGTGAAATGGCGCTATATAAATAAAGTTGAATTGAATTCAACAATCTAAAAGAAAATTTGATACAATTTAAGCACACATTTACTGGATAAACATTAAATATCATCTTTTTCCTTTGTTCATCAGTTCACAATGCACTTTCGTTGTTTACCATTTTATTTGATTATTTACATGTTCAAAATAAAGTATTCAATCATTGATGAGCTCCTAAAATACACAAATGGAGGAAATGACATCTACTACATTTAATTTTCGTGGAGGGAGGACACTCCAGACCCTGACAACAATGCCCCAACAATTTAAAAGCAAACTTAAAAACTAAATTAAAGAGGAAAAAAAAAAACACAGGCTAAAATAGAACACGACAGAAATTAAAGTTACAGTGCATTGTAGGCTACTGGAAGACCGCAGCAAATAGTTGAGTTTTTTACCTTGATTTGAAACAGCTGACAGTTTAAGCAGCCCTGATGCTTTCTAGGAGTTTGCTCCATATGTGATGGGCATAAAAACTAAACACTGCCTCACGATGTTTCGTTCCAACTCTGGGCACATACAGTATAGTAGGCCTGACCCTGATGACTCGAGGAGTCTTGAGTGGATCATAATGGAACAGAAGATCTGAAATGTATTTTGGCCCTAATCTATTCAGAGCTTTATAAACCAGCAGCAGTATTTTAAAATCTATTTTTGACAGACAGAAAGCCAGTGTCAAGATCTGAGAACTGGTGATATATGATCCACTTTCTTGGTCTTCGCGAAGACTCCAGCTGCAGCGTTCTGAACCAACTGCAGCTGTTTGATGGACTTTTGAGGGAGACCTGTGAGGACAGCATTACAGTAGTCCAGTTTACTGAAGATAAAGGCATGCACAAGTTTTTCCAGATGCTGTTGAGACATCAGACCTTTAATCCTCACTATGTTCTTAAAGTTATAATAGACTGACTTCAATACTGTCTTTATGTGGCTGTTAAAATTTAGGACTGAGTCCAGGACCACACCCAGATTTCTGGCTTGGCTGTTGGTTTTCAGCATCATTGACTGAAGCTGAGTACCAACTGCGAGTCTCTCTTTGGCTCTAAAAATTATTTCAGTTCCGTCTTCGTTTAACTGAAGAAAATTCTGGTACATCCACTCTAATTTGACCAATGCATTTGATCAGGGTTTTAATCTCTTGGTGAGACAGATATGTAGATTTGTGCATCATCTACATAATAATGGTAACATATTTTGTTGTGTTTTTATGATTTGAGCTAGTGGGAGCATATAGGTGTTTAAAAGCAAAGGTCCCAAAATGGAACCTTGGGGACCTTCACGGGTTATTTTTGTTCGCTTGGATTTGTAGTTACCTATAGACACAAAATAGTCTGTCTTTTAAATAAGACTCAAACAAGCCAAGCACTGTATCAGAAAGTCCAGAGAAGAGTGAATAAGCAGATAATCTGATGATCAACTTTTTTCACAAAATGTGTAGTTTTATTAAAGTCTCAGAAATTTACAGAACAATTCATTCACACAAAAGAAACTTAATCCTGAAAATAAAGATGTACAAACGTTACTGGACTACAGCACCTCAACTGTGAGTTCTCGTGATAAAACAAAACACTGAATGAAGCGTTTCCCACATATTTTACGAGACTAAATCTTCTCTCGTGTGAATTCTTATGTGAGCTTTCAAAGTACCACACTGATTAAAACTCTGCCCACATGTTTCACAAGAAAATGGCTTCTCACCTGTGTGGATTCTCACATGAGTTTTCAAATGAACACGCTGATTAAAACTTTGCCCACATGTTTCACAAGAAAATGGCTTCTCATGTGTGTGGATTCTCATGTGGGTTTTCAAATTACAATGCTGATTAAAACTCTGCCCACATGTTTCACAAGAAAATGGCTTCTCACCTGTGTGGATTCTCATGTGAGCTTTCAAATTACCAAGCTGATTAAAACTCTGCCCACATGTTTCACAAGAAAATGGCTTCTCACCTGTGTGGATTCTCACATGAGTTTTCAAATTATCATGCTTTTTAAAACTTTGCCCACATGTTTCACAAGAAAATGGCTTCTCACCTGTGTGAACTCTCTCATGACGTGATAACTCACTCTTATACCTGAATCTTTTCTCACACGTGCTGCAAACATGTGACTTAACAGTGTGACTGTTCTTCTGGGACTCATTTTTACAGTCTTTGTCATTATCAGAACATTTCAAAGACTTTTCGCCTGTGTCAGTATCACACCAATTCTCTGACACGGAGGAGTTGTTTACATTGCTACAGTCACTTCTGCTTCTGTCAAGTCTCTTCTTTGGCGCTTCCCGTTTCCTTGATCCTGGGTTTACATTTTTAACTGCTCCCTGGGCTTGGTTCTCAGTGTCACGAGAGTTGTGAGAGAGAAGCTGCTCACTGTTTGGTTCAGCATCACTCTTGTCATTGTCCTTATCAGTAGCAGTCACCATGAAGGTATCAGACTCTTGTTTCAGTCCAAAGTCTTCTTCCTCCTGACTGATAAAGAGTTCTTCTTCTTCCACTTTAACCTGTGCAGCATCTTGTTCCTCCTGGTCCAGACTGGAGTTCTGCTCCTGGTTAAAGAGCTGCTGGACAGTGAGAACTTCTTCCTCCTTACAGTCCTGTAGCTGTGGAGCATCTGGAGGGACAAAGAGACACAGAAAATGCTAGTAGTAGAAAAAAAATATCAATACACTGACTGACCAAAAAAGTCACCACCTGGTAACCAATAGTTCTTATCCTTGTATGTGGTAATTACAGCAGTGATGAATCTGTTTCAGATTCAACAAGTTAGTTAAGGGGGACAAAATTATTTTTCCACATGCTAACATGGTTCCCTGAGGTCTAAAAGGTTACACAGGATGAAAACTTTACCTTTTCAGTGATTTTACACATGAATTTGTCTATCTGGCATTGCCATCAACAAAAATAGTAAAAAAAACAAAACAAAAACAAACTGTTGCTTTGTTAGGGTCCACCATGATCTCAGTTGGTCTCGTTCAGTGAACATTTCTGATTTGTCACCAGCCGTGACATGATGGTGAGCCCATGCCCAGCACATCAACAGTAGTGTAAAATGTACTATTTATTAGTAATTCTGTTTAATACGTCTCTAGTTGGTCATACACACAGTAATGTCCAACTTCTATTTCTCAACATGTCACTATGGTGTTTTTATAGTTGCAAATTAGCTAATAGCTATACACTCTTTGTGCAACACATTAGATTGATTGTCATTTGATTAATTGTCTATGTTTATTGCAATGTCCCTGTCAAATAAACAAATAAAATAAATAAATACACAAATAGCCACATAATGCATTGTTTCCTGTTGGAGATGCTAGCAAGGGTTAATGGCTAACTGGCTAG
Source organism: Pholidichthys leucotaenia (assembly GCA_020510985.1). NCBI lineage: Eukaryota > Metazoa > Chordata > Actinopteri > Cichliformes > Pholidichthyidae > Pholidichthys > Pholidichthys leucotaenia. The sequence goes on from CM035841.1 coordinate 71,079,016, forward strand.
AGCAGACAATTCCTCCACCTGGTACAATGAACCAAAAAAAAAAAAAAAAAAAAAAAAAAAACCAAAAAAACACCTCACTTGAAGTGCAAACTATAACTGTATAACTGAAAACACTGGCTCCTTCACCAGCAGCAGTTACCTGCAGCTAACATACCCAAGCATTCACTCATTCTGTTGTTTCAATGATTATTAAGATAAGATAAGATAAGATAAGATAAGCCTTTATTAGTCCCATAATGGGGGAATTCCAGGATTGCAGCAGCACAGGGACTGCAGCACTCAGAGCAATAGCAAATAAGAGAAGAATTGGTTAGCCAAAGCAGTAAATTAATACACATACTGTATGTACACAGTTCTATACACAGTGCAGGAGCATTGCAGCGAGATGGTATCAACAGCTTTACAGCATTATTATACTCTAGGATCAGGCTGGGCGATATGGGTTACGGATTAAGGGGTATATATACACAGTATCAATATATTTTTGGTAGGTGAACTAAAATGCCGTTGTTAAACACTTAATTGTAAAATTAAACCAATTATATACATCTACATGGTTTAATTCCACTGAGGAAATAGTTGCACTTCAATTAACATGCACTCAGCATGTTCATTAAAAAAATTAAAATTCAAATGAAGTTGGGATGTTGTGTAAAACGTTAATTAAAAACAGAAAATTTGCAAATTGTTTTCAACCTATATTAAACTGAATACACTACAAACTAACTAACTAACCTGCACTTATATAGCGCTTTTCTAGTCACAAAGACCACTCAAAGCGCTTTCATTAATACTAACCCTCTATTCTAAGGGCCTATAGGAAACAGATATCTAGGGACAATTTAGAACAGCCAATTAACCTAACATGCATGTTTTTGGCATGTGGGAGGAAACCGGAGAAATCTACAAAGACAAGATATTTAATGTTCAAATCCAAAAAAGCTGAGACAAGGTCATGTTTACCACTGTGTTACATCACCTTTCCTTTTAACAACACCCAGTAAGGATTTAAGAACTCAGGACACTAATTGTTGAAGCTTTGGAGGTGGAATTCTTTCCCATTCTTGCTTGATGTATGACTTCAGTTGCTCAACAGTCCGGGGTCACCACTGTCGTACTTTGCTCTTCATAATGCTCCACACATTTTCAATGGGAGACAGCTCTGGACTGCAGGCAGGCCAGTCTAGTACCTGCACTCTTTTACTACGAAGCCATGCTGTTGGAACACGTGCAGAATGTGGCTTGGCATTGTCTTGCTGAAATAAGCAGCAATGTCCCTGAAAAAGATGCTGCTTGGATGGCAGCAGATGTTGCTCTAAAACCTCTATGTTCAGTTCATTAGTGGTGCCTTCACCACTATGGGTGTGTATTAGTGCCCATGGCATGGGCAACTTGCACATCACAGATGCTGGTTTTTGAACTTTGCTGTGATAACAGTCTGGACAATCTGGATGAAGGAGGTAATAAGAATACATGAATCATACTAATGTGTTTGTTCAGTTAGTCTTGGTGTCAAATGATTAAATTTCTTGATCATGATTAATCTCCCAAAATTTGCATTCACTCATGATTAATAATCATGAATTAAAGTGTAGTTTCCCCCCCCCCACAATGAAATGTGCCTTAAACTTGTCACCATTCAAGCCATTCACACTACCATCAACATGGGAGTGGACACACGTTCTTGCCTCCTGCAACTGCAAGTCCCTTCAAAGCTTTCAACACGTCAAATTCTGCAACAACTATCCAGAGCACCCTCCAAAAATCCCCACAGTGACCACCACAACTGGAAAGTCCAGCTGTCGGCATTACTCCTGCCTCTCCTCTCTCCAGTGTCCGGGTCGGAGCCACACATTGATGTGGTCCACATGTCCACATAACACCATAGCAACACTTCAGCAAACCAACCCAAACCCCCAGAACTAAACAAAATGAGAAGTCTGTACAACGGAAACTGGGCTGTGGCTTTGGGGCCAGAGCTGCGTCTTCTTCGTGGGTTACACCCACTGCAGGCCTTAAACTGTCCAGCCGTGGGCTGTGGCTGTGTTGTGGGAGTTGGATTGTGAATTGATGCGGTCCGTGTGTCCATGTATTTTGACGTCAATACTCGAGTAAATAAAGTTGCTTTGAGTGCGCCACAGAGACTGGATGGAAACAGTACCCAGGTTTTGAAAGTTCCACATTTTTCTTTCTGGCCTGCTATTTTCATTTCAAAGTGATTAATTGCAATAAAGTGCTAACAAAAAAATCCTTGTCAATGTTAACGGGGCGATACGTTACAGTGAGGCTAACGTCTTAACTTTGACACCACTATGAATCAGACATTTTACAGACCTATTCTGTGTGACTATCACTGGTTTCCTGGTGACATCAAGCAGTCTGTGCTGACGCTCCATCATTCTTTGAAACTCGGCAGAAACAAGCCATACATAAATAATCAATCCATCCATCGTCTACTGCTTTTCCGGAGGTCCGGGTCAGGGAGGCAGCAGTTCAAACAGAGAAGCCAAGACTTCCCTTTCCCCGCCACCTGCTCCAGCTCGTCAGAGAGGATACCAAGATGTCCCCAGACCTGCTGGGAGACAGTCTCTCCACCGAGTCCTGGGTCTGCCCCGGGGTCTCCTCCCTGTGGGACATGCCCGAAACACCTCAAGTGGGAGGCATCCAGGAGGCATCCTAATCAGATGCCCATACCACCTCAACTGACTACTTTCAATGTGGAAGAGCAGCGGTTCTACTCTGAGCCTCTCCCGGATGACTTGAGCTCCTCACCCCATCTCTGAGGGTGAGTCCAGCAATCCTACGGAGAAAGCTTATTTCAGCCGCTTGTATCCGCGATCTTGTTCTTTCGGTCATTACCCAAAGCTCGTGACCATAGGTGAGAGTAGGAACGTAGACAAATAATCCTTCTTAACCAAATAGAACTCATGTTTGCCATCTTGGTTAGAATGTGACAAATTAGTCACTGATAGTAAAAAATAATAATAACGTTCAGATGTACTAGTGCAAGTAGTGAACCGAGATACACCCTTAATTTTAATTGTGTGCAGGTTGGAGTTTAAGTTGCACTAGAAGTCACAGGGTTTTCTCTGGTAACATTTCTAGGCAGCGACCCACCACGCTTGAATTTTTTCCGCTACTCTATGAGGAAATATAAATTTAAGAAAAAAAATTTGAAGGAATGACGGTCTGCAAGTGTGCACACGAACAACACACGTGAGCGTTATCCACATGGAGATCAGAAGCCTCCGCCCGCGTGTTCCAGTTGCAAGGAAGAGTGTGTCACTACTAGCATCTCTGTCAGAGAAAATCATACTTATTATACTAGTACTACTTATTAAAGTACTTCTTTAATAAGAGACACTACCAGATTTTCTATTTCTATGCCATATGTCAGAACAAGGTCCAACGTATGGTGGAGATAATGAGTAGAATTTCCTACTTTCTGAGAAAACCCAGTCGAGTCTAATATTGAATTAAATGCCACATTAAGGCAGTCACTATCTACATGTATATTAAAGTCCCCTACTATAATTATTCTATCTGATTTCAGCACTAAATCAAGCTAAGAATTCAGCAAATTTGGATAACAATTGTGAGTAGGATGATGGAGGACGATAAACTATGGCAAATAAAATTGAGTTTAGCCTAAAATTGCTAAAGTGCCCAATACTGAGGACCAGGCCCTCAAAGGAATTATAACATGTTTTTTGCTTTACATTAACTAGTAATTTGGAATGGTAAATTGTTGCTGCTCCTCCTCCACGACCAGAACTTCTGGGATTTTGACAGTTTAAATAACCAGAGGGAGTTGATTCATTTAAACCAACATAATCCTCTTGTCCTAACCAAGTCTCTGTAAGGGATATTAAATCAATCTGATGATCAATTAACAGATCATGGACTAACAGAAACTTGGGAGTTAGAGACCTAATATTTAACAAACCGCATTTTATTTTTAAATTATGAGGAGGGACAGAGGCCAAATCATTCAATTTAGAGGCTTCATTTTTAATTTGAGTTTTACCAACTTTTTGCTTAATCACTTTGGGATGCTTATACATTATATTTTTTATTTGATTTGGAGGGAGCAGACAATGATTCTCTGATGGGGAAGACAGGGGCTAAGTTGAGGGGTAGCGGATGAAGAGGAGCTGCAGAGAGGCATGTAAGACTGCGACTCTGCTTCCTGGTCCCAACTCTGAGTTGTCAAGATTTTGGAAATTTGGATAAAACAGATGCCAGATTGTTAGATAAATGAGACACACCATCCAAAGTGGGATGGATGCTGTCTCGTCTCAAAAGACCAGGTTTTCCCCAAAATGAGCTCCAATTGTCAATGTAGCCCACGTTGTTTGCAGGACACCACACAGACAGACAGCGGTTGAAGGATGACGAGGGGCTAAACATGTCCTCACTGGTCAGATTGGGGATGGGCCCAGAGAATACTACAGAGTCCGACATTGTTTTGGCAAAGTCACACACAGATTCTACATTAAGTTTCATGACTTTCGACTGCCGGAGACGGATGTCATTAATGCTGGCGTGGATAACAATTGTGGAGTATTTACAGTTACTTTTAGCCAGCATTTTCAAAGTTGACTCGATGTCGCCTGCTCTGGCCCCAGAAATGCATTTGACTATGGCCGCTGGAGTCTCTAGGTTCATGTTTCTGACTACAGAGTCGCCAGTGATCAGAGTTTTTTCCTCAGCGGGTGTGTCGCTGAGCGGGGAAAAACGATTAGAAACGTGAACAGGTTGGTGGTGTACCGGGGCTTTGCGACTAGGCTTCCTTCTCACCGTCACCCACCCAGTCTCCTCGCTGCTGAGGAGAGCTGGAGGACCGCTAACGGGGCCTATGCTACCTAGCTCTGCTGCAGCTAGGGGACGACCGTCGAGAGTAGCTGGCGCAGACGGTGTTTCAATGCAGCGGAGCCGGGATTCCAAATCACACAACTTTGCCTCGAGCGCCTCATAAAGACAACATTTATTACATTTACCGTTATCACTAAAAGAGGCAGAGGTGTAACTGAACATATGACAGAGAGAGCACACCAGAGGAGGAGAGGAAGGAGAGCTAGTAGCCATGGCTAGTGGCTAACCCAAAGCTAACAAAAACAACGATGAATGGTGAATAGAAGGCTAAAGAGGGTGATTAGGTGACATGGAGTGCGCACACAGGTGCAAGAGGCTTGATAAACAGAAGTGAGAACTAACGGTAGATGGAAAAAAGTGGTTAAAATACAATTAAAAGCAAAAACCTCAGGAGAGTGAGGACAGCAAACCACACGGACAGACAGCAATACAGGAAGTGACTATACGTTACCACAAGTGACGTTCCCAAAGTGGTGTTACCAAAGTGAACGTTACTGACAAGTCTGCACTAAACCCTGACTTGAATCCCATTGAAAATCTGTGGAGTGAACTGAAGACGAAAGTCCATGCCAGAAGACCATCAAATCTGGAGGAGCTTGAAGGATTCTCCGAAGAATGATTGTTCAGGAGTCGTGTGTGAGACTTGTTGAGAACTACAACAAATGACTGCCGGCTGTTATCCAGCAAAAAAGATACACAATTGACTATCATTACCAGATTTTTTTTTCCATGTTGCAGCAATTGCATGAAAAGTTGCCATTACCTTTTCCATCAGAATGTATCACTTGTCTGTTGCTATTTAATAAACACAAACACATGACAAGAACAAATCACTCTACAGATCAGTAGAAACCTATTTTGACAAAATAACACAGGCAAACAGGTACACAAGTAGAAATTCTAATAACAGTGGAGGCCAAACATGCAGAGTATGGCATATGTATAATTGGCATCTCATTTATCTAACAATCTGGCATCTTATTTATCCAAATTTCAAAAACATTGACTACTCAGAGTTGGGACCAGGAAGCAGAGTCGCAGTCTTACACGCCTGTCTACAGCTCCTCTTCATCCGCCACCCCTAAACTTAGCCCGTCTTCCCCATCAGAGAATCATTGTCTGCTCCCTCCAAAGTAAATAAAAATATAATATATAAGCATCCCAAAGTGATTAAGCAAAATATTGGTAAAACTCAAATTAAACATAAAGTCTCTAAATTGAATGATTTGGCCTCTGTTCCTCCTCATAATTTAAAAAAATAAAATGTGGTTTATTAAATATTAGGTCTCTAACTCCCAAGTCTCTGTTAGTCCATGATCTGTTAATTGATCATCAGATTGATTTAATATCCCTTACACAGACTTGGTTAGGGAGAGAGGATTATGTTGGTTTAAATGAATCAACTCCCTCTGGTTATTTAAACTGTCAAAATCCCAGAAGTTCAGGTCGTGGAGGAGGAGTAGCAACAATTTACCATTCCAAATTACTAGTTAATGTAAAGCAAAAAACATGTTATAATTCCTTTGAGGGCCTGGTCCTCAGTATTGGGCACTTTAGCAATTTTAGGTTAAACCCAATTTTATTTGCCATAGTTTATCGTCCCCCATCAACCTACTCAGAATTTTTATCCGAATTTGCTGATTTCTTAGCTGATTTAGTGCTGAAATCTGATAGAATAATTATAGTAGGGGACTTTAATATACATGTAGATGTAGATAGTGACTGCCTTAATGTGGCATTTAATTCAATATTAGACTCGATTGGGTTTTCTCAGAAAGTAGGAAATTCTACTCATTACCTCCACCATACATTGGACCTTGTTCTGACATATGGCATAGAAATAGAAAATCTTGTAGTGTCTCCTCATAACCCTGTACTGTCAGACCATTGTCTGTTAACCTTTGATTTTACAATTTCTGACTATTTGGATCCTAAAGAAAAATATTATTACAGTAGATGCCTCTCAGATGATGCCGTTACCAAATTTATGCAGATTGTTTCCTCTATGCCATGTGTCAACACAACGGAAATAAGCTATAGACAGCTTGCTCCTTCTGTAATTGATAACATGGTGGATAGTGTTACAGCTTCTCTGCATCAGACTCTAGACTTTGTGGCCCCCTTAAAAAAGAAAAAGTCTAATCAGAGATTTCTAACTCCTTGGTTCAACACAGAAACTTGTAGCTTAAAACAGAAGACTGGTCAATTAGAAAGAAAATGGCGCTCCACTAATTTAGATTAAATCTATTTAGCTTGGAGAAATCATCATTTAATTTATAAAAAAAATCTCTTAGAAAAGCTATAACGAGTTATTATTCTGCATTAACAGAAGATAACAAGAATAATCCCAGGTTTCTTTTCAGCACTGTAGCCAGGTTGACAAAGAGTCAGGACTCTGTCAATCCTAGCATTCCCTTAGAGCTTACTAGTCAGGACTTTATGAACTTTTTCAATAATAAAATTTCATCCATCAGAGATAAAATCAATCAGATTCTTCCCACAGTTAACTTAAATACTGTAACTACTACAATTCCTTCAATTGATGTCTGTCTTGATGAGTTTACTCCAATCGACCTTTGTGAGTTAGACAAAAAGTTTCCTCATCCAAACCTTCAACTTGTCTTTTAGACCCTATTCCTACCAGGTTATTAAAAGAAGTCTTCCCACTTATTGGTAGCTTTATTCTTCATATAATCAATTCTTCATTAACTTTAGGCCATGTACCGCAGGCTTTTAAAACGGCTGTAATTAAACCCTTACTCAAAAAGCCAACGCTAGATCCAGGAGCTTTAGCTAACTATAGACCAATCTCTAATCTCCCTGTCATTTCAAAAATCTTAGAAAGAGTTGTTGCTACGCAATTATTTGACCACCTGCAGGGAAATGGTTTACTTGAAGAGTTTCAATCTGGGTTTAGAATCCATCATAGTACTGAGACAGCCTTAGCGAAGGTCACTAACGACCTCCTCATCGCATCTGATAATGGACTTGTTTCTGTACTTGTCCTTTTAGACCTTAGTGCAGCTTTTGATACCATCGATCATAATATTCTACTTGATAGATTAGAACACTATGTTGGACTTAATGGAACGTCATTGCAGTGGTTTAGATCTTATTTATCTGATAGGTTCCAGTTTGTTCATGTAAATAATGAGTTTTCTTTCAACTCAAAGCTTAGTCAGAGTTCCACAGGGATCTGTGCTAGGCCCTACTCTTTTTAGTTTATATATGCTTCCGTTAGGCAACATTATTAGAAAGCACTGCATACATTTTCATTGTTATGCAGATGACACACAATTATACCTGTCAATGAAGCCAGATGATAGTAATCAATTAGCCAAGTTAGAAGCCTGTCTTAAGGAAATCAAAGCTTGGATGACTTGTAATTTCCTGCTATTAAATTCACTTAAGACTGACGTCATCCTTGTTGGTCCAAAAAACCTTAGAAATACCTTTCCAAATCAAACTTTCAGTTTGGATGCGGTTACTTTTTCTCTTAATAGCTCTGTGAGGAAACTTGGAATTATTGTTGATCAAGATCTGTCCTTCAATTCACATATTAAATTTGTTTCTAAGACTGCCTTCTATCATTTGCATAATATATCCAAGATTAGGAGCATCTTGTCTCAGAGTGATGCTGAGAAACTGATCCACACTTTAGTTAGCTCGAGATTAGATTATTGTAATTCTTTATTATCAGGCTGTCCTAAAACATCTTTAAAAAGTCTTCAGCTGATCCAAAATGCTGCAGCAAGAGTTTTAACAGGTACTAGAAAGAGAGATCATATCTCTCCGGTTCTGGCCTCCCTTCATTGGCTTCCCATAGAGTTTAGAATTAAGTTTAAAATCCTTCTTCTTACTTACAAAGCTCTAAACAACCAGGCTCTTTTTTATTTAAAAGATCTGATACTACCGTATTATCCTAACAGAGCACTACGCTCCCAAAATGCAGGATTACTTGTAATACCTAGAATCTCCAAAAGTACAATGAGAGGCAGAGCCTTCAGTTATCAAGCTCCTCTCCTGTGGAACCAGCTGCCAATCTGGATTCGGGAGCCAGACTCGATCTCTGTTTTTAAGAATAGGGCTAAAACCTACCTTTTTGATATAGCCTACAATTAGGGAGGGATCATGTATTTCTGAACCCTCCCTTAGTTATGCTGCTAATAGGTTTAGTCAGCCGGGGGACCTCCAATAATGCACTGGGCCTCACTCCTTTCTTCACTCTCAATGATTTTTTTTTTTTTTTTTTTTTTGCTGGTCATTAACATCTGTTTGTTCTCTCCCATAGATTGAGTCCCCATCGTGCTGTTTGCTCTCTACATGTCTGTTCTTTTCATCTTCCCTGTCCCCTCACCCCCCAGCCAGTCGCAGCAGATGACTGCCCCTTCCTGAGCCTGGTTCTGCTGGAGGTTTCTTCCTGTTAAAACGGAGTTTTTCCTCTCCACCGTCACCAAGTGCTTGCTCACAGGGGATCGCCTGATTGCTGGGGTCTTTCTGCAACTGTGGGGGTTCCCCCTACAGTTGATAGTGCTATGAGATGACTGTTGTGAAATGGCGCTATATAAATAAAGTTGAATTGAATTGAATAAGCTCCACAGAGAGGCATAAATCAGGTGGTACCTGCAGTACCAGGCTGCTGTCCTCAGTGCTCCACTCATACCCATCAAGAAGGCCTGCAGTTCAGTCTCCCCCCGTCCAGTGCCACAAACTCCCAGCACCCAGCCTCCAGCTCAGTCTCTTCGTATGGCTCCATCAATAGTCAGGGTGAGCTAACTTTTCTTGCTTTTGGTCAGTTAGGATTATCAAAATTATTTCTATTTGGTAAATAATTTTTGTATTTGAAAAATATTTTTTTGGGAAAATTTTTTTTATTACTTTTGTCAAAGTCAGACATTTACATACACCAAGATTACTATGCCTTTAAACAATTTGGGAAAACCCAGGTAATGATATCATGGCTTTTGAAGCTTCTGATAGGTTAACTAACAATATTTGAGTTAACTGGATGCTAACGTGTGGATGTATTTTAAGGCACACCTCTAACACACTGCTTACATCATGGGAAAATCAAAAGAAATCAGCCAAGATATCACAAAAGAATTGTGGACCTCCACAAATCTGGTTCATCCTTGGGTAAAATTTCCAGATGCCCAAATGTACCATGTCCATCTGTTCAAACAATTATATGCAAGTATAAACACCATGGGACTGTCCAGCCATAATTCTGCTCAGAAAGGAGACTGGTTCTGTGTCACAGAGATGGATGTGTTTTGATGTGAAATGTGTGTATCAACCCCAGGACAAACACAAAAGACCTTGTGAAGATGCTGGTTGAAGTTGGCAAAAGAGTGTCATTATCCACAGTGAAACAAGTCCTGCACCGACATGGGCTGAAAGACCATTCAGCAAGGAAGAAGCCATTATTCCAAAAGGAACAAACAAGCCAGATTACATTTTGCAAATGTACAGAGGGACAAGGACCTTAATTTTTGGAGACATGTCATGTGGTCTGATGAATCAAAAACAACCATTTTGGCCATAATGACCATCGTAACATTTGGAGGAAAAAGGGGAAAGCTTTTAAGACTGAGAACACCATCCCAAATGTGAAGTATGGGTGTGGCAGCATCATACTGTAGGGGTGTTTTGCTGCAGGAGGGACTGGTGTATTTCACAAAACAGATGGCATCACGAGGAAAGAACATTATGTGGAAATATTAAAGCAACATCTCAAGACATCAGCCAGGAAGTTAAAGCTTGGGTGCAAATGGGTCTTCCAAATGGACAATGACCCTAAGCATACCACCACATTAGTTACAAAGTGGCTTAAGGGCAACAAAGTCAATGTTTTGGAGTGGCCATCACAAAGCCCTGATCTCAATCCCATAGAAAATTTGTGTGCGAGCAAGACCGCCTACAAACCTGACAAAGTTACACCAGTTCTGTCAGGAGGAAAGGGCCAACATTTTCAGCAAACTATTGTGAGAAGCTTGAGGAAGGATACCCAAAACATTTGACCCAAGTTATACAGTTTAAAGGCAATGTTACCAAATACCAAGGAAATGTATGTAAATTTTTGACTTTGAAGAAAGTAATAAAAAATTCTTTAAAAAAATATTTAGCAAATAGAAATAATTTTGATAATCCTAACTGACCTAAAACAGGAAAAGTGTAGTTTGATTACATGTCAGGCAGTGACAAAAAAGGTTGTGCCTTTTATACAGTGGATGTAAACTTTTGGTTTCAACTGTAGCTAGCTAGCTAGCTAGCTAAATGAATACATTTTTATGCCCCCTCGATTAAGTATTGCAACCTACCTTATCAAGTGCAGCCACTTACTCCTCTTTAACACAAGGAAAGTGAAGAGCTTTTTTGTTGGACTTAAGATCTCTTAAAATAATGGGGAGCACAACACTGTGGTCTACTGAAAACAGAAGGCCCTCTGCAATTTTAAACCTAGAAACAGTAGTCTGAGATCACAAGTTAAGAAGTGGATAAAGATGGATCTGGCAAGTTAAGATGACCAAAATTCACAAAGTCAGACTTTAATCCGTCAACAGCCTTCTGACAAACTAAACGTGCCAACAGTTGGATTTCAAAATAAGGGAGGTTTTTCCTGCTGTCTGGGTGGTGATAAGATTTCTAAAGAAATAATAAATATATATATAAATATTTTAGCAGAAATAGCTGCATCCTTGGTCATTTAAGGTCATTTACTTCATTAAATATAATTTTTTTTTCCTTTGAAATCACTGTTAAATTATTGTTCTGTTCTAGCTCTGCAAAATTATGGTCAAAAATGTAAATTGTATAAAGAAAAAAAGTCAAAACTTTACCACAATCTGTTTCAGATTTATTAAAAGAAAAAAAAAAACCCAAAACAATAATTTTACTTTGTTAAAAAATAGAAAAAAAAATAGCCACAATCCACAAATTTATAATAAAATCTCAAATGTACAAGTAAAAGTCAATTTTACAAGAGGAAATTACAAATATTTAGATAAATTTACAAAGAAAGGCAGAAAACCATAAGAAAATTGTCAAATTTTGGAGAAAAACCTCAAACCTGATGAGTGAAGTCATTACTCAAGTTTTTAAGTGGGTGCTCTTTGTACCCTTAACTCAACTTGAATGTTTTGTTTTTTTGTCTACTTTTAATTATTAATTTCATAGCACTGCTTTTACATGAGTAGAATTTCTGGCTACTTTACCCACCTCTGATCATATAATTTAAGTAAACTACTATTATGAATGCCCCCCCCTTCTCTTTCCTGCTCTTTCTAAATAAGGAAAAAGGAAACACTAGAATAAAAATTAAAAAAAATACATATTTTTGTCATTTATGTAAACCATGAAAAATAAAATCCTACAGGACAAAATGTGACACTTGATATTTTCTAACCTGTTTGTATACCACCATTGACAGAGAAAGAACCTGAATTAGACAGAGCTCAGAGAGGGAAAGATGAGACAGAAGAGATGAGCCAAGGAGAGGAAAGTGTTCAGGCAGAGGGTCCAGGAGAGGTGGGAGCAGAGGAAGGAGAGAAGGATGACACCAGTAAAAAGTTCAAACAGGGCATCTGGGTAGGACCCCAACTGGCCCAATATTCCAACATTCAAGCTTTGGTTGGACAGTACTTCAAATGCTAAGTTCCATCAGCAAAGTTACTGTGCAAAATTTTAAAAAAAGAAGTAGTGTAAAATTAACATATAGGGCTGTCTAGGCTTACGTCACCAGTCTCATGAACACGCACTAACGGCACGTCGAGGTATCAACAAACGACAATTTCAGTGCATTTCTATGGCAATGTTGGCTAAATTTAAACAAAGAAAATATCAAAATGTTACGCAGCTGGCTCATGTAGTCATTGCCATCTTATGGAAGATGGTGATAGCAATGAAAATAAAAGTTTTTTTAGATTCACATCGGTCAGCAGAGATTACCGAAGGAGGATTTTGTGGGCTGCCTTTCCATATGACTTGGCTAAAGGATGATATGACCCACGTCTCTGTCTGGCCACAAATGGAGCTTGCTCCTGCTGCAGATATGTCTGTTTACTAAACTATGGCACAGATTTACTAAGGCAGTGAAAATTAGACAGAGCACCTTAGGGAGTGGCCAATTTTAGCCAGTGATCAGCTAACAACATGCAAAATCATGAACACAGATGCAGTCACTTCATTTCAATAATGCCCACCCATCCGCTAAAAGCACTGCAAAATTGCGCATAGGTGCAGCTGAGGAGGAAGCGGGTTATAAACACAGGCACAGCCAGTTCAGAGGAGCATAATACAGTGATGTGAAAAAGTGTTTACCCCCTTCCTGATATCAATTTTTTTTTTATATGTTTGTCACTCTTAAATATTTCCGATCATCAAACAAATTTAAATATTAGACAAAGATAACACAAGTGAACACAAAATGCAGTTTTTAAATGAAGATGTTCATTATTAAGGGAAAAAAAAAATCCAAACCTACATGGCCTTGTGTGAAAAAGTGATTGCCCCCTAAACCTAATAACTGGTTGGGCCAACCTTAGCAGCAACAACTCCAATCAAGTGTTTGCGATAACTGGCAATGAGTCTCTTACAGTGCTGTGGAGGAATTTTGGCCGACACATCTTTGCAGAATTGTTGCAATTCAGCCACATTGGAGAGTTTTTGAGTATAACCCCCCTTTTTAAGGTCATGCCACAGCATCTTAATCGGACTCAGGTCAGGACTTTGATTAGGCCACTCCAAAGTCTTACTTTTGTTTTTCTTAAGCCATTCAGAGGTGGACTTGCTGGTGTGCTTTGGATCATTGTCCTGCTGCAGAACCCAAGTGCGCTTCAGCTTGAGGTCACGAATAGACGGCTGGACATTCTCCTTCAGGCTTTTTTGGTAAACAGCACAATTCATGGTTCCATTTACCACAGCAAGTCTTCCAGGTCCTGAAGCAGCAAAACAGCCCCAGACCATCACACTCCCGCCACCATATTGTACTGCTAGTATAATGTTCCTTTTCTGAAATGCTGTGTTACTTTTACGCTAGATGTAATGGGACACACACCTTCCAAAAAGTTCATCTGTTGTTTTGTTAGTCCACAGAGTATTTTCCCAAAGGTTGTGGTGATCATCAATATGTTTTCTGGTAAAACTGAAATGAGCCTTTTCAAGATGGGGGCGTAGTGAGAGGTTGGCTTCGCTGAGCACCACCTCATTAACTTTTAAGCAATATTTTATCTTCTGTTGTTACCTGTGGGGTACTTATTGTAATACCAGCATTGATGCCTACTTTCTGACTCGTTCCAGCACAATGCCGCCCAGAAATATTAAAAAAAAAAAAAAAGTAGTAAGACTTGCGATGCTGATAACTCGGCTAGCTTGGCTAGCACAGCTAGCATGGCTAAGACAACTTCCATGGCTAACATGGAAAGCTTGGCTGACTTGGAGAGCTAAGCTAACACAGAGCTAGTTGAACTACCAACAGCTAGCAAAACTACCACCCTTGACCCTGCTCTTCGCCAGGTCATTGAAGAAATTACTCGATCCCTCCGCACCCTCGTGTCATCGGCCTCAGAGGGTGCGGAGGGAACTCATGCCCTTACGTTTTTTGAAAAGTGGTTGCCTGAGTTTTTGTACACTGAGACCAAAGACGGTCGTGTTAAGCTGGAGAGAGCACATCGTGTACTCGCTCCGTGTCTGGGACCCACCCAGCGCCCGAGACGTGTGCTGATTAGATTTCACAACTTCAGAGACCAGCAACGGGTGCTGGAGGCTTCACGGCGGAGTGGCAGTGGTGACCAGCATAATTCCCAGATGTACCAGGGTTCAAGGATTAATATTTTTTCAAGATTTCTCAGCGGATATCATGTGTAAACGGAAGGGATTTGATGGGGTGAAATGGCGTCTACGTGAGGTTGGCATTTCCAAACAAACAAAACAGGTGTTTGATCTTATGAAGGAAGTGGGTTTTTTGGATGTGTGGAGGAAACTTCACCCTGCGGAGAAAGAATACACTTTTTTCTCCAACCCACACAAATGTCACACGTATTGATTATTTTTTTATTTCAAAAGTTATTTTAAAACAGGTGGTATCCTGCAAAATTGGACATATTGCCATTTCTGATCATGTAGCAGTTTATTTAGATTTTGCTCCTAAAGTTGTAAAAGGACAATTAAAACACTGGAGACTAAATCCTCTCATCTTAAAGGATTTTTTTTTTTTTTTAGGATGCTAAAATTGTAGAATATTTTACTACAGAATATAAACATTTTCTTACTGTTAACTCTCCCACAGCCAGCAGCCCATCATTGTTATGGGAGACTGAAAGCTTTTGGTAGGGGATTGATAATATCATATTTATCTAGCAAAAAGCGTTGAATTATAGAACAAGAGAATATATTAGAAAGAAGGCTCAGTTTTGCAGAAAAAGAATACTTTAACAATTCTTCACCATCCAAATTAAAGGAGCTTAATGCCATCCGGTGCTCACTTAACACTTTGCTGACACAAAATGCTACAGAAACTCAAATCTGTCAAAAATTATTTGAGCACGGGGATAAACCAGGTAAATATCTTTATTTAACAAAAACACAAATAGCTTCCCAAACAATAGCTTCAATTACTGATAAGAAGTTTCTGCTCCACTGATCCTGAGGTAATTAATATGGTTTTTCTAGAATTTTACAGAAATTTATACAAGTCTGAACCATGTAATAACTTCCAACCACTAATGGCAACCTTTTTTTTTCACAAATTCAACTTCCAAATTTATCAGACATTCAAAAAACTGACTTAAATGCAGAAATATCAGAATCTGAAGTGCACAGAGCAATTAAATCTCTTCAGAACAGGAAGGCACCAGTTCCGGATGGACTCACATCAGAATTTTATGAAGAATTTAGGGATTTGCTGTCAAAGCCGTATTTAGATATGTTGAGTGACTCGTTTGGTGCTGGTGTCCTACCTCCTTCTCTTAGAGAAGCCATTATATCCTTAATCCTTAAGAAAGGAAAATCTCCAGAAAATTGTGGCTCTTATAGACCAGTTTCTTTACTTAATGTTGATTCTAAAATACTGTCAAAAATTCTTGCAATACCCTTGGAAAGAATCTTGCCCCATGTAATAAATCCTGATCAAACAGGCTTTATTAAGGATTGCAATTCATGTAATAATGTCAGATGTCTTTTAAATGTGATTCAGTTGTGTCAGAAGCATACGGCGGATAGTCTGGTAGTCTCTCTCGATGCAGAAAAAGTGTTTGACCGCGTTGAGTGGTCATATTTGCTCTACGCTCTGCAGCAGTTTGGGTTGGGTCCTAATTTTATTATGTGGATTGAAGTCCTTTATAGTCATCTTTGGCAGCTGTTATCACAAATGGACTTAGGTCTAAATACTTTGAGGTTGGAAGAGGGAACAGACAGGGCTGTCCCCTCTCCCCTCTTTTGTTCACTCTTGCAATTGAACCGCTAGCTGAAGCAATACGATGTGACACTATTGTCTCTGGTATTATTACTGAGTTCCGAACTCACATAATTTCATTGTATGCTGATGATGTTTTATTGTTTCTTTCTAACCCAACTGTCTCAGTGCATAGGCTCATTTCAATTATTAATAAGTTTAGTTTATTTTCCGGTTATAGAATTCATTTTTTGAAATCTGAGGCCATGCCTCTGGGAAAACAATGTTACATTCCCGGCTTTCCCTTTAAGTGGTCACCAGCAGGTTTTGTGTATCTAGGTATTTTTGTTACACCTTGTTTTGACCAAATGTTTAAAGCGAATTATGTTTCATTACTTGGTAAAATCAAACAGGACCTCGAGCGTTGGAATTGCCTCCCTATATCATGGTTTGGAAGAATCTCGCTTCTCAAAATGAATATTCTTCCTCGTTTGCTTTAGCCAATGAGAATGATTCCTATTTAATTTACACATAAACTTATTCAAAAAATAAAGGGCTGGTTTAGCTCCTTCATATGGAGCAAAAAAAAGGGCACTTATAAAAATGTCAGCATTACAGCTTCCCGGCCATATGGGAGGTTTAGATTTCCCAGATCTCAAAAAAATATCAGTTCTCTTTTGTTGTATGCACGAGAGTGGGTTTGCAAAAATGCTTCTGCATTATGGCTGGATATAGAAGCATCATTATGTGAATGTCCTCTTAATACTCTGCTCTTTTTAAAAAGTATGAAAACTATAAAGAAATGTTGTAGTAACCCGATATCTGTTAACACTGTCAAGGCGTGGAGAGCAGCACGGTGCATTGAGCGGAGAGCTGGGATAACCTCCACTTTTACTCCTATTGTCAATAATCCAGAATTTCCTCCTGGATTCGGGTTTTGGGGAGTGGGTTTCTAAGGGTATTTCCACATTTGGTTGTCTTTTTAAGGAAGGAATTCTTATGTCTTTTGATCAGGTGGTTGAGGACTTTAAATTAGATAAAATAATCTTTTGTTTTTTTTCAAATTACAGATTTTATTTTATCATTATTAGTGGATACTGAAATCTCTGATATTGAAAAGTTGTTTTTTAGTTCCAAGGGAATGTCACTTAATATGTGCTATAAGGTATTGAAAGGTTACTGATGTTGACTTTCCTATTTTGGCTCAAACCCGGGGCAGAGAATTGGATATTGATATTACAGAAGAAATGTGGTGTAAAATCTGGAATGCCACCAAAAAAATTACTATTTGTAACCGTACCTGGGCTTCACAACTTAAAATATTACATAGAGCCTATCTAGCCCCAAACAGAGTGTCTAAATTTAAGTCAGGTTCCTCTTCTCTGTGTCCTAAATGTAGAATTCATGATGGCAGCCTTACTCACTGCTTATGGTCATGTGTCAAGACTCAGGGATATTGGGAGTCCATTCTTCTTGAAATTAAGAAAATTCTGAAAATTAACCTTGATCTTGATCCACCGTCTCTTCTCAATGGTTTACCAAGTAAACAAACTGGAAACAAATTCAGCAGTAAATTATATAACATTCTAACCTACTGTGGCCGGAAAAATATTTTGTTGCAGTGGATTTCACATAAAGTGCCTACAGTTTCTGGATGGAGGAGGCTAATATTGGAGCACATTCCACTTGACTTTTTGACTTGCCTTGTACATTCTGAAACTGATGTATTTAGCTGTATATGGAAACTGTTTCTAGATGATATCGAAGGAAATTTGTCCACTATTTTGTCCAGAGTTTTTATTTGCTCTTAAAATGTATTCTTTTTTTTGTGCCGATTATGTTGCCGCCTTCTTTTTTGTTTTTTGCTGAGCATTTTGTGTGTGTGTGTGTGTGTGTGTGTGTGTGTGTGTGTGTGTGTGTGTGTGTGTGTGTGTGTTTATCTTGTGTTGTTTTTGTTTTGGAAAAATGAAAATTAATATATTTTGAAAAAAACAAAACAAAACAAAAAAAACAGATGAGCCTTTATCTTCTTTTGGTTCAGCAGTGGTTTTCGTATTGCATCTCTGCCATGCAGGCTATTTTTGCCCAGTCTCTTTCTTATGGTGGAGTCACGAACATTGACCTTAACTGAGGCCTTCAGTTCTTTGGCTGTTGTTGTGGGTTCTTTTGTGACCTCTTGGAGTCGTCACTGAGCTCTTGGGGTAATTTTGGTTGGCCGGAAACTCCTGGGAAGGTTCACCACTCTTCCATGTTTTCACCATTTGTGGATAATGGCTCACACTGTGGTTCGCTGGAGTCCCAAAGCTTTAGAAATGGCTTTATAACCTTTTCCTGACTGATACAGTGTATCCGGAAAGTATTCACAACACTTCACTTTTTCCACATTTTGTTATGTTACAGCCTTATTCCATCCATCCATCTTCTACCGCTTTTCTGGAGGTCCGGGTCGAGGAGGCAGCAGTTCAAGCAAAGAAGCCCAGACTTCCCTCTCCCCACCACCTGCTCCAGCTCATCAGAGAGGATACCAAGGCGTTCCCAGACCAGCTGAGACATAGTCTCTCCACCGAGTCCTGGGTCTGCCCCGGGGTCTCCTCCCAGTGGGATGTGCCTGAACCACCTCAAGTGGGAGGCATCCAGGAGGCATCCTAATCAGATGCCCATACAAGGACAGCTTCAGGAGGAAGATGGAGGACAAGCTGCAACAGAGCGACATCAGCGGGGTCTGGAGAAACCTCAAAACCATCTCTGGGCTCCAGAATAACTCCCCCCAGGCCACGGGGGGCAGGGAGTGGGCAAACAATCTGAATTTGTTTTTCAATAGGTTTGACCAACCGCCCTCCCCCCTGACTGCACAACAACCACTGCTGCCTGTAAAGACATCAAGTCCTGCTGCCCACTCCCCACTCCACCAACACCCCCCCACTCCCAACACACAGCCCCCCATCCTGACCCTGACCAGGACCCAGGTGAGGACGGAGCTGAGGAAGATCAAGGCGAGGAAGGCGTCGGGACCGGACGGCATCAGCGCAAAGCTCCTCAAGTCCTGTGCAGACCAGCTGTGTGGGATTGTGACGTACATCTTCAACCTGAGCCTGAAGCTGGGGAGGGTACCACAGCTGTGGAAAACATCTTGTGTGGTACCTGTACCAAAAACTTCCCACCCCAAAGACATGAACAGCTACAGACTGGTGGGCTTGACGTCCCACTTGATGAAGACCCTGGATAGACTGCTCCTTGCTCACCTCCGCCCCCTGGTGGAAACAGCGATGGATCCACTCCAGTTCGCCTACCAGCATGGCATTGGGGTGGAGGATGCGGTGATCTTCCTCCTTCACCGTTCTCTGTCCCACCTGGAGAAGCCCGGGAATGTGGTGAGGATCATGTTCTTTGACTTCTCCAGTGCTTTCAACACCATCCAACCGATGATCCTGAAGGACAAGCTGCTGTGCGCAGGGGTGGACCAGCACCTGTCATCATGGATCCTGGACTACCTCACGAACTGGCCTCAGTTTGTGAGAACCCGGGACTGTGTGTCCGACACGATCATCAGTAGCACGGGGGCCCCCCAGGGAATGGTGTTGGCTCCCTTCCTGTTCACTCTTTATACTGCGGACTTCTCACACAACACAACACACTGCCATCTACAGAAGTTCTCTGATGACTCTGCGATCGTTGGCCTCATCTCCAACGGAGATGAAGCTGAGTACAGAGGGCTTATCCTGGACTTCGTGGACTGGTGCCATCGGAACTGCCTCCAGATCAACGCGAGGAAAACTAAGGAGCTGGTGGTGGACTGCCGCAGGCAAGGACAACCCCTCACAGCACCAGTAAATATACAGGGAACAGACATTGAGATGGTGACATCCTACAAGTACCTGGGTGTTCATCTGAACAATAAACTAGACTGGTCACACAATACTGACGCACTCCACAAGAAGGGACAGCGCAGGCTGTTCCTACTGAGGAGACTCAGGTCTTTTGGTGTGCAAGGGGTGCTGTTGAAGACATTCTATGACACGGTGGTGGCATCAGCCATCACTTTTGGAGTGGTCTGCTGGGGCAGTGGAATTACTGCAGCCGATAGGAAGAGACTGAACAAACTGATCAAGAAAGCTAGCTCCGTCCTGGGGCAGCGCCTTGATCCGGTGGAGGAGATAGGAGAGAGAAGGACGGTGGCTAAACTGTCATCTCTGCTGGAGTCCGAGTTCCACCCTATGCAGGACATACTGAATGCACTGAGGAGCTCATTTAGCAGCAGACTACATCATCCCAGGTGCACAACCGAGAGGTTTCGCAGATCCTTTCTACCAACGGCTGTCAGACTGTACAACCTAAGCAGGGCTGCTCGCAGAGATGGCAAAAAGACGTAACAACCTAATAGTTTTTTGAATGCAAAAGATGCAATAGACTTACACAATGGTTCCCTCCGGCATACAACTAGGAAAATACCGGTAGCTACGGAGGGTGAGAATATGTATGGGCACATAATCATACCATGTAGGATAACTAAGTAGACGGTTGTGCTGTTTCATCCCATCTAGCAACAATGCTCTGCACTGTGTGTGTTTATACATTTACATATTTATTCCATCTCGCTACAATGCTCCGCACTGGGTGCGTTTATGTTTATATTTATATATTCATTCCATCTAGCTACAATGCTCCACACTGTGTTTATATATCTACATATTATTCCATCTAGCTACTTTGCTCCGCACTGTGTGTTTATATATGTACATATTTTTTCCACCTAGCTGCAATGCTCCGTACTGTGTTTATATATTTACATATTTATTCCATCTAGCTGCAATGCTCCGTACTGTGTGTTTAAATACTCATATTTATCCCATCCAGCTACAATGCTCTACACTGTGTGTCTGTGTGTATATATATATTTATAGTAATATGTACATATGTATATTAGCTGCTCTTGCTTGCTTGTTTTTTTTTTTTTTTCTTGCCTTCTGATTGTTGCTCTGAGTGTTGCTATCCCTGTGCTGTTGCAATCCTGGAATTTCCCCGTTGTGGGACTAATAAAGACTTATCTTATCCCACCTCAACTGACTCCTTTCAATGTGGAGGAGCAGCGGTTCTACTCTGAGCCTCTCCCGGATGACTGAGCTCTTCACCCTATCTCTGAGGGTGAGTCCAGCATTCTTACGGAGAAAGCTCATTTCAGCCGCTTGTATCCGCAATCCATTCCAAAAGGAATTAATTTTTTCCCCTCAAAAATTCTACACACAATACCCCAGAATGACAATGTGAGAAGTTTTGACATTTTTGCAATTTTTTTTTTCCATTCATCCATCTTCTTCCGCTTAATCCTTTTCGGGTTGCAAATTTATTAAAAATAAAAAACTAAGAAATCACATGTACATAAGTATTCACAGCCTTTGCTCAATACTTTGTTAATGCACCTTTCACAGCAGTTACAGCCTCGAGATTATTATTCCCCCCCCCCCCCCCAATATGATGCCACAAGCTTGGCACACCTATCTGTGGGCAGTTTCACCCATTCCTCTTTGCAGCACCTCTCAAGCTCCATCAGGTTGGATGGGAAGCATTGGTGCACAGCCATTTGAAGATCTCTCCAAAGATGTTCAATTGGATTCAAGTCTGGGCTCTGGCTGGGCCACTCAAGGACATTCACAGAGTAATCCTGAAGCCACTCCTTTGATATCTTGGCTGTGTGCTTAGGGTTGTTGTCCTGCTGAAAGATGAACCGTCACCCCAGTCTGAGGTCAAGAGTGCTCTGGAGCAGGTTTTCATCGAGGATGTCTCTGTACATTGTTGCATTCATCTTTCCCTCTATCCTGACTAGTCTCCAGTTCCTGCCACTGAAAAACATCCCTACAGCATGATGCTGCCACCACCTTTGGCATGCTTATGAGCAGTGCCTGGTTCCCTCCAAACATGACACCTGGCATTGACACCAAAGAGTTCAATCTTTGTCTCAGACCAGACAATTTTGTTTCTCATCGTCTGAGAGCCCTCCAGGTTGCTTTTGGCTAACTCTAGGCAGGCTGCCATGTGCCTTTGACTAAGGAGTGGCTTCTGTCTGACAACTCTACCATACAGGCCTGATTGCTGGATTGCTGCAGAGATGGTTGTCCTTCTGGAAGGTTCTCCTCTCTCCACAGAGGAAAGCTGGAGCTCTGACAGAGTGACCATCAGGTTCTTGGTCACCTCCCTGACTAAGGCCCTTCTCCCCCCCAGTTGCTCAGTTTAGATGGCCGGCCAGCTCTAGGTAGAGTTCTGGTGGTTCTGAACTTCTTCTATTTACAGATGATGGAGGCCACTGTGCTCAGTGGGACCTTCAAGAAGCAGAAATTTGTCTGTCCCCTTCTTCAGATTTGTGCCTCGAGACAATCCTGTCTCGGAGGTCTACAGACAATTCCTTTGACTTCATGCTTGGTTTGTGCTCCGACATGCACCGTCAAATGTGGGACCTTATATAGACAGGTGTGTGCCTTTCCAAATCAATGTCCAATCAACTGAATTTACCACAGGTGGACTCCAATTAAGATGTAGAAACATCTCAAGGATGACCAGTGGAAACAGGATGAACCTGAGCTCAATTTTGAGCTTCATGGCAAAGGCTGTGAATACTTATGTACATGTGATTATAGTTTTTTTTTTTTTTTTTAATTTTAACAAATTTGCAAAAATCTCAAAAAAAAAAAAAATAAATCACATTGTCATGATTGTGTGTAGAATTTTGAGAGAAAAAAATATTTTAATCCCTTTTGGAATCAGACTGTAACATAAAATGTGGAAAAAGTGAAGCGTTCTGAATACTTTCCGGATGCACTTGAGATCTCAATTACTTTGATTCACATTTGTTCCTGAATTTCTTTGGATCATAGCATGATGTCTAGCTGTTGAGGATCTTTTGGTCTACTTCACTTTGTCAGGCAGGTCCTGTTTAAGTGATTTCTTGATTGCAAACAGGTGTGGCAGTAATCAGGCCTGGGTGTGGCTAGAGAAATTGAACTCAGCTTTCCAACGATGTGATAAACCACAGTTAATTTATGTTTTAACCGGGGGGGGGGGGGGGATCACTTTATCACACAGGGCTATGTGAATGAATGAATGAACTTTTTTTTTTTTTTAATTTCAGATAGATTAAAAGTAAAGATTAAAATAAAGGAACAGAATAATACAACAAAGGGGAAAAAAAAAAATCTTACAAGGTCAAATTCAACAATAACTCCTCTTATTATTATACAGTTCAACATAAGTTATCCAAAATGGGTGATGGCTGAAGCCGCAGCTTATATTGCCCACCCATATTCCATCCAAGAATTCAAAAGAAAAACAAAACAAGAGCGATTACAATTCAGAACAAAGCCAAGACATGTGACAAAAAACTAAGCAACACCACAACACAGACTGGATATGACAATCCTTATGTGATTTTACATGTCATCCTGTATATATGTTTGGAGTATTTCTTCCTTTAGTTTCTGTTTAAATTGTCCAAGCGTTGTACATGATTTTAATTCAGGTCAAAAAGCGTTCCACAGTCTGACTCCTTGCACTGAGACAGTGTTGCTTGGTGGTAGTTCTCAATGAAGATTTTTGAAAAATACATGTTCCTCTGAAATAACATTGTTTCTCCCTTATTTGGAACAACTTTTGGATATTTGCGGGCAGTGATAGATTCTTCACTTTAAACATTATTACTGCAGTTTTAAAGTCAACCAGATCTTTCAACTTGAGAGCTTTTAATTTAAGAAAAAGTGGGTTTGTTGGTTCCCTGTAAGCAGCTTTGTTTATTATTCTAATAGCTCTCTTCTGAAGCATAAAGTTTGGATATATGTTTGTTTTATATGTATTTCCCCATACTTCAGTACAATATGTCATGTATGGGAGTATTAATGAAGATACACAGTATATAATGTGGGTTGATTCAGCAAATATTTCACTCTGTGTAGTATTGCAATTGATTTAGATATTTTACCTTTAATATAATTAATATGTGACTTCCAACACAGTTTATTATCAATTATTACTCCAAGAAATTTAGTTTCGGATACCCTTTCAATATCTACACCATTTACACTGAGTTTAGATACTAAGTTGTTGTGATGACTGTTAAAAAATATAAATTCTGTCTTACTTAAACTGAGCGTTAATTTGTTTGAATCAAACCACAGTTTAAGCTTTCCTAATTCCTTTCCGAGTGTATCCAAAAGTTGTTCCAAATTGCTTCCACTGCATAATAAATTAGTGTCATCTGCAAGCAATATTAAATCCACTTTTCCAAAACTTCACATATATCATTTATATGCATATTGAATAACAGTGGCACCAAAACCAAACCCTGAGGGACTCCACAAGTAACCTTCAGTAACTGAGTTTTTGTTACCAACACATACATACTGATATCTATTCTACAAGTAACTACATAATCAGGACAGTGCTACACCCAAATACCAAAATTTTGTACCTTCTTTAATAATAAATTATGATCCACTGTATCAAATGCTTTTTTTTTTTTTCTTTTTTTTTTTTTAAGATCCAGGAATACCCCAACTGAATACTCCATTTTCAACGGCAGTTGATATTTTTTCTATAAATTCCATTAGAGAAAATGCGGTTGTCCTCTTGTGTCTGAACCCATATTGCTGCTCACACAATAAATTATTCTTCATTATGAAGTTGTCAATGTAGGATTGGATTTGATTTTTTAAACCTTAATTAAATACCTTCACTTAAAAACTGCATTTTGTGTTTTTGATGATTTGAAACATTTAAATATGACAAACATACAAAAACAAAGAGGAATCAGGAAGGGGACAAACACTTTTTCAATCCACTGTATTTAAATGGCACATACTAATAGTCTGGTCAGTTTACTAAAGCTGAGCGAATCGCTCATTGAAATTAATAAGTGTCTACTTCACTTTGTCAGGCAGGTCCTATTTCAGTGATTTCTTGATTGAGAACAGGTGTGGCAGTAATCAGGCCTGGGTGTGGCCAGAGAAATTGAACTCAGCTTTCCAACCATGTGATAAACCACAGTTAATTGATCTTTGGGGCTCAGAGCCATGAAGGTTTGGGGATTTTTTTTTTTTTTTTACCTTTAATAATAAACACCTTCATTTAAAAACTGTATTTTGTGTTTACTTGTGTTATCTTTAATTAATATTTAAATTTGTTTGGTGATCTGAAACATTTAAGTGTGACAAACATACAAAAAAAATGAGAAATCAGGAAGGGGGTAAACACTTTTTCACACCACTGTATATATCTATATAAATAAATGTATAAAAATATAACAACTAAAAGCTGAACCGGAGGTTTTGGCTCCGTTTCTGCTTTCAAAAGACTTTTCTTCTCCACCACTTGCTGCCCCCAGATGAAAATCCACAGAATAGCTATGTGGGACTAGAATGTTCTGAATGAGGCTTTAGGAAATTAGGAATCACTTGATAAATCACTGGATTGAAAATGCACTTGTATATGTCCAGACTGGATCCTGGGGTCCACTTGGGGTGCTCACTTGGTCAGGGATCCACTTGACCTGAATCCCTGCCATCACTTGAGTTAGAACCATTTTAAACTATAATTTTATAGTTCTAGTTCTCTTTATAGCGCTTGGTGTGAACGGCTCTTAACCTCTCCCCAAAAAGGAAAGAGCGTCCTGTAAGTTACTGCAGATCTTCTGGACCAAAATCCTCCCAAAGTCTCTTTTCTAGCGTGTCTGATCCCATTGTAGTTTCACATACCTGTTGTTGTTCGGAGCTTCATGACATCCAACAGTTTCTTCTGACTTTCCATCTTTTCTTTGCCTCTCTGTGTGTTTCTTTTTCAGCAGCAGTTTGTCTCTCGCTGATAACATAAACACACTGTTGCTTCACTAAATAAAACGCTGATCTGACTCCCTGCATGGTTTAAAGTTTTCTTCTTCTTCTGTTTTTTGGCGGGGGCACCCAACTTAAAGGCGCATTACCGCCATCCAGCGTTGGAGTGTGGACCAGACATTATACCCCAAACACCCTCCAAAAAAACAAAAAAAACAAAAACAACAACAACTATATTCTATTAATTAGCCCCGTATCTTTAAGGTAAACCAAGAACTTTCTTACCCCAACCCCCACCATCATGCTTAAGTTAGCATCACCCACCCCTAACTCTCTAATTCCCTCCACTAATCTGTCTCTCTCCTGGGTAAACTTCTGGCAGTGGAAAATGACATGCTCCACACTTTCTTCCTCTCTCTCACAATAATCGCACATCCCTGTGGGTGCTTACCTACCAAATGCAAAGTTTTGTTTAACCTAGTGTGTCCCATCCTTAGCCTAGATAAAATATTCTCTTCAAATCAATTCAATTCAATTCAATTCAACTTTATTTATATAGCGCCATTTCACAACAACAGTCATCTCATAGCACTATCAACTGTAGGGGGGGTGTGCTGCCTTCTGGCAGAATTTGGGACTTTTATTCAATGTAAGTTCCTGCAATAGGAAGTACTTTTAATTTGACTAGAGATGTCATAACGTTAGAAACAGGAAGTAGGAAGTAAAATGTCAGTTGGACCAAGGGCAAAGTCATGTTGCCATTCAGAGGAAGGAGTTCCTAAAAAATTCGCTTTTCATAGCCCCAGCAGATGCATCCCTTGTATGTATTCATTCTTTATGTTCTTAGTATTTGTTATGGAAGATAATTTCATGGTTTATGTTGTTTAGAGACTGTTAAAAGTAAATGTAGAAAAAACGATTTTTTGAACATATGTTAATGGTAGCTAAATGTTAGCAAAAGCATAGCTTAACCACTGTAATGAATGCCAAGGTCATTAGTTACCTTTTCTAGGTTGTGTTTTAAGTGCTAGCTTATGTAGAAACGTTACAGAATTTAATTAGTCTCCTACTTGTTTCTTTTTTAGTTTCACTTTATCTTCTGAAGCTGTGATGTTGAAGTCTGCTTGTCAAGAAATAAATCACCAATGAAGAAAAGTTTAACTTGCTGTCTAGCTAGTTCTTACAACTTAGTGAGGACAGTACAGTGAAAAATGGTGATTCAGCTGGAGCCCAACAACTAAAGTAGAAAGAAGCAAAACCTAGCAAGAAAGATGGAAGAAAGAAAGAGTGAGAAGTCTGCATCAGTGCACACACACAAGTCAAGGAGCTCTCGCTCATCTTCATCTAGTGCCGCAGTCAAGGCACGTGCAGCAGCAGAGGCTGCAAAAGTACGAGCTGCTTATGCAAAAAAAGAAGCAAGGCTAAAAGTTGAGAAAGCTACTACAGAAGCAGAGCTGGGACGAGTTAGAGCTGATCTAGAGTTGGGAAAAGCAAAGCTGGAAGCTGAATTAAGCGCACTAGAACAACAAAAAGAGGCAGCAGCAGCTGAAGCACAGGCTGAAGCATTAGAAGCAGCTGAATATCAAGAGAATTCAGTTAAGTCTAGTTCATCTTCACATGAGGTCCTCCAAGAGGAAATTGCAACACGTACTAAAGAGTACGTTGCAGCACAAACTGAACTGCGCCGAACAGGCATTCCAGTGTCTCCCCCTAGCCCAGCGCACGATGCAGCAGCGTCTGAAGAGAGCTACATTACATGGCATCCTTTGTCAGCAATAGGCCCGAACAAGGATGATGTACGCCAACAGGGTGAGGCCCCCCAAAGGCAACCCCTTCTCAGCATGGCATCAAATCAGAGCGCACCTCATACTGGGAACCAAACAATTCCAAATCGAGAAAGTGGACATCCCGATGTGCCTAAGAAAGCATATTTCCCTCAGAAACCAGCACTAAGCCCAATGGCACCATCATACTTTCCTCGCAATGACCCAACCACCCCAAGCGTGGCACCTGAAACAGAACACCTGGCACGATACCTGGCTCGCCGCAATCTAGTGAGTACCAGCCTCTACCAATTTGATGACAAACCCGAAAATTACATGGCATGGCAGTCATCATTCAATAATGCAACTGCTGGCCTGGGACTCACAGGCACTGAAATGCTGGATCTGCTCATTAAGTGGCTCGGGCCAGAGTCAGTAAAGCACATAAAACGCATTCGCTCTGTGCATGTAGGGCGCCCAGACGTAGCACTAGAGAAGGCCTGGGAGCACCTCCAGCAGTGTTATACTGCACCTGAAGTCATGGAGAAGTCTCTGTTTAAACGACTGGACGAATTCCCAAAAATATCTGCAAAAGACTACGGGAAACTGAGGGACCTAGGCGATCTCCTCATGGAGCTACAGGGTGCTAGAGGAGAAGGTTACCTCACAGGACTGGCATACCTGGATACAGCCAGGGGAATTGGGCCCATTGTTGAAAAACTCCCCTATGGGCTTCAAGAGAAATGGCTCGCAATAGGCTCAAGGTTTAAAGAAAAGAACAAAGGCTATTTCCCTCCATTTGATGTCTTTGCCGATTTCATCTGTCACGAAGCACGGAGAAGGAATGATCCCAGCTTCGCCCTACCATCTGCTAGCAGCAGCAGTTTGAAATCAGACAAGGCACCCTCACGCAACTTAGGAAGCAAGATATCAGTTCATAAGACAGAGGTTTCATCAGGTAAAGATCCGCCAGCAGATATACCTGAGAAAAAAGTTGAAGGGTCAGAGAAAAATTGTCCCATTCACAACAAACCACACCCACTCAGGAAGTGCAGAACATTCAGAGGAAATATGCTTGAAGAGAGGAAGAGTATTCTCAAAGACAACGGGATGCGTTTCAAATGCTGCACGTCTGCAAGTCATCTCGCTAAAGACTGTAAAGCAACTGTGAAGTGCACAGAGTGTGGTAGTGACCGTCACCATGCTGCCATGCACCCAGGTCCACCACCTCAAGCTGCGAAAGGGCCTCCACCACCATCAGACAATGGCGGGGAGGAAGATGTGCCAGCCGGTGACAGCACAGTCATCAATTCTAGCTGCACACAGATTTGTGGTCCAGGCCGAACAGCAAGATCCTGCTCAAAGATTTGTCTGGTTCGAGTATATCCCGAAGGTCAACGTGAGAGGGCAACTAACATGTACGTAATCCTGGACGACCAAAGCAATCGTTCATTGGTCAGGTCTGACTTCTTTGAGCTCTTTAACATCAAAGGCCAGTCTTTCCCTTACTCACTAAAGACCTGTGCGGGGCTGGTGGAGACGTCAGGCCGGAAGGCTGAAGGATTCCAGGTCGAATCTCTGGATGGCCAAACCAGCCTACCACTTCCACCTCTAATTGAGTGCAATGAAATACTCAATGATCGCACTGAAATACCGACACCTGACGCGGCCCGCCACCATCCACACCTCAGAGGTGTAGCACCATACATACCTGAGCTTGACCACAATGCCGAGATACTTATCCTGCTCGGCAGAGATCTCGTCAGAGTGCACAAGGTCTGGCAGCAAGTAAGCGGACCCCCAGATGCTCCTTTCGCACAAAAGTTGGAGCTAGGCTGGGTGCTTGTCGGAGATGTGTGCTTAGGGGGTGCACATAAACCAGTCGTGGGGACATTCAAGACCAATGTGCTGGAGAATGTCCGTCCCTCTATGCTCACACCTTACAAAGCCTCCATAAAGCTGACTCAGACCGTGTCTCATGGCGGGGAGCAGAGGAGTAAGTCCACAAAGCCATCACTGGATACCCTTGGAAGGAAAGTCTTCAAAGAGACCGAGTGTGATAACAGACCTGCCCCGTCCATGGAGGACACCATCTTCCTGGAGATTATGGACCAAGAAGTCTACAGAGACGAGTCAAACAAGTGGGTCGCTCTGCTACCTTTTAGGGTCCGTCGGCAGCGCTTATCTAACAACCGTGAACAAGTATTCACCCGCTTCGCCGCTCTGGAGAAGACGCTACGAAGGAAACCGGATATGAAACAACAGTTCCTGGAATTCATGGGGAAATTATTAGAGAAGAAACATGCAGAAGTGGCTCCGCCACTGGAAGACAATGAAGAATGTTGGTACCTCCCAACCTTCGGAGTCTACCACCCACAAAAGCCTGGGAACATTCGCGTTGTATTCGACTCCAGTGCGAAGTATTCAGGAACATCTCTGAACGACGTTCTCCTGACGGGACCTGACCTCAATAACTCACTCATTGGGGTTCTGATCCGCTTTCGGAAGGAACAAGTTGCAGTGATCGCCGACATACAGCAGATGTTCCACTGCTTCCTAGTTCGCAACGACCATAGGAAGTACCTGCATTTCTTGTGGTACAGAGACAATGACATGTCCAAGGACGTAATTGACTATAGGATGAGAGTCCATGTTTTTGGCAACAGTCCGTCCCCATCTGTGGCCATCTACGGTCTGAGGAGGGCCATCCAAGAAGGTGCGGACAAACATGGAGCGGACACTGTACAATTTGTGGAACGTCATTTCTACGTCGATGACGGACTCATCAGCCTACCCACTGATGCTGACGCCATCAGCCTCCTGCGTAGAACGCAGGCCTCACTCAGCGAATCAAACCTGAGGCTCCACAAGTTCGCTTCAAATAGCGACGTCGTCCTTCAAGCCTTTGCACCAGAAGACAGGGCAGTCCTAAAGAGCCTTGACTTCAGTGGCGAAGCTACACCTGTGCAACGGAGCTTGGGACTATTGTGGGAGACCACAACAGACACATTCACATTCACTGTCTCACAAGAGAAGAAGCCCTTCACTCGCAGAGGAGTGTTGTCTACGGTGAACAGCATCTTTGATCCGCTAGGCATGGTTGCGCCAGTGACCATTGAAGGCAAAAGTCTGCTCAGAGAACTCAGTGTTGACATGTGTGACTGGGATGCACCGCTCCCAGAACAAAAGCTGAAACAATGGGAATCATGGCGAACGTCATTGCATGATTTAAGCCAGCTGCACATCCCACGCGCATACACTACGACATCCCTCTCCAAGGGTGAGCATACAGAGCTATGTGTGTTCTCCGACGCAAGCACCAAGGCCATTGGAGTGGTGGCATATCTGAAGACTACACAAGCTGATGGAGAAATCCAAGTTGGATTCATCCTAGGGAAAGCTAAACTGGCTCCACAGTCAGAACCAACAATTCCCCGGCTAGAGCTGTGTGCCGCAGTATTAGCCGTAGAAGTTGCTGAGCTCATACAAGACGAGCTGGACCTGAAGCCTGATGAGGTCAAGTTCTACTGTGACAGCAGGGTAGTTCTTGGCTATATCTACAATCAAACAAAACGTTTCTATGTATACGTCCACAACCGAGTTCGCAGAATACGTCAGTTCTCAACACCTGACCAGTGGCACTATGTCAGTATGGAAGACAACCCCGCAGACCACGCTTCGCGGGCAGTTGCGGCATCACATCTGGCACAGACCACATGGTTCACCGGACCAGACCTTCTGTACAAACCCAGTCCACCTGAGGAAGACTCAAAGGAAGTCTTTGAGCTTCTCAACCCAGAATTGGATGGAGAGATACGCCCTGAAGTGAGCAGCCTCTTGACTCACAGTCTAAACAGAGGCCTCAATGCCGCACGTTCCCAGCGGTTCTCATCAATGCGCTCTCTCACTAGGGCAATTGCTCTACTCATCCACATTGCTAGATCTTACAAGCACAAGTCCAGTCAGTGCAAAGGATGGCACTACTGCAACCTCCCGCGTACTCCAGATGAGCTGTCCCAAGTTAGACACATCATCATCAGAGCAGCGCAGGAAGAGGCCTACTCTAAGGAATTAACAGCACTTGAAAATGGAAAAACTGTAGCCAAGGACAGTTCTCTTCAGAAACTCAGACCTGTTCTTGAAGAAGACCTGATTTGCGTTGGCGGCAGACTAAAGCATGCTGACTTGAGCAGTCAGGAAAAGAACCCCATCATCTTGCCCAAGAACAGTCATGTTTCCCTGCTGCTAGTGCGCCAGTGTCATGAAGATGTCAAGCACCAAGGACGACACTTTACAGAAGGGGCCCTGAGAGCTGCAGGCTTTTGGGTCATAGGCGGAAAAAAGCTTATTGCCTCAGAGCTGCACAAGTGCGTTGTTTGCCGAAAGTTACGCGGCAGAACAGAGGAACAACTCATGGCCAACTTACCTCCGGAACGACTACACACATGCCCACCCTTCACCTATGTAGGAGTGGATGTGTTCGGACCTTGGCCAGTCATCTCAAGGCACACGCGAGGTGGACAGGCCCAAAGCAAGAGATGGGCGATGCTCTTCTGTTGCATGAGCTCCCGAGCCGTGCATATTGAGCTCATCGACTCCCTGGACACTTCCAGTTGTGTCAATGCACTAAGGAGATTCTTCACGATAAGGGGACCTGCTAAACAAATAAGATCAGACTGCGGAACAAACTTTGTTGCCGCTGCAAAGGAATTGGGACTCAGTCAAAACACTTCAGTCCAGCAGTTCTTGAGCCAGCAAGGGTGTTCTTGGGTGTTCAACCCACCTCACTCGTCACACATGGGAGGGTCGTGGGAGCGTTTAATAGGCCTCTCAAGAAGGATTCTGGATGCCATCCTGCTGCAGGAGAATGTCCAGCTAACTCACGACGTCTTGAACACTCTCATGGCTGAGGTGGTTGCAATACTCAATGCCAGACCCCTTGTTCCGGTCTCCACAGACCCAGAGTCACCCTTCGTGCTCTCTCCTGCGATGATTCTCACCCAGAAGGTGGGAGTTCCTCCACCATACGGGGAATTCGCGGGAAAGGATCTTCTCAGCAGACAATGGAGACAGGTGCAAGCCCTTGCAGACTGTTTCTGGCGTCGCTGGCGACAGGAGTACCTTCCCACTCTTCAGCCCCGACGGAAGTGGAGGGAGACACGACGGGATGTCAAAGAAGGAGACATCGTGCTCCTGAAGGACCGTCAAGTTCCACGTAATACGTGGCCCATGGCGAGGATTACAGCGGTCGTCCCTGGCAGGGACGGCAGAGTAAGGAAGGTCGAGCTGAAGACAGCAGGCAAGGAATCCAAGCTGTTCCAGAGGCCGGTGTCAGAAGTAATTCTTCTGCTGCCAAAAGACTGAAACTTCAGGCCAGAGACATTTATTGGTGGGTAGTGACCTTTAAGGTCAGACGGGGAGTGTGCTGCCTTCTGGCAGAATTTGGGACTTTTATTCAATGTAAGTTCATGCAATAGGAAGTACTTTTAATTTGACTAGTGATGTCATAACGTTAGAAACAGGAAGTAGGAAGTAAAATGTCAGTTGGACCAAGGGCAAAGTCATGTTGCCATTCAGAGGAAGGAGTTCCTAAAAAATTTGCTTTTCATAGCCCCAGCAGATGCATCCCTTGTATGTATTCATTCTTTATGTTCTTAGTATTTGTTATGGAAGATAATTTCATGGTTTATGTTGTTTAGAAACTGTTAAAAGTAAATGTAGAAAAAACGATTTTTTGAACATATGTTAATGGTAGCTAAATGTTAGCAATAGCATAGCTTAACCACTGTAATGAATGCCAAGGTCATTAGTTACCTTTTCTAGGTTGTGTTTTAAGTGCTAGCTTATGTAGAAACGTTACAGAATTTAATTAGTCTCCTACTTGTTTCTTTTTTAGTTTCACTTTATCTTCTGAAGCTGTGATGTTGAAGTCTGCTTGTGTTTTATGAAAATATTTAGACAGGTTCGTGAGGAGTCGGCGCACAGAATTCACACTGAGACAGGCTGCTAGAATAAACTGTATCTCTTTATTCCCCACAGACCATATCTTCATACACAAAAGAGAAATCATTGCATGTCACACATTTCCTTCACACAAGGATCAATGCATTTCATGTCATTTCACAAGCTCTTACCGTTTGATACAGGTGACTGGGAGCCGACAGCCAGGAAGAGCGTGATTTCTCCTAGCCGGACGTCTTGCGCAAAACTCACGGCAGACTCGCCGAACAAAGGGAAAGCCCCTGTTTTTAAAGGAAGGCTAGGTACAGAACAGAGTGGCCATCTCTGTTCCGAGCAAGCCCCCCTCCCATCATAGAATCGCGTGGGGAGCAGGAAGGGCCAATTCCTGCTCCCAGACGATTCCCTCTGCCCGGCTCCCAAAACATACTGTGAACACCTGCTCCATCACACACACACGCATATGAGGAATAAAGGCGCCTTTGTTTTATAAGCATG
This sequence comes from Pholidichthys leucotaenia, assembly GCA_020510985.1. NCBI lineage: Eukaryota > Metazoa > Chordata > Actinopteri > Cichliformes > Pholidichthyidae > Pholidichthys > Pholidichthys leucotaenia. The sequence goes on from CM035841.1 coordinate 71,113,308, forward strand.
CAACAGTTGGTGCTCTAAAGAGTGAGAAACTTGCTGTGCTAAGGAAAACAGTTTCTAAAAACAGGTCATGGTGTGCCTTAAGATAAATTCATCATGGGAAGAGAACTGGATTGTTAAAACATATTAAAAACAACTGAGAAACAGATCAGGGCACACATTAAAAACACATTTATATTACATTCCACCCTTTGACCTTATTTGTGATCAGTTGGTAAAGATAATTGCTTTCTTCCCCAACTAAGTGCTTTCTTCCCCAACTGAAAAACAAATCAGGGCACACATTAAAAATATTTATATCACATTTTCCACCCTTTGACCTTATTTGTTCTATCAGTTGGTGAAGAACATTGGGTAATTACTGTCTTCTTGGGGAATACTTTCATCCTCATAAGGTATGCCGACATGATTATGGTGAGATAATTCCACCCAATTGATGTCCCAAATGCATGTTACAACATGCCACAATAGCTCATTTCTCGTATTGAATTGTCTATTGTAGTAACTCCATCTATTAGTCGTACCTACAGCATAATCGTAACATATCCAGTGACCAGGAGGGTCAGCACTCACCTCTACTTTGCAAGATGTGGTACCATATCCTCCATCTCGAAAGATGACTGTGATTTTCATATTGCTAGAGAATTATATATTCTTTTACTTAGAATTTGTTTTACTCTTCTAATATAGCAGAAAGCACTGAAATTGCATATTGTTAAGACAGATAGAACAGCAATTAATATAGCTAGGGGAGGCACCAGTGTTTTGCGAGCAGTGACTGACATGCCTGAGAATATATCCCACCAGTGATGAGCAGAAACTTGCTCTATCTGATGAGCTGCATGCAATACCTTTCCTTGGGCCACCACAGTGGATATCACTGCAGCACGCACATTAGACATATGATCACCAATGAGCTTTTGTATCTCCGTGGATCCATTCAGTGCGCCTCTGAATCGATCCAGGGACACCTGCCATGGAACTTCCAGCGCCCGCCATTGCAGGGCGGTCAGGTGAGCCTCACTGGAAAAGTTGGTAAGACGATATGTCCAATTATGCCATTGCCACATGTGAACACCATGCAGACACCCAGTGAAAGGTACCCTAGGCAACATTGGATGGAAATTTAAGGTGGCTACACATAGAGTATGGGGCCCTATTTGCCACATCATGTCACGAGGTTTTTCTATTCTCCATTCACATAGTGCCTCTGTCATGGTTAAGCATGGTTCAGTATATATTTTTTGACTTAGGCATGCATATCCTTGGTCAGTCAAATCACATTCTGATAAATCATATGTATTATTTTGCCCTGGATCAAACCATCCCCCTTTTAATTGAATAAACCAAAATGCCGTGGCAGTAATTACTGGTAACACATGATATTTGCACACGTCAACAGCTTTTGTGACATTTAATTGAGTCCATTGCCCGCTACACATCGTGCTATTGTAGATGTTTTTTTCAGGATGCGGAATTAACCACCATTCTTCAGTGATGTTCCACACTTCTCGCCATTGTCGAGCGTGATTGGTAGTGACAATGCGAGTAAAACGTTCCAACTGCGTGCGGATATCCAAAACTTGAATGTTGCACACAGTCCAATTGAAAGCGCAAGTGATGTTCGTCATCAATTCACTCGTAGCATTCCACATGGTCAAATCCCGATTCAGAATCAGAATCAGAATCAGGTTTATTGCCATTGTTCATGTAGTACACAAACTAGGAATTTGTCTCGGTACAATGCTGCAACATTAAACATGATAAGATAAGAGAAATAAACTATACATGTAATAAAGTGTAGGATAAGATTAAGTGATACTGGTCAACAGTTAAAATATATATTAGCCAGCAGCAGATACTGTGGAGAACTATATAGTGCAGTCGGTAATGCAGGAAGAAAACAGTGATGATTGACATGAGTCTGGTTGAGCTGCTGTACATGGTGCACGAGAGTCAATAAGTCACTTAGTGTTCAGCAGTCTGATGGCAGAGGGGAAGAAGCTGTTCATGTGACGGGAGGTTCAGACGTTTTTGAAACAGATTGGCGGCCTCCATTTGAGGCCCCACCACCGTAGGCATCCAAAACCCAACTTGTTGAATGCCTGAAGACGTTTGATGTCCAGTATCTGCCAACATTGATCTGGTTACCTCGTTGTTAATGGTGTTGGAGATTCCCAAAACTGTGCCAAATCCTCCCAGCAATGTGTCATACCATGCTCTCTTCTTCTTGGTTGAACATTTGGGAATGGGTGGTATCCTTACCATCCAATTGACGGTGATATGGCTGGTTTGTGTGGCCACCGTTGTACAGGTCGATAGTATGGGTGCCAGGTTCGTTGGGGATATATGCTTCGGGTTTTTGTCGACCACTACAATAGGGTACACAAAGGGGATTTGTCGCCCCTTTATGACTGTTCCATTCATCAAATACACTTCCTTATCTCCTGTTATATTGATGGATAGCTTTGTACCATTTAAGGTAGTATCACATTTCAGTGAATCATTAGTCGCTTTGGCCACGCATATGGTTACATTGGCAGTTAAGTTAAGCATGCACCCCTTCTCCACCGCAGGCACATTATATTGATTTTTGACACATTTGGGGCATATGTAGATAGGACAGTGGCTGGTTAAGTTCAGTATCTTGCACTTTTGGTTTGATAAACAATAGAAACCGTCTTGACTCCGATTGGCACCGATTCGACTTTCCCTCCACTCCAACGAAACAGATTGGTCCACCTCAAACATTTCTTGGCCTGGTGTGGCGTGGATCTGGATCCAGCAACCGGCGATGCTCATCCACAGGATCACAACGAGGGCAGGGCGGCACATGTCCCAGCAGACGACATAGCCATGTCCTCGGTGCTTGTGGGGGTGTTGAAGAAGACCCATGACGTGGCGGGTGTCCAATCACCAGTCTCCACCCGAACATTCCTGCAAAGCAAGCACATACTTAGGAGAAGAGAAAGCACAGAATTAGTTCTCCGTTAGATAACATTTTGATATTGGTACATTTATCCAGGTTTCCCCTCCTGGATACAAAATGGTCACCACCTGATCCGTCCCTTGAGCTATGATCTCAGCCGGACGGGGAGGGCCATTTTCTTGCCTCACCCATACTTTGACCCCAGATTTATCTGTGGAACCAAAGCCTTTGTCGCCCCTTTGCGTCATCACAGCCGGCTTAGCAATCTCTTCAGGGTCAGTCATTAGACATGGTTTAATGACCAATTGGGCCACTTTATCCCCCTTATTCAGGGTTATGGGCTCTGATCCCAGTACGTAGCACACCAGTCCCAATTCCCCTTGATAATCACTGCCAATCACACCTGCCAGAGTCGTTAAACCTTTTAGGGATAATCCAGACTTTGGCAATATGTGACCATACATTCCATTCGGACATTTCAACCCTAGTCCGGTTTTCACCACAGTGGGTGTTCCTGGTACTAAGGTGAGGGTTTCCATAGCTCTTAAATCTAATCCAGCCGAGCCTTGCGTCGCTCGCACTGGTAGTATTGCCTCTGGGTTAATCTTCCACATTTCAATAATTTGTCCTTCAGAATGTTCAAGATTGACAGTGATCATTCGGTTCAGTGGTGTTGTACCAGGTGCAATGGGTCTATTGTTTAGCTGTTTCAGCGCTTGTGGTAAGCGTTTTTTCCACCCTTCCAAACTATTGTTTATCCCTCCTTTTTTCAAGGTGGCTTTCAACAACCCATTCATTCTCTCAATTAAACCCGCAGCTTGGGGATGATATGGAACGTGATAGATCCATTCCACATGATTATGTTTAGCCCAATCTTTCACCAGGTTTCCGGTGAAATGGGTCCCGTTGTCAGTTTGAATCTGTACAGGTAGCCCATAGAACCTTTCAATTAGTTCCACACAGGCCAGCGTGGCCTTCTGATTAGCCACTTTGGCTGGGTGTGCCACTACCACACCCGAAAATGTATCCACAGCCGTGCATACATATTTACATCGTTGTGACTCTGGAAGAGGACCAATAAAATCCATTTGCCAGATTTGTCCTGGACTCTTTCCCCTTTGTATATGTCCAGTGAGATGTTGTGGGACACCTCTTCTGTGATGCTGACAGGCCTCACACTGTTCAATGGCTGTCTTTACATCATCAGTTTTTAAATCAATGCCTCTATCCCTGGCCCATTGGGTGGTAGCTTGAATTCCCCAATGTCCACTCTTTTCATGGGCCCACCGGGCCAAATCCACAGTGGATTGCCTTTCCACTGACATTGCTCTGATCACTCCATCAATATAACGGTTGTGGAGGGCTTCTGAGTCCATATTTTGGGTATGGGCATCAACATGGGTGACATGGATAGTGACCCCTTGGACCTTTTGCCAGATTTCCTCCCACAACTCTTTACCCCACACCTCTTTCTTTTGAATCCGCCATTGATTGGACTGCCATGTAGGCATCCATGTGGTTAACCCATTAACCACTGACCAGGAGTCAGAGTAGATATACGCTCCTGACACACCCGCATGTTGTATCACCATGTGCACGGCCTTCAACTCGGCCCATTGGCTGCTTTTTCCCTCACCCATTTCTTCCAAAATTTGCCCCAGATGAGGGTTGAAAGCCCCGGCTTTCCACCTTCGTTTTCCCGCTACCCACTGAGAAGAACCATCTACAAACCACGCCCTACTCTTTTGCTCGTCTGTGAGTTCGTCATAGCGGGGCCCTGTTAACACAGGAGATTCCTGCAGCTGCTCAACTTCAAAACAAGACTCATCTGCCTCTGGGACATCAGCAACTTGTTCATGCAAGACCGAAACTCCTTTTTGTCCAGATTTCACTCTTTCAGACACGTACCATTTCCACTTAATGATGCTACTCTCCTGGGCGGTACCTATCCGATGTGTGGTGGGGTTACTCATTACCCACGTCAGAATAGGTATCAATGGGGGGCACGGTGGCGCAGTGGTTTAGCACTGTGGCAGCACAGTTTTACCCTCGGCCGGGGGATCGCGGGGATCATGAGATCGTGGGTTCGATCCCAGCCCCCGACCAACAGTGAGCTGTGTGGAGTTTGCATGTTCTCCCCGTGTTGCGTGGGTTTACTCCGGGATTTCTCCGGTTTCCTCCCGCATACCAAAAACATGTAGGTTTAGGGCGCTCGCGCACGCAGCGACCAGCAGCCGGTGGCTTGTCACCAGACTGCAAACCAAATCTACCTACGGGTACAAATAAGTAACAAAAAAAAAACAAACAAAAAAAAAATGGCCTCATGAGCACCTCATGCCCTGCAGTTAATGCCTCTGTTTCCACCAAACTCCAATAACACGCCAATAATTGTTTTTCAAAGGGCGTGTAACGAATTCCTGCACTTGGCAGCTTCCTTGACCAGAAACCCAAAGGTTTCCGTTGTTTGCCTTGTTTTTGCCATAAGCTCCAATTTGCATAATCATTCCGAGCCGACACCTGCAACTCAACCGGACCAGATTGCAGTTTTCCTAATGATAGAGCTTGCTGTATGGCCTCTTTGGCCATGTCAAAAGCCACTTGCTGTTTTTCTGTCCATTCAAACTGCTCTTTTTTCCTTGTCACTTGATATAAAGGCTGCAAAATTTGCCCCAAATGAGGAATATGACTCCTCCAATATCCAAACAACCCAATAAACCGCTGCACATCCTTTTTGGTGTGCGGGGTGGCAAAAGCCGTTATCTTTTCTCAGGCTTTGTCTGTGATTTCTCTTTCTCCCTTATTCCAGCAGATTCCCAGAAATTTCACCCTCTGGGAGGGTCCCTGCACCTTTGCTGGATTAATCTCCCAACCGTGACTTTTCATGTGCTGGATCAGCCGATCCAGTACCTGCTGGACTTCTTTTTCAGAGGTCCCTTGTACCATGATGTCATCAATATGATGGGATATCAACACCCCAGGGGGCGTTGTTAGCCCGTCCAGATTCTCTGCCACCGTCCGGTGACAGATAGTAGGACTATGGAGATAGCCCTGTGGGAGTCTAGTAAACGTATACTGTCGTCCCTCCCAAGTAAACGCAAACTGCTCCTGCCTATCTTCTGGGATTGGAATCGTAAAGAAGGCATTAGCCAGATCAATCACCCCATACCATATTCCCGGATGATGCTGCACCCGGTCAATTATGGTGGGAGAATCAGGTACTGCCGCTGTCAATGGAGGAGTGTGTTTGTTTAGTTCCCGATAATCAACCGTCATTCGCCAGGAGCCGTCAGACTTTTGGACTGGCCAAATGGGGTTGTTCCACGCGGTGGTACATGTTCTCAACACTCCAGCCTCCACATAATCTTTTATGGTAGCAGTAATCTCATCATGTCCTCCAGGGATTCGATACTGCTTCATGTTCACCACCTTATTTGCCAATGGAATGGGAAAAGGTTCCATATGTACCTTCCCCACAGTGACTGCTTTGTTCCAAATCCATTAAAAACTGGGTCAAACTGTCCTCTTTGTTTAAATTTAGCGCATTTGAGTCACTGTTGAATCCTATTGTTTTTATATTTCCTTTATGCAACCCAGCATCTCCCAAGCCTTGAGGCAGACACCCCCGCCTCTTGCATTCTTCACTTGAGCTGAGCAAAAATTCACACTTCTGTTTTTTTCTAAAGGCCAACTCTGCCTCTCCCCCGCCCCTGAGGCAAAAGGAGAGAGAGAGGGAGAGAGAACTTCCCTCGCCCGCCCCCTTTGGGAGAGAGAGAGCGAGAGAGAGAGAGAGAGAGAGAACTATCCCTCACCCGCCCCCTTTGGGAGAGCGAGGAACAGAGAAAGACAGAGAGCGCTACTCGCCCCTCCCCCTGCTGATGGGAGAGAGAGAACAGCCGTCCGCACAACACCACATCCGCTGCTGAATACCACTCAGCGGAGCTTTCGGGGCAACCTCGATACCCCGTAGACACGCAGACACTACCGAAGGGAACCCATCCCCTACCAAATCCGCCCATGGCTCTGATCTTCCGCCATAATCCGCTAAACATACACCAACTTGCCCCCATAAACCATTCCAGCCTGGAATAACAGCACAATCATCAGCACAATAGCTGGGAGAGCCCCCAGCTACACTCTGTTTATCCTTTTTTTTAAACATGACTTTCCTATGCACAGCTCCTCTTTAACCTCTGTTAATTTTCCTTCCGAATCCTGTTCGTGACGCCAAAATGTTTTATGAAAATATTTAGACAGGTTCGTGAGGAGTCGGCGCACAGAATTCACACTGAGACAGGCTGCTAGAATAAACTGTATCTCTTTATTCCCCACAGACCATATCTCCATACACAAAAGAGAAATCATTGCATGTCACACATTTCCTTCACACAAGGATCAATGCATTTCATGTCATTTCACAAGCTCTTACCGTTTGATACAGGTGACTGGGAGCCGACAGCCAGGAAGAGCGTGATTTCTCCTAGCCGGACGTCTTGCGCAAAACTCACGGCAGACTCGCCGAACAAAGGGAAAGCCCCTGTTTTTAAAGGAAGGCTAGGTACAGAACAGAGTGGCCATCTCTGTTCCGAGCAAGCCCCCCTCCCATCATAGAATCGCGTGGGGAGCAGGAAGGGCCAATTCCTGCTCCCAGACGATTCCCTCTGCCCGGCTCCCAAAACATACTGTGAACACCTGCTCCATCACACACACACACACACGCATATGAGGAATAAAGGCGCCTTTGTTTTATAAGCATGCAACAGTTGGTGCTCTAAAGAGTGAGAAACTTGCTGTGCTAAGGAAAACAGTTTCTAAAAACAGGTCATGGTGTGCCTTAAGATAAATTCATCATGGGAAGAGAACTGGATTGTTAAAATATATTAAAAACAACTGAGAAACAAATCAGGGCACACATTAAAAACACATTTATATTACAGCTTGTCAAGAAATAAATCACCAATGAAGAAAAGTTTAACTTGCTGTCTAGCTAGTTCTTACAACTTAGTGAGGACAGTACAGGGGGAACCCCCACAGTTGCAGAAAGACCCCAGCAATCAGGCGATCCCCTGTGAGCAAGCACTTGGCGACGGTGGAGAGGAAAAACTCAGTTTTAACAGGAAGAAACCTCCAGCAGAACCAGGCTCAGGGAGGGGCAGTCATCTGCTGCGACTGGCTGGGGGGTGAGGGGATAGAGAAGAAGAAAAGATCAGACATGTAGAGAGAAAACAGCACGATGGGGACTCAGTCTATGGGAGAGAACAAACAGATGTTAATGACCAGCAAAAAAAAAAAATATTTCATAGAGAGTGAGGAAAGGAGTGAGGCCCAGTGCATTACTGGAGGTCCCCCGGCTGACTAAACCTATTAGCAGCATAACTAAGGGAGGGTTCAGAAACACATGATCCCTCCCTAATTGTAGGCTATATCAAAAAGGTAGGTTTTAGCCCTATTCTTAAAAACAGAGATCGAGTCTGACTCCCGAATCCAGATTGGCAGCTGATTCCACAGGAGAGGAGCTTGATAACTGAAGGCTCTGCCTCCCATTGTACTTTTGGAGATTCTAGATATTACAAGTAATCCTGCATTTTGGGAGCGTAGTGCTCTGTTAGGATAATACGGTAGTATCAGATCTATTAAATAAAAAGGAGCCTGATTGTTTAGAGCTTTGTAAGTAAGAAGAAGGATTTTAAACTTAATTCTAAACTCTATGGGAAGCCAATATAATTCCTTTATATTTCTTGTCCCCATCCTGCCCTTCACTCCAACCGCACTCTGGATAGCATACAAATGTCGCCCTGTTTCCCCTGTGTCCCACCTATGCTTCCACTCCTGCCTAATATACTCTTTAATCAGCGTTTTTGCCTCAGATTTACTCAATGAAATATCCCACACCTCCCAGTGCCACAGAGCCTGTTTAGCCAATTTATCTGCGACATCATTTCCCTTTACCCCCCTGTGAGCTGGAATCCACATAAACACCACAGCCACCCCTTTGTTTCTGAGTCTATACAAAGTCTCATATATCTCATAGACCAAGTCCTGTCTGCTATCGGATGACCCTGATTTTATTGACAGCAAGGCTGCACTGGAATCCGAACAAAGGACAAAATCCTTGATCGTCAGCTCCTCAATCCTCTGCAATGCAGTCACCAAAGCCAACAATTCGACTGTATATACAGACAGATGGGAAGATGTTCTTCTATTAACAGATATGTTTTAAAGTGAACCACCAGTACAAGCTTAAGCGAACCACAGTAGCATCCGGTCACGTGATCGGTTGTTTATAAAAATTATTATTAACAGCACGATCTATTTTTCTGTGATCGGTTTATGTCGACCTAAAAACACAGCTTTAACTGATTCCAGAAAAAACATATTAAAAAAAAAAAACTATTTTTTTTTCCTGTGTGTGGATGCGATGTCACTAATGTGACGTCATTTTGACGTATGCGTTCCTCAACTCAAATGGCACTGCATATGACACCATTCGAAGCAGGTGGTTGCCAAAGTCGGCCGGCTGGCTGGCACAGCTATTGATGCTGCCCAGGACACAGTACGAGGACGGATAATTTGTTCACACATCGGGAGTTGTTCAGAACTCCTTATAAGAACTCCTGATACAAAGATATACAGTGATGATATAGAGTGAAGTACGTGGCGGTAATGCACCTGTAAGCTTGTTGCTAACCACCAATTAAATCTAAAAGAAGAAGAGCTCAAATGGCGACAAGTCCAGAGGAGCTTTGAGGCCTGTACCGGGACTTTCTGGTAAAACTGTGAAAAAGACTTTTGTTGGTCACCAACAAATGTGAGAAATATTTGTGAGACGACAACTAAGCTGACCCGGAGGAGGTCCTGGTTCTGTTTCTGCTTTCAAAGAGGATTTAAAAGGATGGTGAACCAAGTTAAAACCAGCTAGCTTAACTAACTTAGCTTAGCCTCTCTTGTTTTGAGGACTGCGTCATCTGTCCAAGGTTTTTCATATTGGCTCTGCGGTAGGAGCACCTGATTTCGGATGCAAGTTTGCTGTGAATGCAGCATCTGTCTCTAGGGTGGCTGTATCTCATTTCAGGTGGTGCAGCCTTGTAGACTGCAGCCCACGAGGTCAGTGTTGTGTTGTAGTTTGGGGTCCTTATTTGTGAGGCATGGGTGGTGGCGCCGTCTTTCCGGTTCTGCCACCACCCAGGGTATAAGAGAGCAGTGAAGTATGTGAGGGTGGTGCAAGACATGTATGAGGACAGTGAAACAGTGGTGAAGTGCGCTGTAGGAGTGACGGATGGATTCAAGGTGGGGGGTGGGATTACATCAGGGATCAGCTCCAAGCCCCTTCTTGTTTGCCGTGGTGATGGACAGGCTGACAGATGAGGTCAGGCAGGAGTCTCCATTTGTCATGATGTTTGCAGATGACATTGTGATCTCTAGTGAGAGTAGGGAGCAGGTGGAAGAGAACCTGGAGAGGTGGAAGTATGCTCTGGAGAATAGAGGAATGAAAGTCAGTAGAAGCAAGACACAATACATGAGTGTGAATGAGAGGGAGGCAGGTGCAACAGTGAAGATGGAAGAAGTAGATGTAGTGAAAGTAGATGAGTTTAAATACCTGGGGTCAACCATCCAAAGCAATGGAAAATGCACAAGAGATGTGAAGACGAGAGTGCAGGCAGGGTGGAGTGGGTAGAGTCGAGTGTCAGGGGTGATTTGTGACAAATGGGTAGCAGCAAGAGTGAAAGGGAAGATTTACAAGACGGTAGTGAGACCTGCTATGATGTATGGTTTTGAGACAGTGGCACTCACAAAAAGACAGGCAGTGGAGCTGGAGGTGGCAAAGATGAAGATGCTAAGATTTTCACTGGGAGTTACTCGGAAACACAGGATTAGAAATGAGTATATCAGAGGGACAATTCAGGTTGACCGGTTTGGAGACAAAGTAAGAGGCAAGGCTGAGATGGTTTGGACATGTGCAGAGGGGGGATAGTGGATATATTGGACAATGGATATTGAAGATGGAGCTAGCAGGTGTGATAATGGGATTTGGTACAATATGTGGCTTGATGGCACAGCCGGCTCATGATGTCATCACACTGGCATATTATATGGGAGAGCCCGCCATTACAGGGCACTCTTTCCCAGGCGACTTGGTACTGTGTAGTGTATGTGATGCCGTGCACATAGTTCTGCAATAAAGCCAGTTCCAGTGCAGCATCCTCGTCCATCTCTTTTATGCCAGGTTTGTGGACATAACATTTTGCGACTGAGGATTAACCATAGAGGCGTGTGTAACACCACTGCGAGCTTTCCTTGAGCTCCCGGGGAACTTCTAGTTCCATGGCCATGTTGGCTGGAGGCGTTCAAGGTTTATGTTACAGTGTTGGACCTGGGAAAGTTGGATAAGATGAGGATGCGAGCTCTGCTTGTCCACAACCTGGGCATGGAGGGCCACAGGATTCTCCGCACGCTTGGCGTGACGGACTCATATGAGGAGGTAGTGGAGCTAATCACTAAGCATTTTGCTGCACCGGACAGCGTGACAGTAGGACGGGTTGGCTTTTGCCAGAGACAACAGAGAGTCAGTGAGCCAATTCAGCAGTCCGTCAATAACCTGAGACAGCTAGCTAGTGTGTGCCGTTTTAGGCCGCTGGAGGATGAAATGGTGCGGGACCAGATGTCTGAACACACATGTAATGCTGTGCTACAAGCTAGGTTGCTAACAGCGCTGAACGACCTGACGCTAGCTAGAGCAGTTGAACTAGCTCTTCAGCTAGAAGCAGCAGACAAGTTAGCCAAGGAGCTAAATAGGTGCCAGACACAGAGGCTACCCAGACAGTCGACGCTAGCTAATGTGGTGGACACAGAGGAATAAGAGTACACAGCAGAAGAGTACGAGGTGTATGCAGTGAGCCAAAGGTCCACTCTGACCCAAGGTCAACTTCGACCCACAGCCCTCGTCTGCGGGGGTTGGTGGTCCCCAATGCACCGGGACAGAGCATGAGTTTTCCCGGCAAGAGGCATACTGTGAAACAGGTGTGGACACCTGGACCATTTCACCAGGGTATGCTAGTCGCTAGCACCATGGGGACCGCCAAGTGAGCCAACCCGCCCACCAACAACGACCATCCACTCGGTAAGCCCCGATGTCAGCAGTCACTCATATTGCACAGTTGAATTGGACAGAGTGGCCATACCACTCCTGCTTGACACGGCGGCGGTGCAGTTGATGTTAAACTGGGCCACAGTGAAAAAGTTTTTCCCCAACCACAAAATCAGAAAGAACTCAACGCCGCTGTGCGGGTACAGTGGTCACAGACTGTGCAATATCGGGACAGTGGAACTGACTGCTCGCTACAAGTCCAAAGCCATGAACGACTTCTCATTCCAGGTGGCAGCGCACGGTGACAACATTATGGGTTGTGACCTTTTCTACAGACTGGGCTTTGCCATTAGGGACTGTGCTGGGTTTGAATGGTCCAGGTTTAACCTAGCAATTTAAGGTTAAACCCAATTTTATTTGCCATAGTTTATCGTCCCTCATCAACCTACTCAGAATTTTTATCCGAATTTGCTGATTTCTTAGCTGATTTAGTGCTGAAATCTGATAGAATAATTATAGTAGGGGACTTTAATATACATGTGGATGTAGATAGTGACTGCCTTAATGTGGCATTTAATTCAATATTAGACTCGATTGGGTTTTCTCAGAAAGTAGGAAATTCTACTCATTACCTCCACCATACATTGGACCTTGTTCTGACATATGGCATAGAAATAGAAAATCTTGTAGTGTCTCCTCATAACCCTGTACTGTCAGACCATTGTCTGTTAACCTTTGATTTTACTATTTCTGACTATTTGGCTCCTAAAGAAAAATATTATTACAGTAGATGCCTCTCAGATGATGCTGTTTCCAAATTTATGCAGATTGTTTCCTCTATGCCATGTGTCAACACAACGGAAATAAGCTATAGACAGCTTGCTCCTTCTGTAATTGATAACATGGTGGATAGTGTTTCAGCTTCTCTGCATCAGACTCTAGACTTGGTGGCCCCCTTAAAAAAGAAAAAGTCTAATCAGAGATTTCTAACTCCTTGGTTCAACACAGAAACTCGTAGCTTAAAACAGAAGACTCGTCAATTAGAAAGAAAATGGCACTCTACTAATTTAGATGAAATCTATTTAGCTTGGAGAAATCATCTTTTAATTTATAAAAAATCTCTTAGAAAAGCTAGAACAAGTTATTACTCTGCATTAATAGAAGAGAACAAGAATAATCCCAGGTTTCTTTTCAGTACTGTAGCCAGGTTGACAAAGAGTCAGGACTCTGTCAATCCTAGCATTCCCTTAGAGCTTACTAGTCAGGACTTTATGAACTTTTTCAATAATAAAATTTCATCCATCAGAGATAAAATCAATCAGATTCTTCCCACAGTTAACTTAAATACTGTAACTACTACAACTCCTTCTTTTGATGTCTGTCTTGATGAGTTTACTCCAATCGACCTTTGTGAGTTAGACAAAATAGTTTCCTCATCCAAACCTTCAACTTGTCTTTTAGACCCTATTCCTACTAGGTTATTTAAAGAAGTCTTCCCACTTATTGGTAGCTTTATTCTTCATATAATCAATTCTTCATTAACTTTAGGCCATGTACCGCAGGCTTTTAAAACAGCTGTAATTAAACCCTTACTCAAAAAGCCAACGCTAGATCCAGGAGCTTTAGCTAACTATAGACCAATCTCTAATCTCCCTTTCATTTCAAAAATCTTAGAAAGAGTTGTGGCTACGCAATTATTTGACCACCTGCAGGGAAATGGTTTACTTGAAGAGTTTCAATCTGGGTTTAGAATCCATCATAGTACTGAAACAGCCTTACCGAAGGTCACTAACGACCTCCTCATTGCATCTGATAATGGACTAGTTTCTGTACTTGTCCTTTTAGACCTTAGTGCAGCTTTTGATACTATCGATCATAATATTCTACTTGATAGATTAGAACACTATGTTGGACTTAATGGAACTTCGTTGCAGTGGTTTAGATCTTATTTATCTGATAGGTTCCAGTTTGTTCATGTAAATAATGAGTTTTCTTTCAACTCAAAGCTTAGTCATGGAGTTCCACAGGGATCTGTGCTAGGCCCTACTCTTTTTAGTTTATATATGCTTCCGTTAGGCAACATTATTAGAAAGCACTGTATACATTTTCATTGTTATGCAGATGACACACAATTATACCTGTCAATGAAGCCAGATGATAGTAATCAATTAGCCAAGTTAGAAGCCTGTCTTAAGGAAATCAAAGCTTGGATGACTTGTAATTTCCTGCTATTAAATTCAGATAAGACTGAAGTCATTCTTGTTGGTCCAAAAAACCTTAGAAATTCCTTTCCAAATCAAACTTTCAGTTTGGATGCAGTTACTCTTTCTCTTAATAGCTCTGTGAGGAACCTTGGAGTTATTTTTGATCAGGATTTGTCCTTCAATTTACATATTAAATTTGTTTCTAAGACTGCCTTCTATCATTTGCGTAATATTGCCAAGAGTAGGAGCATCTTGTCTCAGAGTGATGCTGAGAAACTGATCCACGCTTTTGTTAGCTCGAGATTAGATTATTGTAATTCTTTATTATCAGGTTGTCCTAAAACATCTTTAAAAAGTCTTCAGCTGATCCAAAATGCTGCAGCAAGAGTTTTAACAGGTACTAGAAAGAGAGATCATATCTCCCGGTTCTGGCCTCCCTTCATTGGCTTCCCATAGAGTTTAGAATTAAGTTTAAAATCCTTCTTCTTACTTACAAAGCTCTAAACAATCAGGCTCCTTTTTATTTAAAAGATCTGATACTACTGTATTATCCTAACAGAGCCCTACGCTCCCAAAATGCAGGACTACTTGTAATACCTAGAATCTCCAAAAGTACAATGGGAGGCAGAGCCTTCAGTTATCAAGCTCCTCTCCTGTGGAATCAGCTGCCAATCTGGATTCAGGAGTCAGACTCGATCTCTGTTTTTAAGATTAGAGTTAAAACCTACCTTTTTGATATAGCCTACAATTAGGGAGGGATCATGTGTTTCTGAACCCTCCCTTAGTTATGCTGCTAATAGGTTTAGTCAGCCGGGGGACCTCCAGTAATGCACTGGGCCTCACTCCTTTCCTCACTCTCTATGAAATATTTTTTTTTTTGCTGGTCATTAACATTTGTTTGTTCTCTCCCATAGATTGAGTCCCCATCGTGCTGTTTGCTCTCTACATGTCTGTTCTTTTAATCTTCTCTGTCCCTTCACCCCCCAGCCAGTCGCAGCAGATGACTGCCCCTCCCTGAGCCTGGTTCTGCTGGAGGTTTCTTCCTGTTAAAACGGAGTTTTTCCTCTCCACCGTCGCCAAGTGCTTGCTCACAGGGGATCACCTGATTGCTGGGGTCTTTCTGCAACTGTGGGGGTTCCCCCCTACAGTTGATAGTGCTATGAGATGACTGTTGTTGTGAAATGGCGCTATATAAATAAAGTTGAATTGAATTGAATTGAATTAAATGTGAGGAATATTTGTGAGACAACAACTAAGCTGACCAAGAGAAGGTTCTGGTTCTGTTTCTGCTTTCAAAGAGGATTTAAAAGAACCGTGAACCAAAAAAACAGCTAGCTTACCTAGCTTAGCTGCCCTTGTGTTGAGGATTGTTTCATCTGTCCAGCTGTGTGTTTAAAAGGTTTTTGTATATTAGCTCTGTGGTACGAGCACATGATTTAGGGTGCGAGTTTGTGGCGAGCACGAGCATGTGTATCTCGGTGGCTGTGTCTCAGTTCTCAGCCACGGTGGTGCAGCCTCGTAGACCATGGCCCAGGAGGTCAGAACTCTCACAGGTCGGGTAGGCTGCATCTAAAAGCTGATTTATGGCTGCTTTGGTCGGACTCTCACTGGTGCCGTTTGCCTTGTTCCGTGCTTAAATGTCATGGTATCCTCGGCGGGGGTCAGCACCAACTGTACTGAGATTCTATTTTATTGTATTGATTGTATTTAGTTTAACAAGGTTCTCCCTGTTCTTGCCACGCACCAGTGTTGCCAGATGGGAAATGCTTAAGTATTGTACCAGTGGCTTAAAATTATCATATTTTGTGGAAAATTGTTGTACACGCCCAGTTTTCATTCTGACGTGGCTCAGAACCATCTGCTTCAGTAACACGTTATCACAGATTGTTCATATTACAGCCTATAACGCAGTTTTACCTTTAAATAATCTAACAGATTGGTTGGGGAAAAAAGCACCTCCACCTGTGAGGAGTACAGGATGAACCCCTGGCCTGCACTGAACAGACCAGAATATCAGTCTTACTCTGTTTATACATTAGGAATAAATATCAATCAAGCCGCCTAAACTGCTACTAAAATTCCTCTGATAATTGAAGCAGAAACCTGTTTCACAGTTTTATTGAGGATGCTTTCACACCTACAGGCTTTAGTTCATTTCAGTCGAACTCGAGTTTGTTTTCTCCATTAGTGCGGTTCCTTTTGTCTGGTGAGAACACGGTCATCACACTCAAGTGTGCACCAAAACAACTGTACCGAGAGTCTGGATTTGAATCAAATGATGAACTCTGGTGCAGTGCTGCAGGTGAGAAAGGGATCACACTGAAAAAGGACCAGCAGCGAATGGTGAAACCTTTTATGTCACTGTACATACCTGATGGATCTTTGAAAATATTGTAGGAGCATGCTCAAATAACGAGGCTGAGTTTCAGTCATAAACCAGCTTTATTTGACAGAACACAAGCTCCTAGCATTCTCAAAGCAGGAAAGAGAAAGAATCATACTTCAACCCCCTTTTATACATTTCCAGCATCAGAATTCAAGTCACATGGTGTCTTCAGTCAACATACAGTTACAAAGCATCCCTTTGAAGCTTCACCATTGTCTCTCATTTCTTGATGAACCGGAATACCCTCCGGGGCATCTTCTGTGGGACAAAGAGACAAATCTCACACTTCCTTGTTACCTCCTGTAGATTCGAGTCCTCAGTCCTTGCAGACGTGACACTCCACAATACACATTCAGTTCTGTCTCTGTGGCAGCGTGAGCCCACAATGTGTGTCGGCCACACTACCCCCCCCAAACGTCGAGTAAGGCAAAATCTGCATGGCATAACAAAAAGAGAAACACAAAGCACTCCATACATCGCTAATCAATCCACCAACTGCCTAGGTTTTAATCTTCTGCCGAATCTGCTGCAACTTGGCTTGGCTGCCTCTGCAACATCTCTCTGCACCTGTGGATTAAAGCTGTTAGCACCTCTCTGTGAAGACTTTGGAGAATGTCTTCTCGGCGGCCTGCCCCAGCGGGGGGGCCTCGCGAGCTGCACCTCCTCCTCAGCCAGAACAAAAGCTGGTTTGAGCCTGTTAATGCAAATCAGCTCCCTTCTGCCCCCTAAATCTAGCAGAAAATGCTTCTGCCCGGTCTCCAGCACTCGAAACGGTCCGTCGTAAAACGGCCGCAAACTTGGACGCTGGGCGTCATGTTTAACAAAAACAAACTCTGCATTTTGTAAAGCCTTGGGCACAAAAACGTGTGGGAAACTGTGATGGACCGGGCCAGGAAGCGTGTTTGTTCCTGAGCCGCTCTGCCACGGCTGAGCGGGGGGGCCATTAGGTGCGGGATTATCAGGAAGAAATTCCCCGGGCAAACGGAGCGGCTGAGCGAAAACTAATTCAGCCGGGGAAGCGTGCAAATCTTCCTTAGGTGCAGAACGCAACCCTAATAACACCCATGGAAGTTTGTCTACCCAATTTGTATCCGTTAGCGACGCTCTGAGGGCTGCTTTCAATGACCTGTGAAAGCGTTCGCATAAACCATTGGCCTGGGGGTTATACGCGGTGGTGCGATGAATCTTCACCCCCAAGCTGCGGGCCATCGATGACCATAGCTCGGAAATAAATTGGGGACCCCTGTCGGACGTTATGTCCGATGGTACACCAAAACGCGCAACCCATGCTGCTAAAAATGCTCGCGCAACTTCTTCCGCTGTGGTTGATGTCAGAGGAATCGCCTCTGGCCAGCGCGTGGTGCGGTCTACCATTGTCAAAAGATGTGTGTGCCCGTGTGATAACGGAAGCGGGCCGACCAGGTCAACATGCACGTGATCAAAACGCTTAGCGGGGATGTGGAAAGGTTCTAACGGGGCCTTAGTGTGTCTGTGTATTTTAGCTCGCTGACACGCTACGCAGACTGCTGCCCATTCCTTGACCTGTTTGCGCAACCCGGGCCAAACAAATTTCTCCCCCACCAATTTGATCGATGCGCGCACCCCCGGGTGCGCGAGAGAATGGACCAAGTCAAAAACACGGCGACGCCACGCGGTTGGCACCACAGGGCGGGGCCGTCCCGTGGAGACATCGCAGATTAGCGGGGGCATACCGTTTTGTTGCACCCTGTGCTCCAGCCTTAACCCTGTTGGTCCAGACTGGAGCGCGCGCACGTCCACGTCGTTAACCTGCTCCGCAGCCATGGCTGCATAATCTAACCCAACACAGACCGGGGCTGCGCGCGCTCCCGCGTCGCTGCCCGGACCCGCGGCCATGGCTACAGAGTCTGCCCCTATAGGGCTTGGTGGTGCTATTGCACGCGAGAGGCAGTCTGCTACAACATTGTGTTTACCCGCGACATGCTGAATATCAGTAGTAAACTCCGATATTGCGGCTAGTTGCCTTTGTTGCCGGCCTGACCAGGGTTCTGAAATTTTGGCCATCGCAAACATTAGCGGTTTATGATCCACAAAAGCGGTGAAACGTCGCCCCTCTAACCAGAACTGAAAATGACGGATGGCCAAGTGTAGGGCCAAAAGCTCCCTGTCAAATGCGCTGTATTTCCGTTCACTATCGCGCAAGGTCCTGCTGAAAAACGCGGGGGGTTGCCAGGTACCTGCCACAAACTGTTCAACTACCGCCCCCACCGCTACATCGGAAGCGTCAGTGGTGAGCGCCATGCGGGCCGTTGGAACTGGGTGCGCTAACAAAACTGCATTTGCCAGGGCTGATTTGACCTGGGCAAAAGCGCGCTCCCGCTCCGGAGACCATTCGACTTTATTTGCGGGCTTTTGTTTTTTTAACGCGGTGTACAATGGCTGCATGAGTCGTGCTGCGCTTGGGAGGAAACGGTTGTAAAAATTAACCATCCCTAGAAACTCCTGAAGCGCCTTAACCGTTTGAGGTTGCGGAAAATCTGTTATGGCACGCACTTTATTTGGAAGGGGAACTGCTCCCTCTGCCGAAACGCGATGTCCCAAAAAATCAATCTGCGCCACCCCAAACTGGCATTTCGCTGGGTTCACTATTAACCCGTGCTCTGCCAACCTCTGGAAAACTGCTGTGAGGTGTTTTTCATGTTCGCCTTCGGACGTGCTGGCTACCAAAATATCGTCCAAATAAACGAACACGAAAGGCAGGTCGCGTAAAACTGCATCCATCATGCGTTGGAAAGTCTGCGCGGCCCCCTTGAGGCCAAAAGGCATGCGCAAGAACTCAAAAAGGCCGAAAGGAGTTATGACCGCTGTTTTGGGTACATCGTGCGCGCGCACTGGAACCTGGTGATAGCCGCGCACCAAGTCTATTTTAGAAAAAATGCGCGCCCCCGCCAAATGAACAGAAAAATCCTGAATGTGCGGAATCGGGTAGCGGTCATGAGCTGAAACGTTGTTCAACCTGCGGAAATCGCCGCAAGGCCGCCACGAGCCGTCAGCCTTTGGGACCATGTGTAACGGCAAAGCCCAAGCGCTCTTGGAGCGTCTAACGATGCCTAGTTTTTCCAGATTAGTGAACTCCTCGCGCGCGATGGCCAGTTTAGCTGGGTCCAAACACCGAGCCTTTGCAAAAACGGGAGGGCCTGTGGTTGTTATGAAATGTTCTACCCCATGTTTGGCCACCGTTGCTGAAAAAGTGGGGACTGTGAGTGCTGGAAACTGAGCAAGCAGAGTGTGAAACTTGCCACCCGCGGCTGAGACGCTGGCATGTGCAGTTGGCGGGGCCACCCGAGCTGTGCAGGGAATAGAATGAAAAGACAGTGCATTAATCAGACGTCTATTAGCAAGATCAACCAATAAACCATGTGAGCACAAAAAATCAGCCCCTAACATGTTGAAACTGACTGCTGCTACAATAAATGTCCACTCAAATGAACGACCCTGTAAGGACAGAAGCATGGTCCTCTCACCAAACGTTTTAATTGTGGAGCCGTTCGCTGCTGACACTGACACCCAGGGGGCTTTAGCAGGCGACAGCCGTTCCGCGTAGGTGGGCGTGACGAAGCTCAGCTGCGAGCCCGTGTCCACGAGGAACTGTTTCCCCGAGCGTGCATCCGTCAGGTAAAGCAGCCTGTTCTCATTGCCGAGAGTCGCAGCTGCTACCGGCCCTCGGTCCTGGCGTTTAAAATTGCACGGTGGGACGCACCTGTGCGCTCTCTCTGCAAAACGGCGGTGGTAGAAGCACGAGGCGTTCTCCGCTCCGCGTCGTCTGGCTCCGGTCGCCGCCGTTGTTGGTGCGTCTGGTGCCGCTGGACCCAAGCTGTCACCGGACGCCGTTCCCGAACTAGCCGCCGCGGCCGAAACCGCGTTCTGCTTGTGGGCGTCGACCAACTTCTGCGCCTCCTTGCTCAACCCATGGTAGTCTCGCTTGGCCAATCGGGGTGACTCTGCCAGGGCCACTCTCACTGCTGGTGGCAGGGTTCGAAGGAATAGGTGGGCGAAAATGAATTCGCCATCCTCGGAGACTTTGAGCTGCAGCATCTTCACCATCAGGTCCGCAGGTCTATCGTTTTCTGCCTCCGTCAGCGCCAGGAGCCCCTCTGCTCTTTGTTGGACTGAGGGGGTGAAATGGCTGATCAGCGCGTCTTTCAATGCGCTGTACTTGTCGCTGTCTGGTGGATGATTAACCAAATCCTCCACTCTCTGGACCGTGTCACTGTCCAGTTTCGCTACCACGTGGTAGAATCTTGTGTCGTCGTTGGAGATTCTCCGGAGGTTGAACTGCGCCTCGATTGCGCTAGACCATGAGCGCGGGCTGTGCTGCCAGAAATCGGGCAGCCGGAGCGTGGAGGCGGCCATCAGGCTGGCTTCCACCGAGCCCGGTTCGGAAGAATTCTCATTGCTCATTCTCCGTCGTAGGTCACCAGTGTAGGAGCATGCTCAAATAACGAGGCTGAGTTTCAGTCATAAACCAGCTTTATTTGACAGAACACTAGCTCCTAGCATTCTCAAAGCAGGAAAGAGAAAGAATCATACTTCAACCCCCTTTTATACATTTCCAGCATCAGAATTCAAGTCACATGGTGTCTTCAGTCAACATACAGTTACAAAGCATCCCTTTGAAGCTTCACCATTGTCTCTCATTTCTTGATGAACCGGAATACCCTCCGGGGCGTCTTCTGTGGGACAAAGAGACAAATCTCACACTTCCTTGTTACCTCCTGTAGATTTGAGTCCTCAGTCCTTGCAGACGTGACACTCCACAATACACATTCAGTTCTGTCTCTGTGGCAGCGTGAGCCCACAATGTGTGTCGGCCACAATATCTCTGGCTGAGCATGTCACAGTTCTGGAGGATTAATGAACATTAACATGTTATTTCCCATCAGTAGCTGCGCTTCATTTTCAAATTGTACTATTTGCTGAAAGTGGCATATGCACGTATGTAATAAACGATAACCAGGGTGATGAAAACCCCCATAGATTACGCTACTAATTATATTTTTTTTCTCCCTAGATATGCATAAATACACAGTCATTCTACTTCCTGTGTTTACCTTTCCTATTCTCGCAGCAGTCAATCTGAACAATAAGAACAGAGAATGTTCTGACCTAAGTCTCGTGGGATTTAACGTGACATAGTTTGGTCTGCTTGAATTTTTGTCTGTGTGAAAGGAAACCGAACCAAGGAGAAAATGATGCAAAGTAACAAACTTGTCAGCTGATTCCGACCAAATTAAATGAATTTAGGTGTGAAAGCACCCTGAGAACCACAATCCGGTGACATTTTTGCATAAACACAGTGCTAATGCCAACAACAGGTTTGAGCCGCCTTCCCCCCCACCATTAATTTCTTCAACTGCTGATTATGTTGAGTCTGCCGTGCCTGCATTAGTGCTGTAACATATGCAAATGATTCAATGGCTGCACGGTGGCGCAGTGGTTTAGCACTGTGGCAGCACAGTTTTACCCTTGATCGCGGGGATCATGAGATCGTGGGTTCGATTCCAGCCCCCGACCAACAGTGAGCTGTGTGGAGTTTGCATGTTCTCCCCGTGTTGCGCGGGTTTACTCCGGGATTTCTCCGGTTTCCTCCCGCATACCAAAAACATGTAGGTTTAGGGCGCTCGCGCACGCAGCGACCAGCAGCCAGTGGCTTGTCACCAGACTGCAAACCAAGTCTACCTACGGGTACAAATAAGAAACAAAAAAAAAAAAATAAAAAAAAATGGAGTGTCGTAGTTTTTATTTGTGAATGGACAGTAGTGAATCACTCACCAGAACTGTAGTGAAAGCCAGGGCTCACCAGCTGAATCACCCACCTGAGCAGCAAATGAGCCCTGCCCGCTCCGTTCAGCTGACTCTCATGGTAGACAGCTGGACCTCCTGTACAGCACTGAGTGATTTGGTGAACCACTATTTCTCACGGATCTTTTTAGCTTAACTCAGTATGTTTCAGTGAACTGTGGATCCCATCAGTAGCCTCCATCCAAGGCAGCCTTTCTGCTACTGCCACCAAATCTTCTGTGTCCTTCCACGCAGCCATGTGCATGAGAGGATGCGTAAAAGCAAGTGTAGTATGTATGCGCACTTTGCACAGGATCTGTATCCTGGCTGTGTTTGCTAATGTATTAACTTAGCCATGTAATGAAGGGGTCAAATTATTAACTATCGTATTTGTACGATAATTATTGTATGTCTGGCAACACTGCCACGTACAGGCATTGTGTGTCATGCGTGCGGGTGTAGCACAGACTTGAAGCTGCTACGTTTTCACTGCAGGGTGTGGATGGTGGCAGCTGACAGTCAGCTCAGCACACAACGTTCATTTGAAAAGTTAATTAAGAAATCTGAGTTTGTAGTTCACAAACAGCATGAAAATGTTATAGAAATAGATATTTTGTAGACTACATTAAATTGAGGACCATGGGACACTGCCTTCAGGGCTGCATTACATCTTGGCCTCAAGGTGAATAGACGACCTTCTGGCAGAAAGAAAAACAAAATTGATGAGAAAAAAGCTTCAAAATTATATGAAAAAGTCTCACATTTACATGAAAAAGTCTAATGTAGCTATAAGTGAAAAAAAGTCACAAATTTGCTGGAAAGAAAGCTGTAAATTTGTGGGACATATTAAATTTATGTGGGGGTGGGGAAGGCCCATTCATAAGAAAAAAATATTATAGAAGATATCTACAGTTTAGAAATGGCACAGAGACTATTTTTAGCAGCAGTGGTGAGTTTGATTTAAATTTATTTCTAATATGAAGTTTTTCTGTCACCAACTTTCCGACAGCCACAGCAGCCTGCTGTCAGAGGCAGGCATTTAAAAAATGAATTAAAGGGGTCATTGATTGAAAAATGGTGTGTTTGTAGGCTTGAACTGTCTCCAACGTGTCAACTGGTCATGTAATTAACCAAAAATTTTCCAAAAAGTCAACTATCTGGAAAAAAAAGCACACTGTGGTATATATGACTCTTATATCCCATATCTACATATGTTAGAACAAGTGGAAATGTTTTGTGACAGCATATGTAAAGAGCTTCACACCTAGTAAGGACAGAGCATCCCCCGCGCCGAGGTAAAGACAATGGACCTCCCAAGACGCGGCAGTGGAGACAGACTCGACACCTTTACCCCCTAAGCGAGAGGGGGAGTTCCCATCACCTCCCAAGACAGGGAGAGGGGATGGCAGGACAATGGGGATTAAGATAACGGGGAGATGTTACCTTTTTCAATGAGTGTCTCTGACGTCAGCTGTTTCAATGAGTGGTGCTATGCGTGCTTGTATTTAACCAGCGAGCGAAGCAGAGTTCTGTCTCTTGCCTTCTGCCAAGCTCTACACCTGATGAGATTTGATAGAGGAGCTATTCATTAAAAACCCTGTTTTTAATACAAAACCGCCTCGTTATTTCAGCTCCACTACACTGGTGACCCTGACGCGAGAATATGGACCGGAGGCGTTCTTCAAGCTGCTCATCCATGGTGACTCGGGCATACGCCAGCGACGACGCAGACGAGGGAACAAGCAGACAGCTGTTCCCCACAGCAGAGGGCACTGAGAGAGCTCAATCGAGCTCCAGCACCGCCGTGAGTGCCGAGGCAAGGCACTCTCACCCGGCGGGCACAACAGTGATGGTGTGCACAAACACCATTGCTGTCAACCTGCCAGACTTCTGGCGAGAAGACCCCGCCTCTTGGTTTCAGCAAGCTGAAGCCCAGTTTGTACTGGCGGACATCACAGCAGACGATATTAAGTTTTACCATATCATCTCCAAACTCGACTCTGCCACTTCGAAGTGTGTGCGGAGCTTGGTCCGGCGACCACCAGCCCGGGACAAATATGAGACACTCAAAGCGACCATCGTGGCGAATTATGTCCCGTCAGCGGAGGAAAGAGCCGAGAGGATCCTGGCGGTCTACGGCCACAGAGGGAGCAATCCGAGGACCCTCATGGAGGATTTGCTACAACTCAAGGAGGAGGATAATGATAATTTCCTTTTCCAATTAATTTTCCTCAGCACGCTACCACCGCATTTAAGAGGGACACTCGCCAGTATGAAGTGCAATAATCATCAGGATTTCCGCACACTGGCCAACGAGGCTTACCGGCTCGTCAACGCCTGCAGAGAACGGACACCCACAGCGGCATCCACAGATCTGAAAACTGACACCCCGAGCCTTGGAGAGACTCAACCCACGGTGACAGCGGCGCGGCCCAAGCGCAACGAGCAGAACGACGTCTGCTATTATCACTACCGCTTCGCAGAGAAAGCCCGCAAATGCGTTCCCCCCTGCAAGTTTACGATGTCGTGGAAACGCCAAAGCCGAGGGCCATTAACAGCAGCGGTTCTCAGCGAGAAGAATCAGCTGTTATACGTGACGGATGGATACACAAGCAAGCATTTCCTCATCGACACGGGAGCTCAGCTGAGTTTCGTCATGCCCTCCTACGCAGATCGAACCATGGGCACCCGGGGCAACGGAGCAGTGGCAGCCAACGGCTCTGACATCGACACGTTCGGCGAAAAGAGCCTGCACCTCCTCGTCCACGGCCGCAGCTACAGATGGACATTTGTTGTAGCAGCGGTGAGCTTTAACTTGTTAGGCGCAGATTTTCTGTGTGCACATGGGTTATTAGTGGATCTTGCAAATAGGCGCCTGGTTAATGCACTATCTTTTGCTTCTATTCCATGTTCAGCTCGAGTTTCCCCACCACCTGTGCAGGCCAACGTCACCACGGCGGGAGGTAAGTTTGAGCAACTCCTCACCCAATTTCCAGCACTCACAACCCCCAAATTCTCAGCCACTGTAGCCAAACACGGGGTTAAACACTTCATTCCAACAACGGGACCTCCCGTTTTTGCCAAAGCTCGCCGCTTAGACGCGGCCAAGCTCAACATAGCAAGGGACGAATTTGCAGCTCTTGAAAAATTAGGCATTTGCCGACGTTCAAAGAGCCCTTGGGCTTCACCACTTCACATGGTCCCGAAATCCGACGGTTCTTGGAGACCGTGCGGAGATTACCGCAGGCTAAACAACGCTACAGCGCATGACCGCTACCCCATTCCTCACATTCAGGATTTGTCATTACATTTAGCAGGTGCGCGCATTTTTTCAAAAATAGACTTAGTCCGCGGTTATCACCAAGTCCCAGTCCGAGCTGAAGATATTCCTAAAACAGCGGTTATAACCCCTTTCGGCCTTTTTGAATTCCTAAGAATGCCATTCGGCCTCAAAGGCGTGGCTCAAACTTTTCAACGGATGATGGACGCAGTCCTACGCGACCTACCCTTTGTTTTTGTCTACCTCGATGACATGCTGGTAGCCAGTTCATCCGAGGAAGAACACGAACAGCACCTCACTACCGTTTTTCAGAGGCTGGAAGAGCACGGACTTATAATCAATCCAGCCAAATGCAAATTCGGCGTATCACAAATTGATTTTTTGGGACATAAGGTCTCCCCGGCAGGGGCAATTCCACTTCCAGACAAAGTTCGTGTGATAGAAAGTTTTCCACGGCCTCAAACGGTTAAGTCGCTACAGGAATTTTTGGGGATGGTTAATTTTTACAACTGTTTCCTCCCCCACGCAGCACAGCTCATGCAACCCCTATATGACGCGCTCAGAAAAAAGAAAGCTTCCAACGCGGTCGAATGGACCCCGGAGCGTGAACGCGCTTTCGCGGAAGTAAAAAGCGCCCTAGCTAACGCCACAATGTTAGTCCACCCAGATTCCTCAGCCCGCATTGCTCTAACCACAGATGCCTCAGACCTGGCTATAGGGGCAGTTGTAGAACAACTTGTCAGTGGGGTCTGGCAACCTTTAGCATTCTTTAGCAAATCGTTAAACCCAACTGAACGCAAATACAGCACTTTTGACAGAGAGCTGCTGGCGCTTCATTTGTCCATCCGCCACTTCCAGTTTTGGTTAGAAGGGCGGAGTTTCACGGCTTTTGTGGACCATAAGCCGCTCACTTTTGCTATGGCTAAAATTTCAGAACCATGGTCAGGCAGACAACAAAGACAGCTAGCTGCGATTTCAGAGTTCACCACAGACATTCGACACGTAGCAGGCAAACTTAACGTAGTAGCTGACTGTCTCTCTCGCGCTGTGACACCGCCAGAGCACGAGGAGACAGATTACACCGCCTCAGCAGCGGAACTCTTCACTAACGCACACACATATGCAGCACCTATCCAGGATGGGATAGATTATGCAGCCATGGCGGAAGAACAAAGCAGTGATGCAGACGTGCGCGCGCTCCTGTCTGGACCAACAGGGTTAAGGCTGGAGAAAAAAAACTTGCGCGACGGCGTGCCTCCACTAATATGCGACGTTTCAACCGGCCGACCTCGCCCGTTAGTACCAACTGCTTGGCGCCGCCGTATTTTCGACGCAATTCACTCCCTCGCGCACCCAGGTGTGCGCGCCTCGGTCAAAATGGTTGCTGAAAAGTTTGTGTGGTCAGGCCTGCGCAAAAACGTAAGAGAATGGGCAAAAACTTGCATTCCTTGTCAACGCGCCAAAATACACAGACACACAAAGGCCCCTCTGGAGCCTTTTCCAATTCCTGCTAGAAGATTCGACCACATTCACGTTGACCTCGTGGGGCCGCTACCTTCCTCCCAAGGTTTCACACACCTGGTAACTATGATAGACCGCACCACGCGCTGGCCAGAGGCAGTCCCTTTAGCGTCAACCACAGCGGAAGAAGTCGCTCGCGTTTTTCTAGCAAACTGGGTGGCACGTTTTGGTGTTCCATCAGACATCACGTCAGACAGAGGGCCTCAGTTTATCTCAGAGCTCTGGTCGGCCATGTCTAACAGTTTAGGGACAACAATTCATCGCACCACCGCTTATCACCCTCAGGCCAATGGGTTATGCGAGCGTTTTCACAGGTCCTTAAAGGCTGCCCTCAGGGCCTCACTAACGGACACAAATTGGGTTAATAAACTTCCCTGGGTTTTATTGGGGTTGCGTGCAGCACCTAAAGAGGATTTAGACGCTTCTCCTGCAGAATTAGTTTTCGCCCAGCCTATCAGACTCCCAGGAGAATTTTTACCAGAGAACCCAGAACCAGGACACTTTCCCGTCCCAAGGTTTTTAGGCAGCAGTGGACCGGTTTCCCTCCACGGTCCAGCTCATCACTCTTTTCCACGAGTTTTTCTTCCTCAAACTTTGAAAAGCGCTGAGTTCGTTTTTGTTAAGCATGAAGCTATTAAACCAACGTTACGCCCAGTTTATGATGGCCCGTTCAGAGTGCTGGAAAATGGTGACAAACACTTTGTGCTTGATTATGGGGACAGAAAGGAAGTGGTCAGTGTTGACAGACTCAAACCTGCCTTCTTGCTGAGAGACGAGCCTACACAGGTGGCACGAGCGCCTCGGCGTGGTAGACCCCCCAGAGGAAAAGTCTCAGCCCCCAGGCAGGGAACAAATAATCTCTTTCCTTCCCACAATGCAGATTCACCACGAGAAGGTCCCAGCGGGACACCTAAACCAACCTACAGCAGTTTTGGGAGAAGGATTAAGCCCAGACAGCACAAGGACTGATACCAATCACCTCGCAATTATCCACTAATTGTGCTACAACAGTTTAAGGCTACTTATGATTTCACTATGCTGTTATGTTTACCACTGAACTTTCTTAGGAGCATAGCTGCTAGAAAATTTCTCCGGTAGCAACAGTTGTAACACGTAGTATTTCATAGTCGTTATCTTAGACTGTAATTCTTTCTATGTCCTTTCCTAGTGTTTGGGGGGCCTGTGGTATATATGACTCTTATATCCCATATCTACATATGTTAGAACAAGTGGAAATGTTTTGTGACAGCATATGTAAAGAGCTTCACACCTAGTAAGGACAGAGCATCCCCCGCGCCGGGGTAAAGACAATGGACCTCCCAAGACGCGGCAGTGGAGACGGACTCGACACCTTTACCCCCTAAGCGAGAGGGGGAGTTCCCATCACCTCCCAAGACAGGGAGAGGGGATGGCAGGACAATGGGGATTAAGATAACGGGGAGATGTTACCTTTTTCAATGAGTGGCTCTGACGTCAGCTGTTTCAATGAGTGGTGCTATGCGTGCTTGTATTTAACCAGCGAGCGAAGCAGAGTTCTGTCTCTTGCCTTCTGCCAAGCTCTACACCTGATGAGATTTGATAGAGGAGCTATTCATTAAAAACCCTGTTTTTAATACAAAACCGCCTCGTTATTTCAGCTCCACTACACACACTGCCTTTATCTCATTTTTCTCTCAGAGAAACTCCCCAAAACATTTTTTTGACTTTTCCAGGTGTATACATCAAATTTCAAAAAAGCCAACCCACTGCCGTCCTTGAGACCCATCCACTGCTCTATTATTGGCCCACGTAGCTGTTCATCATGCAGATGAAGTGGTGGCTAAAGGTAGCCTACTAGCCCACGAGCTAACACTGTTATCAGGACACTCGCTGTAAGCGTGGCTTATATTGTTATTTTCTTCAGCTCTTAATCACCCTAATAGCCATTCCTGTTATCACCTGCTTCATCCCGGCCCATCTCTGAGTGGTTTCATCGTGATTCCATGGCGGATCGGCCACCAAGGCACACCCGGTCGCTTTTATGGCGCGGGACCAGGGCTACTGACCGGAGTTATGCCGAAAACTCCCCTGGATTGGCGGGGGATTTATTCACATTCACTGGGCATGAATGTGTATAAATGTTCGGTAGTGGTTGGAGAGGCCGTTGGCGTGGTTTGGCAGCCTGGTTTCCATCAGTCTGCCCCAGGGCAACTGTGGCTACAGAAGTAGCTTACCACTATTGATGTCTGTCTGGAGTGAATGAATAATGGACTCACTGTAAACGCTTTGAGATGTCACTTGATATGTAAAGTGTCATATAAATCTAATCCATTATTATTATTGTTATAGCCTATATCAAATGCATATAACGTGCACATATGCATGCTCGTACACGTGAACATTTGCATTTGTTCTGTTCCACAGACCACCTCTTCCAACGGTTCCAAACCTGGGGGAAGGTGCTGTTCTGCTGAATGGTAGGGAGCGATCACACTGACAGAGGTTCCATACTTTCGAGGTCAAACCTCGGTCAGCACAGAACCTCCACTACAGTGAGAGTAGGTCCTCAATGAGATGGTCTGGTCTTTGGAGGACCTAAGCCTGCGTGACCAGGCACTACGCAGTTGTCTAGCAACCATATCAATGTCAGTTGAGAGATTTTTGTTGCGGACATTTTTAACAGAGATGGAACTTTATTTTTGTCTTTATTTCTTTATTGTATCCTCTTTATCTTTTATTGGAGAATCTTTACCAGACAGAGAGAGGACCATGACCAGAAAAAATAGAACTTTAACTCTTGTTGAAGTCAGCAGGTAAACAACAGTTACATTAAGGTAAATTAAAACCATATAATAGTGGTCCTCCTCTTTTCCTCCTGCGTGGCAGCTCCATCTTCAACATCCTTTGTCCAATATATCCACTGTCCCCCCTCTGCACATGTCCAAACTATGTCAGCCTTGCCTGTCTTACTTTGTCTCCAAACCGCTCAACCTGAGTTGTCCCTCTGATATACTCATTTCTAATCTTCTCCCTCCTAGTCACTCCCAAGGAAAATCTTAGCATCTTCATCTCTGCCGCCTCCAGCACCACCTCCTGTTTTTTTGTCAGTGCCACTGTCTCCAAATCATACATCACAGCAGGTTTCACTACCATCTTGTCAATCTTCCCTTTCTTTGTTGCTGCTACCCTTCTGTCACAAATCACCCCTGACACTCGTCTCCACCCATTCCACCCTGCCTGCATTATCTTCTTCACCTCTCTTGTGCATTTTGCATTGCTTTGGATGGTTGGCCCCAGGTAATTAAACTCATCTACTTTCACTACCTCTACTCCAGGGTTTCCTCAGGTAACATTTCTCGGTGGCAGCCCACCTCACCAGAAATTTTACCGCCACGCCAAGGAGATATGAATTTATTAATAAAAATATATGAAGCAATGACTTTCCACAAGCACACGGACGAACAACACGTGTGGCCGTCATCCGTGCGGAGTTTAGAAGTGCCCCGCCCACGCGAGTTTTCCAGTCAGTCAGCAGGCAGTGTCTCGCTAAGCGCGACTGTTGGACAGAAACATGAATTTGTTAACCCCTTGCACTCCGGTCAATTTCCCTAAAAACACCAAAAAATAATGTACCCAAAGTAAATCAAAAGCTGTTCTTCAACCCTTTGCAGCATCTTCATGGGGTTAGTCTCATTTAAAAGAAAACAATTTGAATTTTTTGGCAAAACAGTCATAATCTCTCTAAGTGCTCCGGCCACTGAGTAACAGTCATCTAAACATACTGAACTTGAAGAAAATAAATTTGGCCTGGGTGTTTTTTTGGATATAAATGCTTGCAAATAACACACAGCTTCAGATCCGGGCTGGAAAGTGCAACAGAAATGTAGAACCAAGTGTTATCCAGCTGAGGTCAAAATTTTGTAACAATACCACAAAAAATGAATATATTACACAGCTTTTTCCTCAGGTAGTTCCCAGGCGTTTTTGAACTGTGCCAAATTGCTCAGTTTGGAAAAACATCTGTAACTTTTGAATGATTCAATATAGAAGCTTGATCTTGGGCTCTAATGAAAGATGACACTCAGGGCTGTGTGTGTGTGTGTGGGGGGGGGGGTTGTTTATTAATTCATGAATGAATGAATGAACAAACAAGCCCCCACACACAAAGAAGCATGCCACGTAAAAAATGTGTGGCTTTTTTTTTACAAGAAAAAATAACATACAGTGCACTAAAAATTATACTAAAATATCTGTAATGTAGAAGATAACAACTCCCCCCCCCCCCCCCGCTACAGAGGACGGACATCGCCCATCACTACATGACGGACCACGGTGACGGTGCTCCGCGGTCTACTACGCACAGTTGTACTAAAATATCTGCAATATATTTTCAATCCGCTACAGAAGAGTAGCGGGGGGGGGGGGGGGCGTTCATGGTCCGGACGCGGCGCACGGGTCGCCGTGGTCCGTCATGTGGCGATGAAGCACAGTTGTAATTTACCGATCGGTCAAAAGTCATTTGGATTACAATTTTCAGGGATAAAGAATAATTTAGCTTATAACACTTACCTGTCCACAACAGCAGTGTCACTGGCGAACTTCTCTTCCTCACTGTCAGACGAACATGATACTGGTCCGCTTGTTACGACTCGTGGTTCTGGTCAAGTGACCCGGTCAAACCATGATTCCATTATTGCAGTTTTGCGCTTCCATGATTGTGGTTTTGGCGAACGATTTTTCAAAACAAATAAGAACAGTAGTAAGAAAAAAAGACTGGCGAACGCGTGTGTGTCACCCAGCGGCTTACACAAAACAGATTTTACGCACGGGACATACGCTTTCAATTGTTGAAGTTCTCTGCTTCAATTGGCTCGCTGTATTCGCAGCCGTTGGTGGGCGGGTCCTTCTTGCTAGGTTTTCAGTCATTGGTTCTTCAAGGTTTCAGAAACCCAATTCAAGGCTCTTATTAGTCGAATGAGAGGTCAATCAAATCTAAACCAATCAAAGCACTCCTTTGGCTTTCTGTTCGCGGCTGTGTCTGTAGTGGAAGAACGGAAATGCAGCTTTTTTTTTTTCAGTGCGCCCTAGTACGCACAGTGTGCATCGGACGCAGAAACGCAGAGACGCAGAGACACAGGGACGCAGAGACGTGACCGCCCGCGGTATCCCGGAGTGCAAGAGGTTAAGGGTCGCCGGGGGGGGGGGGGCTGGAGCCTATCCCAGCATCTCCTAGACAGATTGCCAGTCCATCGCAGGGCCAACACAGAGAGAAAGACAACCATTCACTCTCACAGTCATACTTAAGGACAATTTTGAATCCCCAGTTTTGATGCCAATTAACCTAACTTGCATTCATTCATTTATTG
This sequence comes from Pholidichthys leucotaenia, assembly GCA_020510985.1. Lineage (NCBI taxonomy): Eukaryota > Metazoa > Chordata > Actinopteri > Cichliformes > Pholidichthyidae > Pholidichthys > Pholidichthys leucotaenia. The sequence continues at coordinate 71,145,872 of CM035841.1, forward strand.
AGTGCTTTATTTTGAACATATAAATAATCAATTAAATGGTAAACAACAAAAGTGCATTGTGAACTGATGAACAAAGGAAAAAAGACACTGAAATGCCTTCATACGTACATACAGTAAATGTGTGCTTCTATTTAATCAAATTTTCTTTTCGATCAAAAGAAAGAAAGAAGTGTTACTTGTCCCCAGATTTATAGAATGGAATGACTTTTTCAGTTTTAATTTTATTAGGAAATTGTCCCGTTTGGAATGATAAGTTGAAGATGTGAGTTAGTTGTTTGGAAATTCCCTCAATGACTTATTTCACTGTTTTCATATCTGTGTCATCACAACCTCTTGATGTTTTGTTTTAAAAGGAACCCCGATTATATTGGCATGTTATCTCTATATGCTTTATTTTTATGTTAGTAACATAACTATTGTTTAATTTTTTTGAAAATAATTCCCAGTTTTATATATTTTTTTAAAAACTTTATTACGATGTAAATTGCCATTTTTGTTTATGTCGCAATGCATTCTGGGTAGTGACGTAGAATGGTTGCAGCCATTTTTTCTGTCTTATATAAGCCAAGAAGCGAAGCTACTAACTACTGCCATTTGTCAGTGAAAATGCCACATTGCGCGGCTTTTGGATGTAATTTCCAATCAAAGGGAAATAAAGAGAGCGGGGTAAGCCTCCATAGCTTTCCTAAAGATGGAAAGCTATGGAGGCTTGTATAAGACAGAAAAAACGGCAGCCACCATTCTATGTCACTACCCAGAATGCATTGCGACATAAACAAAAATGATGATTTACATCGTAATAAAGTTTTTTAAAAATATATAAAACTGGGAATTATTTTCAAAAAAAAATGATATTATAGTTATGTTACTAACATAAAAATAAAGCATATAGAGCTAACATGCCAATATAATTGGGGTTCCTTTTAACATTTATTAATATTTCTAATTCATTTTTCTTCTATTTTAATAAAGATTGAAGTAAGATTTCTTTCTGTAAAATCAATGTCATTATCTGTGGATTATTTTTTACCAAGTTTCCACCAACACTTAGGCAATATTTTTAAAACGTTCTGTCACATTCACTTGTTAATATTGTTAACAATAGCTAATGAAGCTAATTTATCTTTCTAGGGGAAATTTCTAATTATGCTTTTTTTAATATACTGCATGTATGTTTATTATCATTTGTACAATTTTCTAACATTTTACTGTAATCTAAGGCCATCACTGATATCATTTATTAGTAATCCATTCACTATGTTATTGTCTCAATTGTTAGTAAATATATGATGAATTAATGTTTCACAGTCAGAGATAATGTGTCTGGGTTTGATGATTTTAGGACAGAGGCTTAGGCTGAACAAAGTATTGATGAAGTCATCTGCCAGCTTGTGCTGATTTGGATTTATCAAGTCAATGTTAAAATCACCACAGATGAACATTGTTTTAATTGGATTTTTGTCCAATGTTCTTCCATCCAGTTCTTAAATGCATCTATACTAGAACCTGGTGTTCTATACATGCAGCTTACATGAACATTTTTCTTTTTTCCATCAGAATTTCTATTGTGACACATTCCAGTAAACTCGAAAAGCACTCGGAGAGCGCAGACCTCCGCCAAGCACCACAGTTCCCCCCATACAGTGTTTGTGTGTACGTTTTCAGATTCCTTGACCATGAAAACATATGACTAGCAATTGGATTGACAATGATAGGATTAGTGGTTCAGTAGTTATTCACGAAAATGACATTTTCCATAATGGCGGCCACAGTTCCCCCCATACAGTGTTTGTGTGTACATTTTCAGATTCCTTGACCATGAAAACATATGACTAGCTATTGGATTGACAATGATGGGATTAGTGGTTCAGTAGTTATTCATGAAAATGGCATTTTCCGTAATGGCGGCCACAGTTCCCCCCATACAGTGTTTGTGTGTACGTTTTCAGATTCCTTGACCATGAAAACATATGACTAGCAATTGGATTTTTTTTTTTTTTTCGTTACTTATTTGTACCCGTAGGTAGATTTGTTTTGCAGTCTGGTGACAAGCCACCAGCTGCCGGTCGCTGCGTGCGCAAGCACCCCGTATCCCTAACCTGCATGTTTTTGGCATGTGGGAGGAAACCGGAGAAATCCCGGAGTAAACCCACGCAACATGGGGAGAACATGCAAACTCCACACAGATCACTGTTGGTCGGGGACTGGGATCGAACCCATGGTTTCACGATCCCCACAATCCCCCGGCTGAGGGTAAACTGTGCTGCCACAGTGCTAACCACTGCGCCACCATGCAGCCCAATTGACAATGATAGGATTAGTGGTTCAGTGGTTATTCACGAAAATGGCATTTTCCGTAATGGCGGCCACAGTTCCCCCCATACAGTGTTTGTGTGCACGTTTTCAGATTCCTTGACCATGAAAACATATGACTAGCCATTGGATTGACAATGATAGGATTAGTGGTTCAGTAGTTATTCACGAAAATGGCATTTTCCTTAATGGCAGTTTTCTTCTGGATGGTGATCCGGATCACCACCAAAATGTAATCATCTGTAGGATACCCCATTCCTGACAATCTGTGAAAATTTCATGAAAATCCGTCCATAAGTTTTTGAGTTATCTTGCTAACAAACAAACAAAAAGACAAACAAACAGACAGACAAACCAACGCCGACGATCACATAACCTCCTTGGCGGAGGTAATAATTATCTACCACTGTTGACTGGAGTGGTGGCCTAGTTGGTAGGGCATCCGCCCCACAACCTTCAGGTTGTGGGTTCAAATCCCTGCCAGGTCATACCAAAGACCATCTAAAAATGGTATTCTCCGCCTTCTAGCTTGGTGCTCAGTGTAATAGAATGCAGAAAGGAAAGTTGATGCACAGGGCTACCAGAGGATTAACCCCCCAACCCCACTATAGCTTTCACTACTCAGTAGTTGTGTGGCCCAGGGTCAGAGAAATGGAGATAGGCTCCGCCCCATACACCACATGGTGTCCCACATGCTGTGGATCTACCACTGTTGACATTTCTTCCACCACCTCATAATCAGAATCAGAATCAGAATCAGCTTTATTGGCCAAGTATGCACAACACATACAAGGAATTTGACTTTGGCTAAAAACTTGCTCTCGTTGTTCAGGTGGAGGATTTAAATAAGGATTCAATGACAACAGAGTATGTACAGTAAATTACAGTCTGTCCACGTTTCTATAAAAGGATGCAAATATATACAGGAATATATGCAGTTATTTACTCAGACTAACCACACTTTGCAGAAATATATGAAAAAATATACAGTCACACAGTATTTCAATGTGAACTCAGATTCAGTGATATAATGTGAATGAAGTAAAAAGCAGTGTGAGAGTTATGTGCAATGTAACAATGGATGAAAAGTCATGAGTACAGCAACAGGTAGGACTAGGTGAATGTTAGGAGTTCATCAGAGTGATGGCTTGAGGAAAGAAACTGTTCCTGTGACGGGTGGTTTTGACCTTCAGTGATCTGTAACGACGACCAGAAGATTGAAGTTCAAACAGTTTGTGGCCGGGGTGTGATGGGTCAGCACAGATGTTTCCCGCCCGTTTCCTGGTTATGGACCGATATAGTAAGTTCTCAATGGAGGGTAGGTCGGTACCAATGATCCTCTCCGCAGACTTAATGATCCGCTGCAGTCTGGTCTTGTCCTGTTTAGTGGCAGATCCAAGCCAGACAGTGATGGAAAAGCAGAGGACAGATTGGATGATGGCGGTGTAGAAGACAACCAGCAGCTCCTGAGGCAAATCAAACTTCTTGAGCTGACGCAGAAAAAACAACCTCTGCTGGGCCTTTTTCCGGACAGTGTCTATATGGGAGGACCACTTCAGGTTCCGGGAGATTGTGGTACCCAGAAACTTGAAGGAGTCCACAGTGGACACTGTGCTGTTGAGGATGGTGAGTGGGGGGAACGGAGGGGGGTGTCGCCTGGAATCCACAGTCATCTCCACCGTTTTGTCTGGGTTAAGTTCAAGATGGTTCTGGCTGCACCAGAGGATCAGCTGCTCCACCTCCCGCCTGTATGCAGACTCATCATCATCCCAGATCAAACCGATGACTGAATTGATGTCAACAAATAGAGCCACACCAGCCTGATTCTTGTTTTTTCTGTTCTTCTAAATCATTTCATAACCATCAATCCCAACATCCATGTCCCTGTCACTATTAATCCAAGTTCCTGTTATTGACATATGCGTTCCTCAACTCAAGCTGGTGACTGTGGGACTATAATGCTGTGAATGAGGCATTAGAAAATTCTGAATCTGTAAATCACTGGCTTGAAAATGTACTTGTACATGTACAAATCAGATCCCAGGGCAACTTGACCTGTACAGAGTCTTTTAATGAGAGTTGCAACTCTCTTTGATCTCGCCGCTGCCCGGTCACGTGGTTCATGGAGCGCCCAATAGTTCCATCAATGGTCTTTCTATAATGGTGTGTGAATGGCAGCTGTGACAATCGATTAACATTGATGAAACCTAGCAATCCTATATCCAGAAAAGTAGAGCTGTAATACTCGTAGTTTCAAGTTCATTGTGGTAGTGTAGGTGCAGACAGTGACAGATAGGACTGCACATGATCAGTATTGCAATGACAGACAGCAGCAAATATGGCATTTGTGCAAATGGTTGCAGTAAAGTGCAGAGACATACAGCAGCAAATGAACAGTCGTGAAAAAGGACACCCCATTAAATATTCAGTTCTTTATTAATACATGTTCACATATCTATGTCTAACCTTGTTTTTGTTTTATTTGCATTTTTTTAACATTTATTTTAGCCATTTTAAGTGAGAGTGAATGTGGGGGTGGTCGAAACAAGATGGGGGGAGGGGGTCCTAATTTAACAACTATTTGTTTAGAATTACATTTTACAGAAAACATTAAAAATATATTTAATTCATTTTTAATTGTTTAGTTGTATTCCATTCATCTCCCAGTATTTTTAACACTGATATTAAATATCCATATGTCCAAATATGTCAAAAAACAGGCTTATACAGGATGTCCTAATTTTTTTCACATGACTGTATTACTGTTGGTGTCCCAGTTTTTCTGTGACAACAGCTGAGGTAGTTATTGTGTGGGTGAGTGTATTAAGGTCCAGGGGGGTGGGTGTGGGGGGCAGAGTTCAGGGTCCTGATGAACAAAGCTGTTTAGCAGTCTTGTGGAGTGGGCACGGATGGCTTCACTGGACTGATTACTGAATTATCAACTCTTGAATATAGTGGGTTATTTTCCAAGATTAGGCAGAATTATCTGAATTGAAAATATGTAGTAAAAAATCCAGCTGTCAGTAAGTTTAATGTGATTTAGCTAAGTTACTAAGGGTTGTGCACTTTACTCCTAAACCTTCCAAGTTAGGAAAGATTTTGTGTGTGTGAATGTAAATATAACACATTGATGCCTTTCAATACATTTGAATATTGTGAAAAAGTTTTTTATATATAATTCAGAAAAAATAAACTTTTGTATCTTCAATATTCATTATAGGCACAAGGAAATATTTCAGGCTTTTTTATTCAATTTTGATGACAGTTTTTGAAATTAAAATGTAAATCATGATCTTCTATATACTGAGATGTACTAGTACATGTGTATATCACTTACACTGTACTCTGAAAACTAGTGACTAAGCATGGTAGAAAATATTAAAAAGAAGAGGCCTTTGTAACACAATGTAGTCAAGGTGCAACAGTCTGTTATATGAAAATATTCAATGTAGTACAAATGTCATGAAATTGTATTTTAAAATAAAAATTAATAAAAATGCAAAGAGGTGACATTCCACGTACCAAAAGCCAGTTTAGAAAGCTTGGGATCAGTCCGCCAAGATCTCCGCCTTTTACCGCCACCTAATCCACATAGCACCGGACCCCCATGATCCCTCCTGCAGGTGGTGAGCCCACTGGAGGGCGGACCCATGTAACTCCTTCGGGCTGAGCCCGGCCGGGTCCCATGGGTGGAAACCCGGCCACCAGACGCTAGCCTTCGAGCCCCTTCCCCAGGCCTGGCTCCAGGGTGGGGCCCCAGTAACCCCATACCAGGTGGGGTACACTGAATCCTTGATATACAATTTATCATGAGAGTCTGTTTGATCGTTCTTAGTCTGGCCTTTCACCCAGGACCAGTTTGTCTTGGGAGACCTTATCAGAGGCAAATTGCCCCAGACAACATAGCTCCTGGGATCACTGGGGCACGCAAACCCCACCACCACGATAAGGTGACGATCCATGAGGGGATCGTCACCTCTCTGGTGGGGAAAGAGCCTGAGCTGGTGTACGAGGTTGAGAGATACTGGCTAGATATAGTCGGCCTCACCTCAACACACAGCTCCGATTCCAGAACCAGTCTCCTGGAGAGGGGCTGGAGCTTGGCCTTTTCTGGAGTTGCCCCGGGCGAGAGGCGACGAGCAGGGGTAGGTATTCTTGTATCGCCCCACCTTGCTGCCTCTATATTGGAGTTTTCCCCGGTGGACGAAAGGGTTGCTTCCCTGTGCCTTCGAGTTGGGAAACGGGTCCTGACCATCATTTGTGCCTATGCACCAAATGATGTTTCAGAGTACCCACCCTTTTTGGAGTCTGTGACTGGGGTGCTGGAGGGTGCTCCTCTTGGAGACTCCATTGTCCTACTGGAGGACTTCAATGCGCACGTGGGCAGCGACAGTGAAACCTGGAGGGGGGTGATTGGGAGGATCTGAACCCGAGTGGTGTTCAGTTATTGGACTTCTGTGCTAACCACAGTCTGTCCATAACGAACACCATGTTCAAGCATAAGGGTGTCCATATTTGCACCTGGCACCAGGACACCCTAGGTTGCAGGTTGATGATCGATTTTGATATCGTATTATCAGACCTGCGACCGTATGTCTTGGACACCCGAGTAAAGAGAGGTGCAGAGCTGTCAACTGATCACCACCTGGTGGTGAGTTGGATCCAATGGCAGGGGAGGAAGCCATTCAGACCTGGTAGACCCAAACATATAGTGAGGGTGTGCTGGGAGCGTCTGGCTGAGGCCCCTGTCCGGGAGGTCTTCAACTCCCACCTCCAGAAGAACTTCAACCACATTCCGAGGGAGTCTGGAGACATGGAGTCTGAATGGGCCATGTTCTCCACCTCTGTTGTTGAAGCGGCGGCCCAGAGCTGCGGCCACAAGGTGGTCGGTGCGTCTCGTGGTGGCAACTCCCGAACCAAGTGGTGGACACCAGTGGTGAGGGAGGCCATTAAGCTGAAGAAGGAGTCCTATCAAGCTTGGTTGGCTTGTGGGACTCCCAAAGCAGCTGAGGTGTACCGGCAGGCCAAGCGGAGTGCAGCTCGGGTGGTTGCTGAAGCAAAAACCTGGGTATGGGAGGAGTTCGGTGAGGCCATGGAACAAGACTGTCGGTCGGCCTCAAAGAGATTCTTGCAAACTGTTCGGCGGCTCAGGAGGGGAAAGCAGCTCCCTGTCCACACTGTGTATGGTGCGGATGGGACACTGTTGACTTCGACTGGGGATATCGTCGGGCGGTGGAAGGAATACTTCGAGGATCTCCTCAATCCCACTGATACGCCTTTCACAGATGAAGCAGGGTTTGGGGACGAGGGGGATGACTTGCCTATCACAGGGGCTGAGGTCGCCAAGGTGGTTAAAAATCTCCTTGGTGGCCGGGCCCCGGGGGTGGACGAGATTCGCCCTGAGTACCTCAAGGCCCTGGATGTTGTTGGGTTGTCATGGTTGACACGCCTCTGCAACATTGCGAGGAGGTCGGGGGCAGTGCATTTGGCATGGCAAACCAGGGTGGTGGTTCCTCTCTTCAAAAAAGGGGACCGGAGGGTGTGCTCCAACTTTAGAGGGATCACACTCCTCAGCCTCCCTGGAAAGGTCTATGCCAAGGTACTGGAGAGGAGAGTCCGGCCGTTGGTCGAACCTCGGATTCAGGAGGAGCAATGTGGTTTTCGTCCTGGCCATGGCACATCGGACCAGCTCTTTACCCTCTCGAGAATTCTTGAGGGTTTGTGGGAGTTTGCCCAACCAGTTTACATGTGTTTTGTGGACTTGGAGAAGGCATTTGACCGCGTCCCTCATGGATTTTTATGGGGGCTGTTTCGGGAGTATGGGGTATCGGGCTTGTTGTTATGAGCTATTCGGTCTCTGTACAACCATTGTGAGAGTTTGGTTGATATTGCCAACACTCGGTCGGAGTCATTCCCAGTGAGAGTTGGACTCCGCCAGGGCTGCCCTTTGTCACCGATCCTGTTCATAATTTTTATGGACAGGATTTCTAGACGCAGCCAGGGAATGGAGGGTGTCATGCTTGGTGACCACAGGATTTCATCTCTCTTGTTTGCAGATGATGTTGTCCTGTTGGCTTCATCCAGCAATGACCTACAGCTCTTGCTGGGACGGTTTGCCACTGAGTGTGAAGCGGCTGGGATGAGAATCAGCACCTCCAAGTCCGAGTCCATGGTCCTCAGCCGGAAAAAGGTGGATTGTCCTCTCTGGGTTGGGGACAGGCTCCTGCCCCAAGTGGAGGAGTTTAAGTATCTTGGGGTCTTATTCACGAGTGAGGGGAAAATGGAGCGAGAGATCGACAGACGGATTGGAGCAGCATCTGCAGTGATGCGGACATTGTACCGGTCTGTTGTGGTGAAGAGGGAGCTTAGTTATAAGGCAAAGCTGTCGATTTACCAGTCAATCTACGTTCCTACTCTAACCTATGGTCACGAGCTTTGGGTAATGACCGAAATGACCGGAGTGGTGGCTCAGTTTGTAGAGCATCCGCCCCACACCCGGGAGGCAGGGGTTCAAATCCCGGCCGGGTCATGCCAAAGACCATATAAAAGTGGAACTTCCTGCCGTCCAGCTTGGTGCTCAGCAATAACGGAATGGAGGAGGGAAATCTGTGGCGCTGCCTTGCATGGCAGCGGCCCTCTGATTCTGCACTGGGGTGTGTGTGATTGACACTGTAGATAGGTAAAGCACAATCTCGTTCTACTGTACATGATTGGTTGTACGGTTGAATGACAATAAGGGTGATTTGATTTGATTTGAAAGAACGAGATCGTGGATACAAGTGGCTGAAATGAGCTTTCTCCGTAGGATTGCTGGACTCACCCTCAGAGATAGGGTGAGGAGCTCAGTCATCCAGGAAAGGCTCAGAGTAGAACCGCTGCTCCTCCACATTGAAAGGAGTCAGTTGAGGTGGTATGGGCATCTGATTAGGATGCCTTCTGGATGCCTCCCACTTGAGGTGTTTCAGGCACGTCCCACTGGGAGGAGACCCCGGGGCAGACCCAGGACTTGGTGGAGAGACTATGTCTCCCAGCTGGTCTGGGAACGCCTTGGTATCCCCTCTGAAGAGCTGGAGCAGGTGGCTGGGGAGAGGGAAGTCTGGGCTTCTCTGCTTGAACTGCTGCCTCCGCGACCCGGACCTCCGGAAAAGCGGTAGAAGATGGATGGATGGATGGATGGATGGATGGATGGATGGAAAAATGAAAAGTCATGCTCTCATTTTCTCATTATTCCATCTCTGAACTTCTGCCTGACAAATTAGTGTCAGCTAATACCAGTGAGCAGCATGTTGGCACCATTGCCTCGTCTTCCAGGTGGTGACTGGGGAAAACAATTGAATTTATTAAACAGATAATAACAGCACCAACCATACAAACAAAAGCAAGCCTTTTTTTCTGCTTTTTTATTCATCCATATTGTAAAATCACATAATTGTGGGAAATGAATATTTTCCTCCAATGTTAGTGGAGGGTCTGACTTCATAAATTGTATTTGGATGCCAAAAACAATGAAATCCTACAATGTTCACAGATCAGGTTATCAGCATGGTTTTCTGTGCAGCTTCTGGATGCACAAATCAAGCTGAGAAAGTGATCCAGATGTTTGGGTTCCCAGCAGACACAGAAAGGAGAAAAAATGTCTGAGACGAGTTAACAGAAACAGCATGACTTTAATGAAAGATTACAGCAATAGAAAACTTTATGCAATACATTTATTTCCACAAAACATTACCATCTTCAAGGTCAGACATGTAATAATGTGATTTTTATGGCAGCACTCTTTTATGTTGAAATAAACAGTGACATTAATGAGGAAATTAAACTGAATCCGTGTGCAGGCCCATTCTAAGAGGGAGTAATTCACAAGAAGCAAAACTCAAAAACCCAGACTGAGGACTGATGCTGTCCCCCCAAACACAAGACCAGGAAAAGTCCAGCAGTGACCATGGTTACATGGACATGAATAAACCAGTTATAGAATAGAATAGAAAGGCTTTATTGTCATTGTACAGTTGTACAGTACAACAAAATTTTGGGTGCTCCACCAGGCCATTGCACAATAAAGTGAGAGAGAGGATTAGATAAAACACAATAAGAGACCACACAATTAAATACACGACTGAAGTAAAAAATAGCCCAGGATTATGGAAATATACTGTACACAGGTATGGTAGTGGCTTCACAGATGGAACTATGTACATAAGAGTATGGAGTGCAGAACATACAATTGAACACACAATTGAGTAAAATAGCCCAAGGGTTATGGAAAACATACAGTGGATATAAAAAGTCTATACACCCTGTTCAAATGTCAGGTTTTTGTGATGTAAAAAAATGAGACCAATATAAATCATTTCAAAACTTTTTCCACTATTAATATGACCTATAACCAGTAAAACCCAATTTAAAAACAAACTTTTTTTTCTTTTTTTTTTACAGGGAAAAATAAAAAAACTTACCAAAACAAAAAAACTTACCTGGTTGCATAAATGTGCACACCCTGTTATGACTGGGGATGTGGCTGTGTTCAGAATTAACCAATCACATTCAAACTCATGTTGAATGGGAGTCATCACACACCTGCCACCATTTAAAGTGCCTCTGATTAACCCCAAATAAAGGTCAGCTGTTCTAGAAGGCTTTTCCTGACATTTTTGTTGTCACATCTTGCAGCACAAGCCATGGTCCACAGACAGCTTCAGAAGGGTTCAAATGTATTCAAAGGTATCAGTTCAGGAGAAGGGTACAAAAGAATTTCCAAAGCATTAAATATACCATGGAACACAGTGAAGACAGTCATCACCAAGTGGAGAAAATATGGCACAACAGCGACATTACCAAGAACTAGACGTCCCTCCAAAACTGATAAGATAAGCTAAGAAAAGCCTTTATCAGTCCCACAATAGGGAGATTCCAGATGAAAAGATGAGAAGAAAACTGATCAAAGAGACTGCCAAGAGGGTGACAGCAACATTGGAGGAGCTGCTTGAATTTCTGGCAAGTACTGGCTGTTCAGTACATGTGACAGCAATCTCCCATTTTCGTCATACAGTGGATCGAAAAAGTGTATGTTCCCTCCCTGATTTCTCATTTTATTGTATGTTTGTCCCACTTAAATGTTTCGGAACATCAAACAAATTTAAATATTAGACAAAGATAACACAAGTAAATACAAAATGGAGTTTTTAAATGAAGGTGTTTATTATTAAGGGTAAAAAAATCCAAACCTACATGGCCGTGTGTGAAAAAGTGATTGCCCCCTTCCCCCCATTAAAACATAAATTAACTAGTTTATCACATCTTTGGAAAGCTGAGTTCAATTTCTCAAGCCACACCCAGGCCTGATTACTGCCACACCTGTTCTCAATCAAGAAATCACTTAAATAGGACCTGCCTGACAAAGTTAAGTAGACCAAAAGATGCTCAAAAGCTAGACATCATGCTGCAATCCAAAGAAATTCAGGAACAAATGAGAAACAAAGTAAGTGAGATCTTTCAGTCCTGAAAAAGTTATAAAGTCATTTCTAAAGCTTTGGGACTTCAGGGAACCACAGTGAGAGCCATTATCCACAAATGGCGAATGCATGGAACAGTGGTGAACCTTCCCAGGAGTGGCTGGTAAACCAAAATGACCCCAAGAGCACAGTGATGATTCATCTAAGAGGTCACAAGAGAGTGTTGGGCCTGCCCACAGTGTTCATGACTCCACCATAAGAAAGAGAATGTACAAAAATAGCCTGCATTGCAGAGTTCAAAGACAAAAACCACTGCTGATCAAAAAGATCATCAAGCCTTTTCTCAGTTTTTCCAGAAAACATCTTGATGATCCCCAAGACTTTAGGAAACATACTCTGTGGACTGACGAGACAAAAGTTTGAACTTTTTGGAAGGTTTGTGTCCCATTACATCTAGCGTAAAAGTAACACAGCATTTCAGAAAAGGAACATCATACCAACAGTAAAATATGGTGGTTGTAGTGTGATGGTCTTGGGCTTTTTTGTTGCTTCAGGACCTGAAAGACTTGCTGTCATAAATGGAACTATGAATTCTGCTGTCTACCAAAAAAGCCTGTAGGAGAATGTCCGTCCATCTGATTGTGACCTCAAGCTGAACCACACTTGGGTTCTGCAGCAGGACAATGATCCATAACACACCAGCAAGTCCACCTCTTAAGGGCGTTAAGTTATTCCCATGCCAATGGCGGTGGCAATCTCCGTTTCATGACCCTAGGCCACACAGCTACTGTAGGTAGTGGAAGCTACAGTGGAGGGTCGGTCCTCTGTGTGTTAACTTCCCTTCCCCCATTCTATTATGCTGAGCACCAAGCTAGAAGGCGTGAAGTACCATTTTTACCTGGTCTTTGGTATTACCCAGCCACCCTACAACTGGGGTAGATGCTCTTCCAACTAGGCTACCACTCCGGTGTGACGAAAGAAAAACAAAATGAAGACTTCAGAGTGGCCTTGTCAAAGTCCTGACCTGAATCCGATTGAGATGCTGTGGCACAACCTTAAAAAAGGAAGACCATGCTCGAAAACCCTCTAACATTGCTCAATTACAACAATTCTGCAAAGATGAGTGGGCCAAAATTCCTCTACAGCGCTGTAAAAGACTCATTGCCAGTTATTGCAAACACTTGAATGCAGTTGTCGCTGTTAAGGGAGGCCCAACCAGTTATTAGGTTTAGGGGGCAATCACGTTTTCACACATGGCCATGTAGCTTTTTATTTTTTTAACCGCTTAATAATAAACACCTTCATTTAAAAACCATTTTGTGTTTACTTGTGTTATCTTTGTCTAATATTTAACTTTGTTTGCATCAATTCAATTCAACTTTATTTATATAGTGCCATTTCACAACAACAGTAATCTCATAGCACTTTCAACTGTAGGGGAAACCCCCACAATTGCAGAAATACCCCAGCAATCAGGTGATCCTCTGTGAGCAAGCACTTGGCAACGGTGGAAAGGGAACAACTCCCTTTTAACAGGAAGAAACCTCCAGCAGAACCAGGCTCAGGGAGGGGCAGTCATCTGCTGCGACTGGCTGGGGGGGTGAGGGGATAGAGAAGACGAAAAGAACAGACAAGTAGAGAGCAAACAGCACAACGGGGACTCGATCTATGGGAGAGAACAAACAGATGTTAATGACCAGCAAAATTATTTCATTGGGAGTGAAGAAAGGAGTCCTTATGTATGACTGTGAGAGTGAATGGTTTTCTTTCTCTCTGTGTTGGCCCTGCGATGGACTGGCAATCTGTCCAGGGTGTACCCTGCCTCTTGTCCAATGATGCTGGGATAGGCTCCTGCCCCCCACGACCTGAAAAGGATTAAGCGGAAGAAGATGGATGGATGGATGGATGGATGTCTCTGACAAATAAACCAATAAACTAAGCTAAACCACAATGTCCTTGGTTTTCTCACATTCAGGAAGAGATTATTGTCTTTACACCACTGGACCAGATGGCTCACCTCATTTCTGTAGTTGGCCTCTTCATTGTTGGTGATGAGGCCCACCACCATCATGTCATCCGCAAACTTGATGATGCGATTGGTGCTGCAGGCTAGTACGCAGTCATGGGTGAGCAGGGTGAAGAGCAGCGGGTAGAGCATGCACCCTTGTGGGGCCCCTGTGATCAGTGTGATGGTCTTGGAGGTGTTGATGCCAACCCGCACGTTTTGTGACATCCTTTTGAGAAAGTCCAGCACCCAGTTACAGAGAGAGGTTTTGAGTCTGAAGTGTCTGAGTTTTTGTATTAGGTGCTGGGGGATGATTGTGCTGAATGCTGAATTGAAGTCCAATAACAGCATTCGCACATAGGAGTTCTTTGAGTCCAAGTGAGTGAGGGCTGGATGGAGAGCAGCAGAGATGGCATCTTCTGTGAATCTGTTTGGCCTGTATGCAAATTGATATGGGTTGTGGGAGGGAGAGAGGATGGACCTGATGTTTTCAAGTCAATTCAATTCAATTCTATTTATATAGTGCCATTTCACAACACCAGTCATTTCATAGCATTTTCAACTGTAGGGAAAACCCCCACAATTGCAGAAAGACCCCAACAGTCAGGCGATGCCCTGTGAGCAAGCGCTTGGCGATGGTGGAAAGGAAAAACTCCCTTTTAACAGGAAGAAACCTCCAGCAGAACCAGGCTCAGGGAGGGGCAGTAATCTGCTGTGACTTGCTGGGGGGTGAGGGAATAGAGAAGAAGAAAAGAAACAGACATGTAGAGAGCAAACAGCACGACGGGGACTCAATCTATGGGAGAGAACAAACAGATGTTAATGACCAGCAAAAATATTTCATTGAGAGTGAAGAAAGGAGTGAAGCCCAGTGAATTTTTGGAGGTACCCCAGCTGACTAAACCTATTAGCAGCATAACTAAGGGAGGGTTCAGGAGCACATGATCCCTCCCTAATTATAGGCTATATCAAAAAGGAAGGTTTTAACCCTATTCTTAAAAACAGAGATCGAGTCTGACTCCCGAATCCAGATTGGCAGCTGGTTCCACAGGAGAGGAGCTTGATAACTGAAGGCTCTGCCTCCCATTGTACTTTTAGAGATTCTAGGTATTACAAGTAATCCTTCATTTTGGGAGCGTAGTACTCTGGTAGGATAAAAGGGTAGCATCAGATCTTTTAAATAAATAGGCTAGTATCAGCTCTTTTAAATGTTCTGTATGACCAGCCACTTGAAGCACAGTGGGGACAACAGCTTGACTCAGGGACATGTTGAAGAAGTCGACCAGGACATTCATGAGCTCCTCCGCGCAGTCCTTCAGAACGTGACATGGTATGTTTTCTGGTCCAGCTGCCTTGTGTGAGTTGATCCTGGATAGGGTCTTCTTTGCACTAGCTGGATCCAGACGTATAGTCTGCTCGTCTGGGGGAGGAATGGTCTTCTGTGCTGATGTGCTTTTTTGTTCTTCAAAGTGGCCAAAGAAGTCATTGTAGTTGTTAAGCAGTGTGATGTCACTCGCACAGGTCTGAGGTGGAGGTTTGTAGTTGGTGAGGGTCTGTATGCCACGCCAGAGAGACTGCATCTCTGGTGTTGCTGGAGTGTCTGGATATTTACTTGATGTACTGTTGTTTTGCTTCCTTGATGACTCGGGACAGGTTGGTCCTAACTGTTGTTAGTCCTCTGGTGTCACTGGCCCATAAGGCTGCATCCTGAGCCCTCAGGAGCCTGTGAACCTCTGCTGTCATCCATGGCTTCTGATTAGCATGAAGAGTGACGGTTTTGCCGGGAATGACATCATCAAAGCAGTTAGCTCTAAATTTTCCATTGAATAGTCAATTTTGCGACTTTTTGTCTTTCGTTCATAAACAAATGCAGAGGTGCTGTTTACTTTTTTTTTTTTTTTTTTTTGGGCGCATGCGCACGCAGCGACCAGCAGCTGGTGAATTAGTGCGTGTGTGTGTGTGTGTGTGTGCTTTTGTGTACATTTATACATTTTTATAAAATCCTCTGTGTTGTTTCTGCCCTGGAGTGTTTGTGGGAATATATGGCGAAGAGCTCCCTGGTATCTACAACATGGATTTCCTCTCCTCTCTCGCACTGCTGCTTTCTGTGCTGTGGCTCTTTGTCTCTGAAGTAAACGCGTTTGGCTCCATGGCGAGCAGAATAGTGGGCAGAATACAATATTCCAGGGATGTGTTGCTACGCTTAAACACAGCTGATGCAGCGTCTGTGATTGAGCCCAAGCTGCAACTGCCGGACTTTATTTTGAGAGACGGACACAGCAGTGAAAAGGGAGGCGGCAGAAGGAAGCGTGGAAGACGTGGAGGTGTGAAATTGCGCCTTAGGAGACGTCAGTTTGGTAACATTCCTCTTCCTTCGATAATTTTTGGGAATGCACAGTCTGTGAGAAACAAGGTGGATGAAATTCAAGGCAACATACGTTACCAGAAGGATTTTAAGAACTGCTGCGTCATGGCTTTCACTGAATCTTGGCTTACTGCGCATGACCGAGATGCAGACCTGTGGATTGACGGCTTTGGAGCCCCGCTGCACTCGGATCGGCAGGAAGAGATAACGGGGAAACGTCAGGGGGGCGGCGTATGTTTATATATTAATAAGCAGTACTGCACATCTGTCACAGTCAGAGAGCGCATCTGTACACCCGATGTGGAGCTGCTGTCTGTGTCACTACGCCCCTTTTATCTGCCTCGCAAGTTCCCCCAACTTTTCATCACAGTTGTGTACATTCATCCGAGGGCAGATGCTGACTCCGCCTCCAGCACCATCTCTGATGAGGTGCAGCGGCTGCAGTCAATTTCTCCAGAGGCGCCAAACTTCATTCTTGGGGATTTTAACCATGTTTCTTTAAAGAAGACACTTAAAAACTTTCATCAGTATGTCTCCTGCCCAACCAGGCAAAAAAAGACATTGGACCTGTGCTATGGATCCATAGAGAGGGCCTATAAATCACTCCCCCTTCCTCCTTTAGGATCCTCAGATCACAACTGTGTACATTTGCTGCCCACATATAAAACTGCTCTTAGAAGAGGCAAGGTGGAGATGAGAGACATTGATGTGTGGACAGAAGATTCAGAGCACAGCTTCCAGGAATGATTTGACTGTACAGACTGGGAGATGTTCATAATGGCCTGCGGGGATGATTTGGACTGTCTGGCTGAGCTCACATGCTCATATATGGCTTACTGTCAAAATAAGATTGTTCCACGTAAACATGTCAAAATATACCCCAACAACAAACCATGGGTTACTAAATCAGTTAAATCCTGCTTACAGAGGAAAGCACTTGCCTTTAAACAGGGGTCTGTTTCTGAGCTACAGGTTGCCACTAAGGAGCTGAAGGCCGAAATTTTAAGAGCAAAACAGAATTATAAATCAGAATTGTAAAGCAAGATGGCAGCAAATAAACTTGGTTCAGCCTGGGCCAGTATGAAAAGTATTGCAGGCCTTCAGAGCACAGAGCGCAGTAATCGTGTGTTTTTAGATGGTTTTACTTCAGACACAGAGCTGGCTAATGATCTTAATTGTTTTTATGGTCGTTTTGACTCCTTTGATTTCAGCACAGAAATCCAAGATTTGAAACAGAAACTCAAAGACAATCAGCACTTTAATATTGAGATGCAGGATGTTAAAAGGGAGTTCGGTGCTGTAAAAGTGAACAAAAGTCAGGGCCCTGATAATATATGTGGGCGCCTGGTAAAGTCTTGTGCACATGAACTGAGTCCTATATTTCATTACATTTTCAATAAGTCCTTACAGACACAACATGTGCCTAAGATCTGGAAAGATGCCGTGGTTGTTCCCGTTCCAAAATCCAGCTGTCCTAAAACGGTTAATGACTTTAGACCAGTTGCTTTGACTTCAATTTTAATGAAAATTTTTGAAAAACTGGTCAGATGTGAGGTCCTAAGGCAGACTGAACATGCATTGGATCCTCTGCAGTTTGCCTATAGGCCTCACAGAGGAGTGGAGGATGCCACTGTCACTCTGTTTAACATGCTTTTTAAACATCTGGGTTTTAATGGGACACATGCCAGGCTTTTATTTGTGGACTTTTCTTCTGCCTTTAATACAATCCAACCTCATATTTTAGTTGAAAGGCTCCTGCAACAATTTGATTTGAGCAATAATCTGGTGGGTTGGATTCTGGATTTCTTAACCAACAGGACGCAGAGAGTAAGGGTCAATGGCACATTGTCTGACCTAAAGTGCTCTTCTACTGGCTCTCCTCAGGGGTGTGTGTTGTCACCACTACTCTTCATCCTGTACACAAACATGTGTCGGAGCAGACATGACAACAGACACATTATAAAGTATGCTGATCACTCAGTCATTGTCAGTCTCCTCCAGGATGGTGAGAGTGGCCACGGCCCAGTAGTTGATGACTTTGTTCACTGGTGTGAGGATTCCTACCTGCAGCTGAATACAACAAAAACAAAAGATATGATTATTGACTTTAGGAGGAAAACTCCCAGGCACAAAGTCACCATACTAAAAGGCCAGACCACCGAATGTGTACAATCGTACAAATATCTTGGGACGATTATTGATAGTAAATTAAACTTTGAAGTGAACTGTGAAAGGGTGTGCAAAAAAGGTCAGCAAAATTTGCATTGTTTGAGGACACTGGCACGCTTCCAAATTGACCGAACCATAATGACTATGTTTTATCGGGCTTTTATTGAATCTGTTTTATCCTTTTCTTTAATGTCATGGTTTGGTCAGATAAAACTGGAACAGAGGAAATCCTTGGATCAGGTAGTTAGATGGTCCAGTCGTTTGCTTGGTGAGTCACAGCTGAGCCTGACATCCCTGTACACCAGACAAGTACAGAGGATGGCTGACTCAATTTTAAATGATGACTCCCACCCTTTACACTGCAACTTTCAGCTTCTTCCCTCCAGACGGAGGTTTGCTGTCCCAAAAAGCAAAACCCAGCGTTACAAAAACAGCTTTGTCCCTGCTGCTGTCAAAGAGTTGAACAAGCTATAAAAATATATTGTACATATTTTATATTTACTTATTTTGTATGATGTGTGCCTGTGCTTGTGTCTATGTTGAATGTAATTAGTGGCTTGTAAATATAGATGTCACCAGACTGCAAAACAAATTTACCTATGGGTACAAATAAAGTAACCTGAACCTGAACCTGAACCTGAACTCTTGCGGTTTGTCTACAACCGTCCAGCCTACTCATCCTAGGATACACTGCATGTTTGTCACGTGGGCTGGCGAGATCTATTGGGTGAAGGCACAGTTTCTGAGAGACATTGGAGATGGGTAGAAGCATTATATGATGTGACATTACATTATCTTGTTAATTGCATTGTCGTAGCATTAGCAGCATAACTGCAGGACCATGGTGATGGATTTCAGAGACTTACAAAATTAAAATTGCTCTACTTTTTTTTATAGAGGAAAATGTGAAACCATGACAGACTGATATGTTTACCAGCAAACCTGGTTTCTACAATGAGGAAATGTGGAACATGGTAGGAAATTATCAAATATAGTTCTTTACATCCTCCAAAGTTGTCATCATCAGTATCAACCCTGATAATGGCAATGTTATTTTTAACCTCCATAAATTAGAACTATTAATATTTTATGATTCTACTGAAATATTCTATACTTATTTGAACAAATTGTTGTGAGAAATAAGATAAGAAAGGTACTTGAGATGTGTACTAGTTTAATATTTTAATGCAGTTGTAAACTAGAAAGTGGAAACAATTCAGATCTACACAACTTAATGGACTGGAATTAATGGAAATTGTGTTAATGATATGTGCTTATTTTAAATATAAATCAAGAATTTATTGCTAAAAGCAATAAAAAAATATTCTGGAAACAACTGACATATTTATAAATGTAAGATATTGTATCAAAGAGCTAACCTGAAATTAATTTAAAAAGTAACTGTAACTGAACATATTAACATAGGATAAGGCAGAGATTCCCAAAGTGGGGGTTGTGACACTCGGGGGGTCCCAAGATGCTGGGAGGCAGGGGTCACAAGATGATTTTCAGAATCCTCCTTAGGTGGTTACTCAGGTCACATGCCACTTTAATTGCACCACAATAAACGTCACCGGTCACGCACAGGTCAGTGTGCACCAGTAGATTTCATCTGAACAGCTCAAATCAACACATTACACTTTAAGCCCAGGATATTATTTTTAAAAATGAAACGTTGGTCAATACCAACCAAAGACAATGCAGAGAGGCCAGCAGAGACGGCAGAGGAGGAAAGTGGACAAATGCCACCACAAAGGCTGATGTCTGGTGCAGGGGGAGGAGGAGGAGGAGGAAGAGGAGGAGGAGAGCACCGTAAAGGGCTCCATAAGCAGTCAGACCAACCTTCCTCCAAGTGTTTCAAGTATCGAGAGGAATATATTCAGTATGGATTCACATGCATTGTTATCAATGAAGTACAACATCCCCAATGTGTAGTGTGCACCAAGGTGCTTGCACATGAGAGTTAAAAGCCCATAAAAATTCTCAGACACTTGAAAACTAAGCACCCATCTCTTACCGCTAAACCAGCAGATTTTTTCCGCCGAAAGGAGAGAGAATTGCAAGGCCAAGAAAGTCATAGCTAATCAAACAACATCCACAATCAAAGCTCAAAAGGCACCATATGAGGTGGAATATTTAATTGCACAGGATAAAAAGCCACACACAATCAGAGAAACCCTAATAAAACCTGTTGCTATCGCTATGAGTCAGACAATCCATGGTAATAAAAAGGCGCGGGAGCTGGAAGTAGTGCTGCTGTCTGACGGGACCATATCCCGGTGCATCACACACATGGCCCAGGACATAAAATGTCAGCTGAATTGACAGAGAGAAGAAAGGGAAATATGCTTTACAGTTACATGAATCCACAGATATATTAAACTCAGCCAAGCTGCTAGTTTTCGTCAGATACAGTTTTGATGGAAAAATTAACGAGGACATGCTGTTTTGCACCCCGCTCGTTGTAAAGTGCACAGGTGAGGACATTTTCCCTAAACTTGACAACAAACTAAAAGGAGAGGGACTGTCTTGGGATGAGTGCATCGGTGTGTGTACAGACGGTGCTGCTGCAATGCTGGGGGAAAAGAAAGGGTTAAAAGCAAGAGTCTTACAAGTGGAACCCCACGTAAACTTTACACACTGTATTATTCACAGAGAAGCTCTTGCGAGTAAAACGCTCGAACCAGATCTTAAGAGTGTTCTTGAGACTGCCATAAAAATTGTCAACTACATAAAATGACGTCCACTGAACACCAGGCTGTTCGCTACTCTCTGCAATGAACTGGGATCGGAGCATCAGGGCCTGCTGTTCCACACAGAGGTCAGGTGGCTTTGGTGAGGAAATGTCCTCAGCTGCTTGTATGAACTGCAGGATGAGGTGCGTTTATTTCTGATGGAGAACGGGTCCCAGCTTTCTGATCACCTGACTGACCCTGACTGGTTAACAAGGCTAGCGTATTTGTTCTGCTTATTTGACAGACTGAACAGACTTAACATGTCATTGCAGGTGAAAACACAAGCATCATGTCGCTGAATGATAAAATCTGTGCATTCAGAAGGAAAGTGGATTTTTGGACTATGAGAGATGAGATGGACAGGATTGATATGTTTCCTGAGCTGGAGGAGTTCATGGAGGAAAATGATCTGAGTGTTAACACTGTGAAGAAGTCCATCACTACCCACCTTCAAGCCCTCCTGGAACACTTTAACAAGTTTTTCCCCGAGGAAACAACTCCGGAAAAATATGACTGGATAAGATCACCATTCACTGTAACGGCTGCGAGTCATCTGCCATCCGACATGGAGGTCACACCCTTTGAACTGTCAAGTGACCGCACCTTTAAGACAGCTTTTCATTCAAAAATGCTTGCTGAGTTCTGGATTTCAGTCGAGAGAGAATATCCACAGCTATCCAGGGCTGTGATGGACCTACTGATGCCATTTGGCTCTACATACCTGTGCGAAAAGACTTTCTAGGCACTGACATGTATTAAAAGTAAATACAGATCGCGTCTAAACGTGGAGGATGATCTCCGAGTGGCCATCTCTAAAATTAAACCCAGAACTTACTTGCTGTGCTCCACGCATATTGCCCACCCATCTCATTAGATGAGATTAACGCTGAAACATAATTTGCCAAAATATACATTTGCACAGTAACAATGTTCACATGTTTACGCAATGCTACAGTTTATGGTTGTTACTTTGACTGATTGTTCTGCTAACATGGAAATAAAAACATTGTGTCAAAATTAAGTTTGCACGACAGCAACAACGTTCACTCCTAAATTACATGGAAATTACTTTAATGTTTAATGTCTGCTTTCATCCTTTAGTAAATTGTTATATGTAAAATCATATCATGGTTGTCAGGCTGTTCTCTTCTTTTGTTTTGTTATGCCCGTGTTTGTTTACACTTATTAGTGCGGGAGTCCTGTGTGTAGGTTTTTTTTTATGTTTCAGTCACCTCCGGGGATAGTGGGGGTCGCCATTCTCTGTCACCATTAGTTTGGGGGTCGTGGGCTGAAAAGTTTGTGAAACCCTGGGATAAGTACTTGTACTTATACAGCATTTTTTCTATCACAAAGACCACTCAAAGCGCTAAACTAGTAGCTCCACTAACCCTCTATTCTAAGGGCCAATCAGAGACAGAGACCTGAGGACAATTTAGAGTCACCAATGAACCCAACAAGCAGGTCTTTAGATTGTGGGAGGAAACTGGAGCCCCCAGAGTAACCCACACAGCACAGGGAGAACATGCAAACTCACACAGAAAGGTTCCCACCCCTGCCAGCCTGGAGATTCCTGTCACGCCTCGCCGCCCATCTGCGGCGCCAGCTGCACGCACACCTGCACCTCATCAGCAGCGAGGGATTTAAGCCGCCTCGCCCTGGGCTTCGGCCTGAAGCCGTCAGACTTCATTCGCCTCTATTGCTGTAAGGAACCTCACCACTCAGCAACATTTCGGTAAGAAGCCCTTACCTTATTCCTCTCCCAGTCAGCTCCCCTGTGCACAGGTGGATTTCCCGGCGGCGGACCATTCCTCTCCGTCTCCATCCCCTCGCTGCTGCACCGGGCTCTCCAGGTCGCTGTCTACCGGGCATCACCCTTGCTGTGCCAGCCACCTGCTAATTCCAAGTAAGCCAGTCACCATTCTCATATTCCCTGTGTTGGTGTGGTGTCCGTCACCCTTCTCCCTCTGCTTCTCCCATAGGGTTGTCCGGCTGTACGGCCTCCTGCCTCCGTGCCCGACGCAGACGCCACCACCAATACATTCACATTCCGCAGACACACATTCATACACACTTGTTGTTAAATAAAGCTATTAGATCTACCCTGAGCCTGCGTGTGTGTCTCCTGAGCCGTGCATTATGTCAATTCCAACCTGGAACCTTCTAGCTGTGAGGCAACAGTGCTAACCACTGCCCCACTGTACTGCCCATAGAGGAAGAAAATCTGTTGTTGTTTTTTTTATTTCTAATTTCTTCTATTGTAATTCAGGAAACAGTTCTGACATAACGTTCGGCTCAGGAGACGCACACACACAGGCTCAGAGTAGTTCAAACTGTTTATTAACAACAGGGATGTTTGGGTGCGTGTCTGCGGAATGTTAATGTGTTGGTGGTGGCGTCTGCTTCGGACCCAGAGGCAGGAGACTGTTCAGCCGGCAACCCTATGGGAGAAATCAGACACAGGGTGATGAGCACACACCAACACGGGAGGAGAATAGGCGAGGGAGAGAAGCTTACTTGTTTTGGCAGATGACTGGCGCTTCAAGGATGGAAGCCCGGGAGACAGCCACCTGCAGGGCTCGGTGCAGCAGCGAGGAGAGACGAGGGACGGGATTGTCCGCCGCCGAGGAATCCACCTGTGCACAGGGGAGCAGACTGGAGAGATGAGGTAAGTGAACTTCTTACCGGAGATGAGAATGCTGAAGAGAATGTGGTAGAAGTCCATACAAGGAAATGAAGTCTACGGCTTCAGGCCGACGCTCAGGGCGAGGCGGCTTTTATCCTTCGCCGCTGACGAGTAGCAGGTGCGTGAGCAGGTGGCGCCGCTGATGAATGGCGCGGCGTGACAGTACTCCCCCCTCTAGCAGCGCCTCCTGGCGATGGCTTATCCGGGTGCGCTCGGTGGAAGTCCGCGATGAGCGATGGGTCCAACACAAACGACGGGGGCACCCACTGTCGATGCTCGGGCCCATAGCCCTCCCAGTCCACCAAGTATTGCAACCCACGACCCCGGCGCCGGGAGTCCAGGATGGAGGAGGCGGACCAGGCCGGATGGCCACCAATCATCCGGGGCGCGGGTTGCGCTGCAGGAGGAGGGCAAAGGGGGTCAGTAACCGCCAGTTTCACCTTCGACACGTGGAAAGTAGGATGAATGCGGAGGGAGGGGGGAATAGCCACGCGCACAGCCACCGGGTTGATGATCCGGGTGATGGGGTAGGGACCCATGAAGCGCTGTGCCAGCTTTCTCCTCTCGCCTTTTAGAGTGACGTCCTGGGTGGAAATGTAAACAAGCTGCCCAACTCTGTACGCCGGGGCAGGTCTCCTACGCCGGTCCGCCACAGTCCTGTTGCGCTCCGCTGTGCGCAATAGCGCATGGCGCGCGGCAGCCCAGGTGGAGCGGAACTGCCTGAGATGGGCCCTAACTGACGGGACAGTCACCTCACTCTCCTGCTCCGGAAACAGCGGGGGGTCGTAACCCAGGGACGCTTTGAAGGGGGACATCCCTGTAGCAGAAGAGCGAGCGGTGTTGTGGGCATATTCAACCCAGGCAAGATGGTTGCTCCAGGACGCGGGTTTGGATCTGGACACACAGCGGAGCGCAGCCTCCAGCTCCTGGTTGGTCCTCTCACACTGCCCGTTGGATTGGGGGTGATGGCCAGAGGAGAGGCTCACCTTGGCTCCGATGGCGTTGCAGAAAGACCTCCAAACCTCAGATGAAAACTGGGGGCCCCGGTCCGAGACCACGTCCACCGGAATCCCATGCAGCCTGACCACGTGTTGGACGAGGAGGTCCGCCGTCTCCAGGGCAGTAGGGAGGCCTCGCAGGGGGACGAAGTGCACGGCCTTGGAGAAGCGGTCCACGATGGTCAGGATGGTGTCATAGGAGTTGGAGATGGGGAGTCCGGTGACGAAATCCAGAGCGATGTGCGACCAGGGCCTGCCAGGGACGGGCAGGGGCTGGAGCAGACCCGCTGGAGGGGCATTTCCCGACTTGCAGGTGGCACAGATTGGGCAAGCCCGGGCGTAGCGGGCTGCATCCCTCCGCAGGCCTGGCCACCAAAAGGACCGTTGGAGGAGATCTATCATCCGGGAGGTGCCAGGGTGACAGGTGAGCTTGGAGGTGTGGAGCCAGTGGATGACCTCTCCTCGGACCGCGGATGGCACGAACAGCCTCCCCTCCGGTCCGCCGCCAGGGTCAGGTTCCACCTCCTGTGCCTTCCGGATCTTGCTCTCAATGTCCCACGAGATGGCTCCCACGACGCACGACCTGGGCAGGATGGAGTGGGGCGCCTCCTCCGACTCCACGGGGGCGAACTGCCTGGAGAGGGCGTCAGGCAGGACGTTCTTAGAGCCAGGCCTGAAGGTGATGGAAAATTGGAACCTGGCGAAGAACAGGGACCAGCGCGCCTGGCGGGCGTTCAGGCGCTTGGCAGACCGTAAGTATTCCAGGTTCTTGTGGTCCGTGAGGACCACAAATGGCAGGCTTGCCCCCTCCAACCAGTGGCGCCACTCCTGCAGGGCGAGCTTGATGGCCAAGAGCTCTCTGTCCCCCACATCGTAGTTTCTCTCCGCCGGGGACAAGCGCCGGGAGAAGAAGGCGCACGGTCGCTTGGCGCCATCGTCCGGTGACCGCTGGGACAGCACTGCTCCCACTCCCGTGTCCGAGGCGTCTACCTCTACAATGCACTGCAGCGCGGGGTCGACCTGGCGAAGGACCCGGGAGGAGGAGAATTCCGCCTTCAGCGCCTCAAAGGCGGCAGCGACCTCTTCGGTCCACCGGAACGGGACCTTCGGGGACGTGAGGCGGGTCAGTGGTCCCACGATGGCACTGAAGTTGGGGACAAAGCGGCGGTAGAAATTGGCGAAGCCAACAAATTGCTGCACCTGTTTCCGAGATGCAGGTGTGGGCCATTCCACCACCGCCTTTACCTTCTCTGGGTCGGGGAGCACCTTATCGTGGGCGATGATGAACCCCAGGAAGGATGTGCTCCTGGCGTAAAATTCACACTTTTCCGCCTTAACGTACAGACGATTCTCCAGCAGCCTTTGGAGGACCCGCCTCACGTGGACCTGGTGCTCATCCCTGGACTTGGAGAAGATGAGAATATCGTCCAGGTAGACGAACACGAAAAGGCCAATGAAGTCCCGGAGGACGTCATTAATGAGGCGCTGGAAGACTGCAGGAGCGTTGGTCAACCCGAACGGCATCACCAGATATTCAAAGTGGCCGTTCGGGGTACGGAAGGCCGTTCTCCACTCATCTCCCTCCCGGATCCGGACGAGGTGGTAAGCGCTGCGTAGGTCCAGCTTGGTGAACCAGGTCGCCCCCTGGAGGGAGTGGAAGGCAGTGTCCATGAGAGGCAGGGTGTAACGGTCCCTCTCCGTGATATTGTTGAGGGCCCGGTAGTCGATACAAGGGCGGAGGGACCCATCCTTTTTCCCCACGAAGAAGAACCCTGCCCCCACGGGTGACGATGATGGGCGGATAATCCCAGCACTCAATGATTCCTTCAGGTAGGCGTTCATCGTCTCCTTCTCCGGCGCAGACAGGCTGTAAAGGCGACCAGAGGGTAAGGGAGCCCCCTGGCGGAGGTTGATGGCGCAGTCATAGGGCCGATGAGGGGGAAGAGACATAGCTTTCGCTTTGCTGAACACTATACCCAGGTCGTGAAATTCTGGGGGCACCAGAGACAGGTCCGGGGGTGCAGCGTCCGTAGCAGGGGGAGGAGCGGACGGAGAGCAGGCAGCGGACTGAAGGCAGGTGCCCATACAGAACGTACTCCATGCCGAGATCCCAGCTGATTTCCAATCCAGGACCGGATTGTGAAGGCGGAGCCAGGGATACCCCAGGATGACGGGCGACACAGAGTTGGGAAGGACGTAAAAGGTCATTTCCTCCCGGTGGTTTCCCGAGATGATGACCGGTAGGGGAACAGTTTGATGCGTCACTCTCCCGAGGGTGGCACGGGAGAGGTGGATTAGGGAGATGGGAGTGTTGAGTGCCTGGCAGCGGATGCCCAATCGGGTTGCCAGGCTTTGTGAAATGAAGCTGCCTTCTGCGCCCGAATCCACCAGTGCGTGGGTGAGGTGCCCAGTAGGGTTATGGCAGAAACGGATGGGCAGCTTCAATTGAGAAGGCGATCCTAACCGATTGACATCCGCGAGGCTTCCAACAGTGACTCGCGGACCCCACCGACTGGCTTTCCGTGGACAACGCTCCACGGTGTGTTGGTCGCCTCCGCAATACATGCAGAGGCCCAACTCACGGCGGCGTTGTTTCTCCACAGGGGAAAGTTTAGTCCAGCCCGTCACCATCGGCTCCGACTCCTCGGGGCGCGATGCTGGCGGCGCCGCCAGGGGGCGAGCTTGGAACAGGTGCGGCGAGGCTCCACGAGGGCGAGAAGAAGAAGACCTCCGCCCCGAGGAGCGCTCGCGCAGCCTGTTATCCAAACTTATCGCTAAGGATGTCAGCTCCGCTAGCGTCCCAGGGATATCCCGACCAGCCAGTTCATCCCTCAGATCACTATTGAGGCTGCGGAGGAACAGGCCACAGAGGGAGCGTTCCTCCCAGCCCAATTCCTCCGCCGCTACCCGGAAGTCGACCGAGTGGTCCGCTGCCGACCGGCTTCCCTGCTGGAGAGCGAGAAGCCGATCGACCTGGACCGTTTCGGTTTGTGAGTGGTCAAAGACCTCCAGAAAGCGCCTCACGAATTGGTCATAGGTGAGGGTGGCATAACTGGGCCTCGCCATTACGGCGTAGGTCCAGGTTAACGCACGCCCCTCCAGAAGATTCCCTATGTAACCAATTCGGCTGTGATCCGAGGGAAAATCTCCGGGCACACGGTGGAACACGGACTCACACTGCATAATAAACCCCCGCGCTCCGCCGAGCTTACCGCTAAAGCGGGCGGGGGTCGGAATCGGCGTGAGCCGAACCGGTGCCACTGGAGCCGGCTGGACGGCCGCTGGAACAGCAGGAGCCGCGCCACCCTGGTGAGTCGGGAGGAACGGCTGTTGGGGGTCCAAGCGGTTCAATCGGTTAGTCAGTTCTAATAATTGATGAAGAACCACCTGTTGCTGATAAACAATCTGATCCACCCGAGCCTCGAGGATGGTAAACCGGTGTGCGAGCCCGCCGTCCGCCGAGCCGCTCTGCTGAAGCCGTACTGACATAACGTTCGGCTCAGGAGACGCACACACACAGGCTCAGAGTAGTTCAAACTGTTTATTAACAACAGGGATGTTTGGGTGCGTGTCTGCGGAATGTTAATGTGTTGGTGGTGGCGTCTGCTTCGGACCCAGAGGCAGGAGACCGTTCAGCCGGCAACCCTATGGGAGAAATCAGACACAGGGTGATGAGCACACACCAACACGGGAGGAGAATAGGCGAGGGAGAGAAGCTTACTTGTTTTGGCAGATGACTGGCGCTTCAAGGATGGAAGCCCGGGAGACAGCCACCTGCAGGGCTCGGTGCAGCAGCGAGGAGAGACGAGGGACGGGATTGTCCGCCGCCGAGGAATCCACCTGTGCACAGGGGAGCAGACTGGAGAGATGAGGTAAGTGAACTTCTTACCGGAGATGAGAATGCTGAAGAGAATGTGGTAGAAGTCCATACAAGGAAATGAAGTCTACGGCTTCAGGCCGACGCTCAGGGCGAGGCGGCTTTTATCCTTCGCCGCTGACGAGTAGCAGGTGCGTGAGCAGGTGGCACCGCTGATGAATGGCGCGGCGTGACAAGTTCATGTTGACTCTTTACTTTTTATGCATATATAATTTGAATTGTATGAGACGGTACATGTAGATATTTTTTCCTCATGTGAACACATTTAAGAGAAAAATCTAAAATTTCCCAAATAGTTCTCTAATGTCTGCATAAAAACTAAAAATGTACATTAAAAAGTTGCACATTTAATATAAAAATTATTCATAAGAAAAAAGTAATGAAAACTTTTTTTAATCCTTTTTATTTGCAAACACATAACAGAACATGCAGAAATTAACCAACAGACAATAATTGTAACAAACTGGAGAAAGGCCAAATGAACAAGCACATCATCACCCATTAACAAGAATAGAATAAAATAAAATACAAAAGCACACAAACAAACAAACCAAAAATAACTTGCATAACATTAACACACACAAAACAGGGGAGGTGGGAAGGGACGACAAAAGTGTGGCAAAAATATGTTACAACAATCAGATACTTCAGAATTCAGAATTGTAATGTCTAATAAGAGCATAAATCAGCAACAGCTGCAAAGATATATGGGGGAGTTGGAGATGTGTTCATCAGACTAAAGTGATGATTGCCCCCCCCACCCCAAACCCAAATAGCATACATACACATCATCATCATCATCATAGGTTTATTTATCTCTGCTCTTTGTGTAGTGTATGTCACGATGCACCGACTGAGAAAAGTCCACCACAGACCTTGCGACAGATGTGCTTATCTGCCAGGATGCCCAGTTTCACCCTCCACGCCCTCGGAAGGGCGAGGTTGCCAGCTGAGTCACCAACAGCCCGACCCATGAGACAGATAGTACCGATTTTCATGGTTATCTGGTAGCAAGCAAACCAATACCCACACACATATACACATACCTGTAATTGTTGATGTTGTTGCCAACCACAACGACCATTGTTATTGTCAGTAACACCACCAGCATCACCATCAACAACAACAACAATGACCATTATCATCATGAATAACAACAACAACTGTAACATAGGGGAGAGGACAGAGTCAGGCACTTCAGCTGAGGATAGAGGAGTGGTGGTGTCCATTTAAACTGGATGATGTAGGCATGCTGGGAAAAGGAACCTCAATTTAACTTTACTTGTAAAGCACCAAACCACAAGAAAACTAATGTCAAGGCGCTGGACACATCAGCACAAATACAAATCATAAGTAATTCAGAGGGCGAAAAACAAAGAAAACAAAAACCAACAATCTAACGATCCCCTATGAGCAGCACTAGGTGACAGTGGGAAGGAAAAATTCCCTTATAGGAAGAAACCTCCAGCAGAACCAGGCTCAGGGAGGTGCAGACATCTGCTGCAACTGGGGGGGGGGGGCAGCAGGAGAAAAAAAAAAGAGGCAGAAGAGACATACTATTCATACAGAAAACAGTAACATGCAAGTAGAACAAGGTTCATTCAGATACGAAGTGCAATACGTTAAAGCCAGGTTAACTGAGAATTACAGCATTTTTGTAATAGAATAGAATAGAATAGAATTGGCTTTGTTATCACAACGAAACTGTGGGTGCTCCACCAGGCTACTGTGCAATAGAGAATGGGCATCGACTTCATGCCGCGCTGCATTCTGGGCCGTTGTCATCATCGTCATGGTCTGGCTTCTTTGTTTACCTGTAGTCTAGGCAACTGCTAATGTGGGCAGACATACGTTTGATGGAATGCAGCAAACAGAAAACTAAAATTCCTTATTCAGAGAAGCTGAATAAGGAAGCAAAGGAGTGCTACCTCTAAAAAAAATTTAAGAAATAAACGGGATGATCGATATGAGCACAAGAAATGGACCACGGATCTCGACCAACTGCCTGGAGTCATGCTGTCAGAGGTGTTTGCCTGCCTGGTTTGTGGGATGAGCGCATAAACCTATGAGCAAATTAAAAATTATAAATCATTAGAGGCTCATGTTCAATTCACCAATGGATGGGTCCAGCTGCTTCAAATATTCTGGGTGAACGACCAGAAAACCGTTGTTTAACACAAAGGTAAGCAGTCAATATTTCTACAAAGTTGAAATACATTGAGATTAATGTCTAGCATACCCAAAAAATACTTCTAACATAGGAGTAACGCTCTTTGAACCCATGTGCAACTTATTGAACAGGTTTCTAACTTACAGCTACCATATAATGGCATATTGGCAGCATACAGAGCTGCTGCCTGCAGATTACACACACACACACACACACACACACACACACACACACACACACACACACACACACACACACACACACACACAGAGACAGCAATACACATGTACTTGTACATATAATGGGACTTGTCGGGAATGTATCTGAGCACTTTCAAGCTACAGGATAAAGATTTTGACCTTTTTCTGCAGCCTGTAACATCAGCTGTCCAGTGTTGTTCTGATCAATATGCCAGAATGTCAGAACACCGGATCAATCAGCTGCTCGCGCAAGAGAAATTTAGAATAGCAGAGATGATGTGGGAAATTATTTGATTTTGCCCTGTGCGTTTTTACATATTATTGGGAGAGGACTGTCATGGGTGGCCCTCGCGAGCCACCATAAGATGCCACAAGTTACCGATGAGCTTGCAATGATGTTTATTAAGGGTTAGGGATGACATAAAGTAGAAAGAAAGGCACGGCACGCAAGACAGCTGTTCTGGAGAGGGGACGTCTTTTTGCACTTCTAAATATTTTTTAATCACAAGTTACCTTGGTGAAAATGCAGTGAACACACAACCATGTTTGCAGGAATATAGTCAAAGCTGATGTCTTTCCATTTGACTGCTGCAATCCATTCCATCCCACGCCTCTTTGTTAGCTCAGAGACCCAATTCACTCCACTTTGCTTCCAAGTCGGGAAGTTAAAAAAAAAAAGCGTACACCGTGATCTAACTTTTTCCACACCAATCTTGAGAGCAGTTGTGGCATTTGACAATGCAGCAAAACTTCCCCATTCTAACGTTGCACGGTATTTGGAAGAATAATAATTTGATTGAAAGGACCACATCGGAAATAAATGTTTTTACTTCCATGTGTAATACTAGATTTTGTATGATGTTTTATATGTATATTTACATTTCCTGTGTTTAACATATTCAGTGTCATTTTAATAAGGCTGCATGTCCACAGGGAAAGAAAACATGCTCTCAACCCGTTTTCCTGAGCACTTTTCATGCATTTATTAAAAAAAGCACTCTGCCCGGTATCCTGGCAACCGCTTGACCTGTCACTCAAAGCATGCTGGGAATTTCAGATTTTGCTCTGAAACACTACACTCACTGGAATAAATCACATCAAGCTGGTAAGAAAATACACATCCTTCCAAGCTTTGGCTATTAAATAATGATCATGGTGTACTTTTAGGCTGACTGTGATCAGCTGGTGAGAGAGGTGTGCAGCTGATGAGCGCTGCAGCACTCTGAAAGTTGAACTTTTATCAGCTTTCAGCGCCATGAGCACAGTACTGACTGTTGAGGGCGTTTTTGCACCGAGGTCACTGAGCAAATTAAACGCCGGACTACATAGAAAATGAACAGAAAATAGGCGCCCACAGCAGAAAACAACACATTTGGTGGACACGCAGCATAAACACATTCATTGCTCACAACTAAGCACAGAAAGGAACAACACTTTTCCCACAATTCCTTGTGGTTTGTCCATCGGGTGATGTCACGCACCCATTCTCTATAAAGTCAGTGAGAAGAATTTGAAATTAAACAGTTACAGAACACACAATTAACGATATGACTGAAATAAAATTAAAATTAAAAATAATAAATAGCCCATAGGTATATACACAGGTACGGTAGTGGCTTTGTGGGTGGAACTACAGTGGTGTGAAAAAGTGTTTGCCCCCTTCCTGATTTCTCAT
Source organism: Pholidichthys leucotaenia (assembly GCA_020510985.1). NCBI lineage: Eukaryota > Metazoa > Chordata > Actinopteri > Cichliformes > Pholidichthyidae > Pholidichthys > Pholidichthys leucotaenia. Next base: position 71,178,514 of record CM035841.1, read on the forward strand.
TTTTTTGTACGTTTGTCACACATAAATGTTTCAGATCATCAAACAAATTTAAATATGAGACAAAGATAACACAAGTAAACACAAAATGCAGTTTTTAAATGGGTTGTTTATTATTAAGGGGATAAAAAAAACCCTAAACCTACATGCCCCTTTGTGAAAAAGGGATTGCCCCCTAAACCTGGTGGTTCCGGCGCCACAAGAGTTGGCTGCCTTTTGCAACAGCGGCTCAATTCTGAGTCTTTTTATCTTCCTTCTTCTTTCTGAGCCGGTGATGGCTTTCTGATCCGGCACACCTTTCACTCTATGTATATCACGGACACACAGATTGCGCCTGGGGGTCTCCCGAGTCGGCGGACGGAGCCTCTGTTTACAGCGGAAGACAATGCAGCGGGGAAGAGCTAGCTAGCACTCGGCCGCCACCCGGTGCTAACAGAGAGGCTCGACATACCGGAAGCGCTGAAGCGGGAGCGACGTGGGTGCCAGACTGGAGTTTGGGCGGCGTGCAGGAAATATAAGACAGAATAATAAAGAGCGATGGCAAGAACCAAGCAGACTGCCCGTAAATCTACTGGAGGAAAAGTCCCCAGGAAGCAGCTGGCCACCAAGGCTGCTTGAAAAGGCGCTCCGGCCGCCGGCGGAGTGAGGAGGCCTCACCGTCGCAGGCCCGGTGCCGTGGCTTTGAGAGAGATCCGTCGCTGCCGGAGATCCACGGAGCTGCTCATCTGTGGGCTGCCCTTCCAGCGTCTGATGAGGGAGATTGCTCAGGACTTCAGGACCTACCTGCGCTTCCAGAGCTCCGCCGTCATGGCTCTGCAGGAGGCCAGCGAGGCCTACCTGGTGGGTCTCTTCGAGGACACCAACCTGTGCGCCATCCATGCCAAGAGGGTCACCATCATGCCCAAAGACATCCAGCTGGCCCGCCGCATCCGCAGAGAGAGAGCTTAGACTTTCTGCTGCACATCCACCAACCACAGTGCTCCGCACTGTGTCTATATATATATATATATATATATATATATATATATATATATATATATATATATATATATATATATATGTATATATACACAGTATATATATATACAGTGTATATATATATATATATATATATATATATATATATATATATATATATATATATATATATATATATATATATATATATATATATATATATATTAATATGTACATATGTATACTAGCTGCTCTTGTTTTTTCTTGCCTTCTGATTGTTGCTCTGAGTGTTGCTATCCCTGTGCTGTTGCAATCCTGGAATTTCCCCATTGTGGGACTAACAAAGGCTTATCTTAACCTAATAACTGGTTGGGCCACCCTTAGCAGCAACAACTCCAATCAAGCATTTGCGATAAGTGGCAATGAGTCTTTTACAGTGCTGTGGAGGAATTTTGGGCCACTCATCTTTGCAGAATTATTGTTATTAGGCCACATTGGAGGGTTTTTGAACTTGAACCAACTTTTTAAGGTCATGCCACAGCATCTCAATCGGATTCAGGTCAGGACATGACTTTGACTAGGCCACTTCAAAGTCTTCATTTTGTTTTTCTTAAGCTATTCAGAGTTGGACTTGCTGGTGTGTTATGGATCATTGTCCTGCTTCAGAACCCAAGTGCGCTTCAGCTTGAGGTCACGAACAGATGGCTGGACATTCTCCTACAGGCTTTTTTTGTAGACAGCAGAATTCATGGTTCCATTGACCACAGCAAGTCTCCCAGATCCTGAAGCAGCAAAACACCCCCAAACCATCACATGACCACCACCATAGTTTACTGGTGGTATGATGTTGCTTTTCTGAAATGCTGTGTTACTTTAACGCTAGATGTAATGGGACACACACCTTCCAAAAAGTCCAACTTTTGTCTTGTCTGCCCACAGAGTATTTTCCCAAAGGTCTTGGGGATCATCAAGATTTTTTCTGAAAAAACTGAGATGAGCCTTTATGTTCTTTTTGTGAAGCATTGATTTTCATCTTGGAACTCTGCCATGCAGGACATTTTTGCCCAAGCTTTTTCTTATGGTGAAGTCATGAACACTGACCTTAACTGAGGCAAGTGAGGCCTGCAGTTCTATTGATGCTGTTGTAGGGTCTTTTGTGACTCTTGGATGAGTTGTTGCTGTGCTCTTGGGGTAATTTTGGTCCGCCAGCCACTCCTGACAAGGTTCTCCACTGTTCCATGCTTTCACTGTTTGTGGATAATGGCTCTCACTGTGGTTCGCTGGAGTCCCAAAGCATTAGAACTGACTTAATAACCTTTTCTGACATATACAGTGGGGAAAAAAAAAGTATTTAGTCAGCCACCAATTGTGCAAGTTCTCCCACTTAAAAGATGACAGAGGTCTCCAATTTTCATCATAGGTATACCTCAACTATGAGAGACAAAATGAGAAAAAAAAAATCCAGAAAATCACATTGAAGGATTTTTAATGAATTAATTGGTAAATTCCTTGGTAAAATAAGTATTTAGTCACCTACAAACAAGCAAGATTTCTGGCTCTCACAGACCTGTAACTTCTTCTTTAAGAGGCTCCTCTGTCCTCCACTCGTTACCTGTATTAATGGCACCTGTTTGAACTCTTTATCAGTATAAAATACACCTGTCCACAACCTCAAACAGTCAGACTCCAAACTCCACTATGGCCAAGACCAAAGAGCTGTCAAAGGACGCCAGAAACAAAATTGTAGACCTGCACCAGGCTGGGAAGACTGAATCTGCAATAGGTAAGCAGCTTGGTGTGAAGAAATCAACTGTGGGAGCAATTATTAGAAAATGGAAGACATACAAGACCACTGATAATCTCCCTCAATCTAGGGCTCCATGCAAGATCTCACCCCGTGAGGTCAAAATGATCACGAGAACGGTGAGCAAAAATCCCAGAACCACATTGGGGGACCTAGTGAATGACCTGCAGAGAGGTGGGACCAAAGTAACAAAGGCTACCATCAGTAACACACTACGCCGCCAGGGACTCAAATCCTGCAGTGCCAGGCGTGTCCCCCTGCTTAAGCCAGTACATGTTCAGGCCCGTCTGAAGTTTACTAGAGAGCATTTGGATGATCCAGAAGAGGATTGGGAGAATGTTATATGGGCAGATGAAACCAAAATAGAACTTTATTGTAAAAACTCAACTTGTCGTGTTTGGAGGAGAAAGAACACCATACCTACTGTGAAGCATGGGGGTGGAAACATCATGCTTTGGGGCTGTTTATCTGCAAAGGGACCAGGACGACTGATCCATGTAAAGGAAAGAATGAATGGGGCCATGTATGGTGAGATTTTGAGTGAAAACTTCCTTCCATCAGCAAGGGCATTGAAGATGAAACGTGGCTGGGTCTTTCAGGATGGCAATGATCCCAAACACACCGCCCGGGCAATGAAGGAGTGGCTTCGTAAGAAGCATTTCAAGGTCCTGGAGTGGCCTAGCCAGACTCCAGATCTCAACCCCATAGAAAATCTTTGGAGGGAGTTGAAAGTCCGTGTTGCCCAGCAAAAGCCCCAAAACATCTTTGCTCTAGAGGAGATTTGCATGGAGGAATGGGCCAAAATACCAGCAACAGTGTGTGAAAACCTTGTGAAGACTTAAAGAAAACGTTTGACCTCTGTCATTGCCAACAAAGGGTATATAACAAAGTATTGAGATGAACTTTTGTTATTGACCAAATACTTATTTTGCCAAGGAATTTACCAATTAATTCATTAAAAATCCTTCAATGTGATTTTCTGGATTTTTTTTCTCTCATTTTGTCTCTCATAGTTGAGGTAGACCTATGATTAAAATTGGAGACCTCTCTCATCTTATAAGTGGGAGAACTTGCACAATTGGTGGCTTGCTAAATACTTTTTTGCCCCACTGTAGGTCTCAGTTACTCTGTTTCTCATTTGTTCCTGAATTTCTTTGGATCATAGCATGCTGTCTAGCTTTTGAGGAACTTTTGGTCCACTTCACTTTTTGAAGCAGGTCCTATTTAAGTGATTTCTTGATTGAGAACAGGTGTGGCAGTAGTCAGGCTTGGGCATGGCCAGAGAAATTGAACTCAACTTGCCATTATCATCATCATAGCAGTCTGTTGGTGGTGACAATGACTTTCATTTAGGTCTGATCAGATTCCTCCACGCAGCTCTGTCCTTCGCCTTCCGCTGCCAGGAACTGCTGACCTTGTTAACCCGGGCGACGTCCGAGGCAGTATGAGATGCTCTCTGACCTACTATTTCATGAAACTGCTTGCAAAGTATTTGAGTACAGCTAGCTTTTGCTGGACTAGCGGCATATTCTTGGCAGATTGAGAAATGATCAGTGGCAAAGACAGGCCAAGACACATTAACTCCAGTATCTGTTGCAGTGACTGACCAGATGACAGGTTTGTTTATCTCTGCTCTTTGTGTAGTGCATGTCATGATGCACCGACTGGCAAAAGTCCACCACAGACCTTACAACAGATGTACTTATCTGCCAGGATGTCCAGTCTCACCCCGTGTAACTGGGAGTGGTCCACCACAGACCTGTGACAGATATTGCTTTTATTTCTGCCAGGATGCCCAGTTTCACCCTCCACGCCCTCGGAAGGGCGAGGTTGCCGGTTTAGCTGCCGACGGCCCAACCCATGAGACAGGTAGTACTGGTTTTCATGGTTATCCGGTAACAACCAAACCAGTTCCTGACCTGACATGAGTCAGGTTTCAGCTTTTCAAAGATGTGATAAACCACCTTTAATTTATATTTTAACAGCGGTGGGAAGGGGGAGTAGTCATTTTTTCACACAAGGCTATGTTGGTTTGGACCTTTTTTTACTCTTAATAATGAACACTGGGTGGGGGCGCTAGTGAGCATGTGAAGGGAGTGGACATGTTTCGGCTCCGCTCCTCTTCGAGTTCTGTTAAAAGTGCAATAATGCCGTATAAAAACGGACATACAGGTGCATAAAGCTTGTCTACTCCACGCTTAAATCAACTGCTTGTGAGATGCCAAAGCCACAGGCGACCAGCAAATCGAAATCTGCTGAAGTTCAAGTTACTGGAGCCTTGGCTCATGCTAAAGATGGGTCTGCTAATCCACCCTCCAGCCTGGACAAATCGCCAGACAAAACGTATGAGATGTGTAAAGAACTTTGCCAGCAGATGTCCGACTCAATTCTACATGTTATCAATGAGCGATTCGATGCCTTCCAAATCAGCCTTCATTCATTAGTGACTACTCAAGCTGACCTTCAAGCTCGTGTGGCTAACTATGAGCTAGCAACCAGCAACCTCGAAATGCGGATGCAGGAGCTTGAAGCTACGTGCTCAGAGCTCGCTAGTCAAAACAAACAGCTCCAAGCTAAGGTGCTGGACCTGGAGGCTCGCTCTCGGAGACACAACATTAAGATCGTGGGGATACCAGAGGGTGAGGAAGGAGGTAAACCCACAGAGTTCATTTCACAGCTGTTACCTCAACTGCTCAGAGACAAGTGTTTTTCGCAACCGGTCAAAGTGGACCGTGCACATCGCTCTCTTCAGCCGAAGCCAGCACCTGGAGGCAGACCACACACCATCATGGTGCGGCTCCACCACTTTCAGGATAAAGAGTTGATTCTGCGTTACAGCAGGCTGAACGCTATGCAGTATAAAGATAACAAAGTCTTAATTTTTCCAGATTACACTAATGAGGTGATGATGCAACAGTGTGCCTTTCGGGATGTGATGCAGCTGCTTCAGAACAGAGGAATTAAACACGCTCTGCAGTACCCGGCTAGGCTGCATAGTTATGTACCAACAAGCGAAGGAAGCACTTGTGATTTTTAGCAATCCAAAAGAAGCAGCACTTTTTCTGGAAAAGATTGAACGGGGGGAGTAGACTCACGTACACCCACTGGTAGCTCAACTAAAAGGTACTCCAGTTAATATGCTGTGGAATGGTTGGGGGAGCCAATACTTGCACTGTTGACTGTGAAAAGATTTTTCATGTTAAACTGAGACGAATATAAAGCACCTTATGTTTGAATGTTTATTTTGTTAGCGGGTGTAAAATCCCCAACATATCATTGCTTTGACGGTGTTAATTTTTTTTTTTTTCATTTTTTCTTTCTCGAAGAGGGCAGCCCTCGATGGTGAAGTTAGTTTCTTGCCCGGTAGCTCCTGTTCAGATGGAAAACCGGGATTTTTGTGTCTGGTTTAGGGACACGCGAAGGGGGGGTGGGGGGGGGGGGTGAATATATGTTCTGTTATTGCTCAAGTAGGTTTTTTTGTGTGTCCGTGTCTTGCTTTTTTGGTTTTTGTTTTTTTGTTTTTTTCACATATAAGTTGTTCCTCTGTTTTTTCTCACTGTTTTACTTTTCTCTTGTCTGCCAGATATTACACACGGTGTGCCAGGTTGGTTGGTTGGAATGTGGGCCTTGTACGTTTTGGATGCAGAGGTCTCTTGGTAAAGCAGATCTAGGGGGGAGGGATGTCACAGTGGTCTCGTGGAATGTTAAGGGGCTTGGCCATGCAGTTAAGAGAGATAACGTTTTCAGACACCTTAAATCCCTCTCTGCTGATGTGATTTTTCTGCAGGAAACTCATATCAAAGCAACTGAACAACGCAGATTGAGGTGTAGTTGGATAACACAGGTTTACCAGTCATCCTTTACGTCTCATGCTCGAGGTGTGGTCATCCTCTTCAAGAAAAATATCCCATTTCAATTTATGTCCATGACAACAGACCCCCATGGTAGATACATCATTGACGTTTTTAAACATTTATGGTCCAAATATAGATGATCCAAATTTTTTCAAGAATTTTTTTGAGCTGCTCCCAAACGATGGCAGTTCAAATATAATAATCGGTGGTGATTTAAATTGTTACTTGGATCTTTATTTGGACAGGCTGTCTTCTCGCCCTCCCCCAAATATAGCTTCAGTACAGGTCCTAAATAACTTGCTCAAATCTAAAAATTTGGTCGATATTTGGAGAATCCAACATCCCACTCAGAAAGACTGCTCATTTTACTCCCATGTTCATAAATCATACAGCAGAATAGATTATCTCTTGGTGGACTCTCAGCGGATTTCTTATGTTACTAATTCAAAATATGATAATATTCTGATCTCAGATCATAGTCCTGTGACAATTTCCTTGAAATTCCCCCTTTCTAAACAAACTTATTCTTGGCGTTTCAATCCATCATTACTTTCAGATGAAAAATTCACAAATTATATTACCACTCGGTTAAAAGATTTCATGGAAATAAATGACAATGGTGAGGTGACAGACGCCATCCTCTGGGAAACGCTCAAAGTGGTTGTTCGTGGGTAAATAATTTCTTACGAATATGGTGTTAAAAAAGAAAGGGAGGGGCGCTTAAAAGAGATTAAAAGCATCCTCCCCACCCTTGAAATGACGTATCAGGCTTCAAATTCCATGGAAGATAAGATAAAATAAGATTATGAAAGTCAAATATGAATATAACTGTATCTTGGGTGGTCAGGTAAATAAGCTCCTCTTAAAATTAAAACAGAAGCACTTTGAACTGGCAGATAAGCCTTAAAAGCTTCTAGCACGACAGCTTAAAGGTGTTCAGGCATCAAAGTCTATTCATTGTATTAAATCAAAGACAGGTACATTATTAACCAACCCCAAAGATATAAATGGTTGTTTTAAAGAATTTTATAGTGAACTTTATAGTTCCAAATGTTCCCCCTCTCACTCCAATTTAAATGATTTTTTTGATTCTCTTATATTACCCAAACTTACAGATATAGCTAGGAAAGATTTAGATTCCGATTTCACATTGGACGAGATAAAATCTGCCATTAAGTCATTTCCATCTGGTAAAGCAGCAGGACCTGATGGTTTTGGTTGTGAATTTTATAAAAAGTTTTGTGATATTCTTGCTCCTCTTCACTCCACTTCCGGCGGTACTTCCGGTGCTGCACTTGTAATGCTTGATATGAGCCGAGAATTTTAAGCAAAACCATCAAAATAAGGACTTCTGTTGGCTACCAACAAACGTGGGGAATACCCTTACGACCCAGTGCTGACCTGGTGAAGGTTCTGGTAGATCTGGCTCCGTTTCGCCCCGTTTCCGACCTCTAAAGGCTCGCCTCTGATGCTAACCCAGATGCTAACCCAGAGTAACTGCAGCAGTGAGAAGGTATTCTTTACATCTGGCCATCTGGAGCCGAGGAGAGAAGGATTTAAAAGGAGGACGAACCAACCGAGGCGGCGATTGGGAGCTCGGGCGCGGCGTTGGTGAGAGACGGGGGCCACCTGGATCCAGCAGGACAGTGGTCTGAACCGGTGCTCAATTGCGAGGCCCAGCCGAGGAACGACCAGACTGACGGCGGTCGGTGACGGGGCCTAGACGGGGCCCAGCGGAGGAGCCGCCTAGCCAGACGGCGACGAGTGGCTGTGATCGGTGGATTCCGGCTGCGCCGGCGGTGCACGACACAACTGGCCAGGTAGACGGAGGCAGGCGCCGGCGATAGACGGCGGTGATCTGCGGAGCTGAGCAGCGTCACTCGGTGGAGAAGCTGCGCAGGAGCGGCGGGTCCAGTAGTGACCGAGCTAGTTGAGGCCTAGCCGGATTCTCTGCTTATTTCTATCCACAGGTCAGTAAAATGCCACCCAAAAAAGAGGAAATGGAAGAAATTAAAAAAACTCTGAACTTTGTGTTAGATGAACTGGCCAAAGTGACTAGCCAGCAGGACAAAATATTAGACCTAATACAGGAGGTACAAGCCCTACATTCAATAATAAAAGAAAAAGACAAAAAAATTATGGACCTGGAGCAACACGGGCGTCTTTTGGAGCAACGCGTTGAGGATCTTGAACAAGGTTCTCGCATTGATGACATAGTTATAAGTGGACTAGACATCAGATATCAGTCGTACGCCCATGCCGCTATAGGACTGAGTGGTGAACATGCTTCCATAAGTGAATCAATGTCCTTAGAAAACCAAATGCTTCAGTTCCTTAATGATAAAGACATTAAGGTAGAAGCCAATGCGATCTCAGCCTGTTATGCTTTACCGAAGAAAGATAACAAAACAAAGAAATCAATTGTGATGTGCTTTGTGAACAGGAGGGTGAAAAATGACATACTGAGGCAGGCCAAAAAACTAAAGGAAACTCAAGTTTACCTAAATGAACACCTGACAAAAAAAAAACGCTGAATTAGCACGGCAGGCACGGGTGCTAAAGAAACATAATAAGATACAGTCAACCTGGACAAGAAATTGTAGAATTTGGATTAAACTAAATGGAACACCTGAGCAAGCAAAAAGTATAATGATCAGAGATGCTACTGACTTAGATAAATACAAATGAACACTGACTATGAAACACAGAGTGAGGAAACTCAAACTCTAAAAATATGCCACTATGCTGAACATAAACCACAAGAGATGGAGAATGATATTGATCCTGATAACCACTTTTTCAATAATATTCATAACCACTGTGAATATTACACTGAAAAGCAATTCAAAAGTCAAGTGCAATTAGATGGTAAACTGTCAATAATACACTTCAATAGCAGAAGTCTTAACAAAAACTTCTCACAGATTCAGGACTATTTAAAACAGCTAAACAGAAAATTCACAGCTATAGCAGTCTCTGAAACCTGGCTTAATGCAGACCAGGCTCCCCTGATGGCAATAGAGGGATATCAGATGTTTAACATTAACAGATCTCAAAAAAAGGGTGGTGGTGTTGCACTGTATATTGATGACCTATATAGATGTAAGCTTGTAAATGAAATGTCCTTAGCACTACCAGGGATTCTGGAATGTGTTACTGTTGAGATTGACCTAGACAAAACAAAAAATCTAATCATAAGCTGCATATACAGAACGCCGGGAACTTGCATTGAGACATTCAGAGATAAATTAGTCGAGCTGTACAATAATATTACTAGTAAGAAAATGGTAGCAATTTGTGGAGATTTCAATATTGACCTACTTAATCCACATCAACAAAATGTAGTTACAGAGTTCATGAACTCTATGTACAGCATGAGTCTATATCCCACAATAACACATCCCAGTAGAATCACAGCTCACTCTGCTACACTTATTGACAACCTGTTTGTCAATGTTCTCGACAAGAAAATAGAAAGTGGATTATTGATAAATGATATAAGCGACCACTTGCCAATCTTTGCACTTATCCATGGCCACACGGGGCCCAACCCAGAAAAAATCTCAAAATCGTTCAGACACAAATCACCAAACGCAATCAGTTCTTTTAAAGAGGACTTGCTGAAGCAAGACTGGACAGAAGTCTATGTATCAGATGTAAATGAAGCCTATGACACATTTACAAACATTGTAACCACTCTTTATGAAAAAAACTGCCCATTAGTTAAAAAAAAGCTTAAACACAAATTTACTGACAAACCATGGCTAACCAAAGGACTACAAAAGGCGTGTAAAAAGAAAAATTTATTATATAAAGCTTTCATAAAGAAAAGGACAAAAGAAGCAGAGCAGCGGTATAAAACATACAAAAATAAGTTAACATATATAATAAGATGTAGTAAAAGAGACTATTACAGTAAAGAACTGGAAAAAAACAAAGACAATATTAAAAATACATGGACAATAATCAACAGTATCCTTGGAAATAAAAGCAGAAATACCAGCTACCCAACTAACACTTCAAAAAATAATAAATCGACTCCGAATGTGAATATAGCTTCACCTGCAGATGAATTTAATAATTTTTTTGTTAACATTGGACCTAAACTGGCCCGAGAAATACCCACTACGGTGCCAACAGGTGATTCAATATGCAATAACACTGCTGTAAAAGACACCATCTTCATAAAGAACACAGACGAAAGAGAGGTCATTGAAATTGTTAAATCGTTCAAAAGTAAAACATCTACTGACTGCGATGGTATTGATATGCTACTAGTCAAAACTGTTATCGAATGCATAGTGAAACCACTGACGTATATCTGTAACCTGTCTCTCCAATCAGGTATATTTCCCAATGCAATGAAAATAGCTAAAGTAATTCCGATTTACAAGACAGGCGACAGAGGGGAACTCTCCAACTACAGACCAATTTCACTATTACCGCAATTTTCCAAGATACTTGAAAAAATATTCTATGAGAGAATTGACAACTTCATACTGAAGAATGATTTATTGTGTGAGCAGCAATATGGGTTCAGACACAAAAGGACAACAGCATATGCCTTAATGGAATTTACAGAAAAAATATCAACAGCCATTGAAAATAAAGAGTATTCAGTTGGAGTATTCCTGGATCTTAAAAAAGCATTTGATACAGTAGATCACAATCTATTGTTAAAGAAACTACAAAATTGTGGTATCAGAGGGGTAGCACTGTCCTGGTTAAGAAGTTACTTAAAGAATAGATATCAGTTTGTATGTGTTAACAACAAAAACTCAGAGCTACTGAAGGTCACCTGTGGAGTCCCACAGGGTTCAGTTTTGGGACCATTATTATTCAATATGTATATAAATGATATATGTAAAGTTTCAGAAAAAATGGACTTAATATTGTTTGCTGATGACACTAACCTGCTATGCAGTGGAAACAACTTGGAACAACTTCTGGATACACTCGGAAAGGAATTAGGAAAGCTGAAACTGTGGTTTGATTCAAACAAATTAACGCTCAATTTAAGCAAGACAAAATTTATAGTCTTTAACAACCATCACAACTACCCAGTACCCAAACTCAGTGTAAATGGTGTAGAGATTGAAAGGGTATCCGAAACTAAATTCCTTGGAGTAATAATTGATAACAAACTGTGTTGGAAGCCACATATTAATTATATAAAAGGTAAAGTATCCAAATCAATTGCAATATTACACAGAGTGAAAAATTTGCTGAATCAACCCACACTATACACCTTGTATCATTCATTAATACTCCCATACATGACATATTGTAATGAAGTATGGGGAAATACATATAAAACAAACATATATCCACTCTTTATGCTTCAAAAGAGAGCTATTAGAATAATCAACAAAGCAGCTTACAGGGAACCAACAAACCCACTTTTTCTTAAACAAAAAACTCTCAAGTTGAAAGATCTGGTTGACTTTAAAACCGCAATAATAATGTTCAAAGTGAAGAATCTATCACTGCCCGCAAATATCCAAAAGTTGTTCCAAACAAGGGAGAAACGATATCACTTCAGAGGAACATGTATATTTCAAAAGCCTACAGTGAGAACAACTACCAAGCAACACTGTATTTCAGTGCAAGGTGTCAGATTATGGAACGATTTTGGACCTGAATTAAAATCATGTACAAAGCTTGGACAATTTAAACAAAAACTAAAGGAAGAAATACTCCAAACATATTTACAAGACGACATGTAAACTCACATAAGGATTGACATTTCCAGCCTGTGTTGTGTTATAGCTTAGTTTTTCTTTTTTCTCTGTGACACTATGTCTTAGATTTGTTTTTGAATAGTAACCGCTTAACTTAGACTAGCTCAGTTTTCTTTTTCTCTCAGTCATATTTTGTCTTAGCCTTGTTTTAAATTGTAATCGCTCTTGTCTTGTTTTCTCTTTTTTCTCCTTTGAATTCTTGGATGGAATATGGGTGGGCAATATAAGCTGCGGCTTCAGCCATCACCCATTTCGGATAACTCACGTGGAATTGTATAGTAGAAGGAGTCTTTGTCTAATTTGACCTTGTTGTTATATTATACAGTTTCTTTTAACCTGTAATGTACTATCCGAAATAAAATCCGAATAAACTTAGAATGACATATGAGTCAAAGGCAAACAAGACCCTACCTAAAACATTAAATGAGGCCAACATCATATTAATCTTAAAGAAAGGGAAAGACGAAACGGACCCAGCCAGTTACAGACCCATTTCACTTCAGAATTTTGATAGGAAGGTAATTACTAAATTGCCGACTATTTGGCTAAATAAATATCTTTCTGTGGTGCACATATGTAGTTTCACGGGCTCACATGTATATGACTGTTCGTATGCTCTCATGTGTATTCGTGTGTGCTTATTTTGGCTTCACGTCTGAAGAGGAACAAAAGGTCTGGACCTCCTAGGGAGATGAGGAGGATGTGAGAGTTGGCCTTTTGATATGCAAAGAGATGGACATGAAGGATTTCCTGACCACCCAGGTTTGGGTGAAGGAGATAGGAACTGCAGGGGTGATGCATTGTGTTTGGGATTTAAAGACAATGGGGATTTTGTGCTTTGATGTCAGGGGTATAAGACTGGCAGATGTTGGGGGTTCTGCCTCTTTTCTGTATTTGAATGTTGGAGAGTGTGTTGAGAATAAAATGGAACTTGAGAAATAACTCAGCCTCATCCTTTCCACACAATCTCCACACTGGTGGCCTTAAGACGTATTATGGCTGGTGACGATTCTCCTGCACCGGACTAATCAGGAGCCAACCAGTCTAATGCAACTATCACAGTACAGCTACCTGATTTCTGGCAGCATAGCCCGCGCTCCTGGTTTAACGCAATCGAGGCACAGTTCCATCTTTGGAAGGTTTCGGCAGACGCCACGAAATTCTACCATGTGGTTGCAAAGCTGGACAGCCACACAGCCCAGCGAGTAGAGAGCCTGATTAACCACCCGCCAGACGACGACAAGTATGGCGCATTGAAGGCTGCTCTCATCCGTTTTTTCACCCCCTCGCTGGGAGAGCAAGCAGAGAAGCTCCTGGCGTTGACTGAGTGTGAGGTCGACAGTCCTGCAGACCTGATGGCGAAGATGCTGAGTTTGAGAGACTCCGAAGATGATGGTTTTATCTTCGCCCACCTTTTCCTCAGGACACTACCGTCAGCGGTGAGAGTTACCCTGGCCAGTTCACAGCTGCTGGCCCACCGGGACTACCATGAGCTGGGCCAGGAGTGGCAGCGACTCGTCGACGCCCATAGACGACACACAGCCACGACCGCAGCAGCGGAGCTGGGCGCAACATCCGGAGATGGCAGGGGGCCAGAGGCTGCAGCACCGGACTCACCGACGACAGCAGCGGTGGAGGCCAGGAGACACGGAGCGGACGACGTCCTTTGCTTTTACCATCGCCGTTTCGCCGAGAGGGCACGCAAGTGCATTCCACCGTGCCAGTTCAAGCGTTCGGGAAACACCAAGACCGGGAGTCGGTAGCAGCTGCGGCTCTCGGTGAAGAGAACAAGCTGCTCTACCTGAGGGACGCGCGATCGGGGAGACACTTCCTCGTGGACACAGGCTCCCAGCTGAGTTTCATCACACCTTCCTACGCTGACCAGCTGGCACCTTCCAGTGGCCCTGTGGCGTCAGCAGCGAACGTTTCGGTGATTAAGACCTTCGGGGAGAAGACCCTGTCTCTCTCTTTCCATGGCCGTACATTCGAGTGGACTTTCGTCATAGCGGCAGTCAATTTCAACATGTTAGGTGCTGATTTTTTGTGCTCACATGGTTTGTTGGTCGATCTTGTTAACAGACGCCTGGTTAATGCACTCTCTTTTTCTTCTATTCCCTGTACAGCGCAAGTGACTCCGCCAACAGCATAAGCCAACGTCACAGCTGCAGGTGGTAAGTTTCACTCACTCCTCAATCAGTTTCCAGCACTCACGGTGCTAACGTTTTCGGCGACCGTGGCTAAACACGGGGTGGAGCATTTTATTACTACCACCGGGCCACCCGTTTTTGCAAAAGCTCGGCGCTTGGATTCAGCTAAACTGGCCATAGCGCGCGAGGAATTCGCCAACCTAGAAAAATGGGGCATCATCAGAGGTTCAAACAGCCCTTGGGCTTCACCGCTTCACATGGTCCCTAAAACTGATGGCTCGTGGCAGCCGTGCGGTGATTTTCGCAGACTGAACAATGCTATAGCACACGACCGCTACCCAATCCCACATATCCAGGATTTTTCAGTTCATTTGGCGGGGATGCACGTTTTTTCTAAGTTAGACTTGGTGCGCGGTTATCATCAGGTCCCAGCAGGACCCATACCCAAAACAGCTGTAATAACTCCTTTCGGGCTTTTTGAGTTTTTGCGCATGCCGTTTGGGCTTAAAGGCGTAGCGCAGACTTTCCAACGCATGATGGACGCGGTGTTGCACGATCTTCCTTTCGTGTTCGTCTACCTGGACGACATTGTAGTAGCCAGTGCGTCCGAAGACAAACACGAAAACCACCTCACGACAGTTTTCCAGAGGTTGGCAGAGCACGGGCTAATAATTAACCCAGCGAAGTGTCAGTTCGGGGTGGCGCAGATTGATTTTTTGGGGCATCACGTCTCTCCCGAGGGTGCAGTTCCTCTGCCTGACAAGGTGCGCGCGGTGGCAAATTTTCCCCAGCCACAAACGGTCAAAGCGTTACAGGAGTTTTTGGGAATGGTGAATTTTTATAACCGATTCCTTCCCCGCGTGGCGCAGCTCATGCAACCATTGTACGCTGTGCTTAAAAAACAAAAACCCGCAAATAAAATCGAATGGTCCCCTGAGCGGGAGCGCGCATTCTCTGAAGTCAAAACAGCCTTGGCAAACGGTGCGTTGTTAGCACATGCAGTCCCAACGGCCCGCATGGCGCTCACTACTGACGCATCAGAGGTGGCCATAGGGGCGGTTGTCGAACAGTATGTGGCTGGAGCCTGGCAGCCGCTCGCGTTTTTCAGCAGGACTTTGCACGATAGTGAGCGGAAATACAGCGCATTCGACAGGGAGTTGTTAGCCCTCCATTTGGCTGTTCGTCACTTCCAGTTTTGGCTGGAGGGGCGCTGTTTCACCGTGTTCATTGACCACAAGCCGCTGACTTTTGCGATGGCCAAGATTTCAGAACCATGGTCGGGCCGGCAGCAGAGACATCTGGCCGCAATTTCGGAGTTCACTACCGATATCCAGCATGTAGCGGGCAAACTTAATGTGGTGGCAGACTGCCTCTCGCGCCCCGTGGCTGCTCCAGCCCGTGTAGAGGTAGATTTTGCAACTGTTGCCTCGGACCAGGGTAGCTACGCGGAAGCGCGCGCGGCCCCAGTCCGCTTAGGGATATATTACGCAGCCATGGCCGCGGAGCAGGGTGGCGACGCGGACGTGTGCGTGCTCCAGTCTGGACCAACAGGGTTAAGGCTGGAGGGCAGGGTGCTGCAAGACGGTATGCCCCCCCCCCCAATCTGCGATGTTTCCACCGGGAGACCCCGTCCGGTGGTTCCGGCCTCGTGGTGCCGCCACGTTTTTGACTCGGTTCATTCTCTGGCGCACCGGGGGTGCGCACTTCGATCAAAATGGTGGTGGAGAAATTTGTATGGCCGGGCCTGCGTAAGCAGGTTAGACAGTGGGCGGCAGCCTGCATAGCTTGCCAGCGGTCCAAAGTGCATAGACACACTAGAGTTCCTTTGGAGCCGTTTCATATTCCAGCTAAAAGGTTTGATCATGTCCACGTGGACCTCGTAGGCCCCCTACCACCCTTGCAGGGCTGCACACATCTTCTGACAATGGTCGACCGCACCACGCGCTGGCCGGAAGTGGTTCCCCTGTCGTCAACTACAGCCGAGGAGGTGGCGCGCGCTTTTTTAACTGCATGGGTAGCGCGTTTTGGAGTTCCGTCGGATATTACGTCTGACAGAGGCTCACAATTTGTTTCCGAACTTTGGTCAGCGATGGCCCGCAGCCTGGGGGCAATGATCCACCGCACGACCGCGTATCACCCGCAGGCTAATGGGTTATGTGAACGTTTTCACAGGTCGCTGAAGGCGGCTCTCAGAGCGTCACTTACGGATGCAAATTGGGTTGACAAACTGCCATGGGTTTTATTGGGGTTGCGTTCTGCACCTAAAGAGGATTTAGACGCCTCCCCAGCGGAGCTAGTGTTTGCACAGCCACTTCGGCTGCCCGGAGAATTTCTCCCTGACAACCCAGCGCCAGAGTTCTCCTCGGCTCAGCGTTTGCAGGATAGCATGGGCCCGAGTGCCCTACCCGGCCCCGTTCACCACAGTTTTCCATGTGTTTTTGTGCCTAAAGCTTTAAAAAATGCGGAGTTTGTTTTTGTCAGGCATGATGCCCACCGCACAGCCCTGTGCCTGCCATACGATGGACCATTCAGGGTGCTGGAAACAGGTGATAAGCATTTTTTGCTAGATTTGGGGGGGCAGAAAGGAGATGATTGGCATAGACAGACTCAAACCTGCTTTTGTGATGGCTGACGAAACTGTGCAGTTGGCGAGAGCCCCGCGAAGGGGTAGACCCCCTAGGGAGCATTCCCCAGTACACCCACAGAGATGTTCTAACAGTTTTAATCCCCAGACAGCAGCTCCACAGCAGGAGGACGCCACGGAAGAGGTTAAGCCCGCCTGCAGCAGATACGGCAGACGGTTGAGACCAAGACAGCATGTGGACTGATGTGTGGTGATTTTATTATGACATGTAATCTGTGTTTGGTTGTTCCCTCTTAGACATTTGGTGGGGGGGTTATATGTGGTGCACATATGTAGTTTCACAGGCTCACATGTATATGACTGTTCGTATGCTCTCATGTGTATTCCTGTGTGCTTATTTTGGCTTCACGTCTGAAGAGGAACAAAAGGTCTGGACCTCCTAGGGAGATGAGGAGGATGTGAGAGTTGGCCTTTTGATATGCAAAGAGATGGACATGAAGGATTTCCTGACCACCCAGGTTTGGGTGAAGGAGATAGGAACTGCAGGGGTGATGGATTGTGTTTGGGATTTAAAGACAATGGGGATTTTGTGCTTTGATGTCAGGGGTATAAGACTGGCAGATGTTGGGGGTTCTGCCTCTTTTCTGTATTTGAATGTTGGAGAGTGTGTTGAGAATAAAATGGAACTTGAGAAATAACTCAGCCTCATCCTTTCCACACAATCTCCACATTTCATCAATTATCCATCCTGATCAAACAGGGTTAATCCCGGGCAGATTTTCATTTTTTCATGTAAGACAACTTCTTAACACCATTTATGCTGATCACAGTAAAGTTAAAGGAGCAGCAATTTTTTCACTGCATGCACAAAAAGCTTTTGATCAGGTTGAGTGGACCTATATGTTAGAGTCATTAACGAGATTCGGGTTCGGTGACTCTTTTATAGCTTGGGTGAAATTGATATATGGCAATCCAATGTGTTCTGTGTTAACAAACGGTGACAGGTCAACTCCATTCTTTCTACACCGTTCACTTCAGCAGGGCTGCCCTTTATCACCAGCCCTTTTTTGCAGTTGTGCTTGAACCCCTCGCTTTAAGTATAAGAAATAATCCGAACATTGTAGGCCTGAAGGTTAGAGGAGTTGAATCCCTCATCAGTTTGTATGCGGACGACGTGATATTATACTTAGACAATTCAGAAAAATCAATTTCCTCTCTCCAGGACCTGATTATTTCTTTCGGTAGACTGTCAGGCTACACTATAAACTGGTCCAAGAGTGAATTTATGCCTCTTTCAGATGTTTTTACACCAGGTTTTCTTAAAAATTCACCTTTTAGAATAGTTAATGATCATATTAAATACATTGGCCTAATTATACCTTAAAATCCTAAATTGATATTTGAATTAAATTTTGGTGAGTTTATTGCAGACCTCAAGCAACATGTAGACAATTGGAAAATCCTACCTTTGTCTATGATTGGTCAAATAAACTCAATCAAGATGGTCTCTCTTCCTAGATTTCTCTATCTCTGTCAAAACCTTCCTATATTTCTTACATCAGCATTTTTAAAGGAATTGGATACAATTATCTTATTGTATGTTTGGAACTATAAAAATCATTGGATTTCTAAATCCCACTTGCAAAAGCCTAAACTGGAAGGTGGGCTGGGCCTGCCATCGTTCAAGCATTATTACTGGGCCGCCAATGTCAGATCATTAATGTTTTGGTCACATGCTGCCGTGGATAATGTGGCATTTGAGACCCTCTTGTGGTTGCACATAGAATCTGACTCTGTCACTAACTCTTCTTTGCCCGCCCTGCTGTTCAATAAATTGGATGACTTGAAAATTCTGAAATGTTTAAGCTTTACAATAAGAAATTCGGTTAAAATTTTAAATCAGGTACGGGCATTCTTGCATTTACCAGAGACCTCAGCAGATACACCAATTTGCTATAACCATTCATTTTTACCCCCGTGGTCAGATAAAACTTTCCATGTCTGGAGGGAAAGGGGTTTGGTATCCATTGGGGACTTGTATATTTATTTATTTAGCGAATGCAAAGTCCTTAAGCCAAGCAATTGCCTCCTGGTTTGCTGTATGGAGGGTGTGTAATCCTCCTTCCAGTCTTTGGAGCGGGCAAACCTCTATGATGTGTTCCATTGTTTGCTCCTCTCCACATGCGTACAATGGGCTAGGGCTACTGCCCCATCTGTGAAGGCTGGCCAAGCAGGGGCCATGTCCAGTCCTGAAGCGATTGAGTGTAGACCACTGTCTCCTTGGGAGGTTGGTGCCCGGGACCTGTTGGTTGGGGTTTATCACCAGCTGTTTGTTTGGGACCTCCTTGGTCTCCCATTCCTCTTGCCAAGCTGTCTGGATGGTAAAGTCAGCTGGGGGAGGGTTTTTCCAAATCGGCCGTCTGGATGAAAGTCGGGCAGTGGGTGGGGTGTAGATATCTGCATGGATTGGCAAGTGAGGAAAATCTTTAACTTTTTGGAGCATCCTTTGAGTTAATGCTGCTCGCCGGATGTGTGGAGGGGCTATGTTTGACAGTACAGAGAGCCAGGGGAATAAGGGGAATATATTAAGGGGAATTTAACATCATTTAATTTGCTTAGAGAAAAATTTGGTCTTCCTCATTCACATTTTTTTCGATATCTACAAATCAGACATTATGTTCAATCCATAGTTAATGAATCTGGTGCAGTTCCGGGAGAACATGTCTTCTTTGATCTTATTAAGAACCCCCCTTGCTCCAGGCACCTAGTCTCTAAATTTGTGAACATGTTTGACAGTGTTTTCACTGCCTCTTCCGAGACGATCAGGACAGCTTGGGAGGAGGAGTTGGGAGTTGAATTGTCTGGAGGAATTTGGGACAGAAGTCTGTCAGCAGTTAAGGATTGCTCGGTCAATAGTAGACACCAGCTGACACAATATAAAGTGGTTCACCGCCTTCGTTATTCAAAGCACCGACTGCATAAGATTTATCCTTCTATTTCATCAATGTGTGACAGATGTCAAATGTCAGTGAGTACATTGTCCCATGCTTTTTGGTTCTGTCCCTTGCTTTTTGACTTATGGTCTAGAGTGTTTGATTGGTATTCTACGGCTTATCAAATCACTCTTCCCCTGGATGCAATTCTCGCTATCTTCGGCTGTTCCCAACTTACTCAATGTTTTTGCAAATATATACAACAGTCATTGATGTTGGGCATGACTGTTGCCAAGAGACTTATTTTGAAGGAGTGGAAAGCCACTTCCTCTCCATCTTTTCGTCAATGGTTGATGGACATGATGAACGTTATACAGATGGAAAGATTCAGGTAAATAAGAAACAACTCATTGCAAAAATTATCTGATATTTGAGGTCCCTTTATCACTCACTTTGATAATTGCAAGGCCTAAAGGTTTGAGTTAAGTCAATGTTAATGAATTGGCACCTATGGCCACCTGGTGACAAAACAGTGCAACTTTGGCAGATTTACTATATATACATGTAATTTGTATATGTGTATGTGTATATATATATATATATTGTGGAAGATGTGAAAATGACGAGGCAGCATTCTTTCTCAGAGTCAGCTTTATTCACATCTCCATCATTTCAACAGCAGAAAAAAGAGAGAGCATGAAACAGTAACTCTCGTCCTTATATATCAGGGACTTCACACCTCATAGATCACATGTCCCACAGACCACCTTGCATAATAAAGACAGTCACAATGCATTTCACCACCTGACATAATAAAGACATTCACAATGCATTTCCCTCCATGATATCACTTCAACTGTCTCCCACGCATCCTTTAATCGACCCCCCACAGTCTCCAGCCTTGCATAACAAGGCTAAGCTTCCTGCCTTTGTTCTGACCTGAAATGCGAGTCACAGAACCGGTCCAACAGGTCCATTGAGTGTTCACCACACAAGCCCCCCCAGCATTTTAGAAAAACAGAACAACAAGAAAATAACCACATGCATGCTGTGATAGCATCAATACACATCAGTCCACATGCTGGATAGGCTTCAGCCTCCTGCCGAATCTGCTGTAGCTGGGGTTCACCGTCTCTGCGGCGCTGTCCTGCTGGGGATTTGCCGTCTGGGGGCGGAAACCCTTCGTCGGTCTCTGCGGGTGTTCTGGGGAAACATTACTTTGGGAAACATTACTGTGTGAAACCCTCCGTGGTGGTCTACCTCGCCGCGGGGCCCTTGCCAACAGCACTTCCTCCTCTGCCACCACAAAAGCGGGTTTAAGTCTGTCTATGCCAATTTTCTCTTTCCTACCCCCCAAATCTAGCAAAAACTGCTTGTCCCCCGTTTCTAGCACTCTGAATGGTCCGTCATAAGGCGGTCGCAGCGGGATTCGATGCGCATCGTGTCTTACAAAAACAAACTCTGCGTTCTTCAAAGTTTTAGGCACAAAAACGTGCGGAAAACTGTGGTGCGCGGGGCCGGGCAGCGTGCTTGATTCTATGTTACTCCGCAACAGCTGAGACGGGGAGGCGTTTGGTGCAGGGTTATCTGGGAGAAACTCCCCAGGCAGCCGGAGTGGCTGCGCAAACATGAGCTCCACTGGGGAGGCTTCTAGATCCTCTTTAGGTGCAGAACGCAACCCCAATAACACCCATGTTAACTTGTCAACCCAATTTGTATCCGTCAGTGACGCTCTGAGAGCCGCTTTCAATGACCTATAAAAACGTTTGCATAACCCGTTAGCCTGCGGATTGTACGCGGTTGTGCGGTGAATTGTGAAAGCCAGGCTGTGGGCCATTGTCGACCAAAGCTCGGAAACAAATTGAGGGCCTCTGTCGGACGTAATGTCCGACGGAACGCTGAAGCGCGCCACCCAAGCTGTTAAAAACGCACGCGCCACTTCCTCGGCCGTGGTTGATGCCAGTGGGACCACTTCAGGCCAGCGCGTGGTGCGGTCCACCATTGTCAGAAGATGTGTGCACCCCTGTGACAGCAGGAGGGGTCCAACGAGGTCCACATGAACGTGATCGAACCTCTTGGCCGGAATGTGAAACGGTTCCAAAGGAGCTCTCGTGTGCCTGTGTACTTTGGCTCGTTGACACGCCGTGCAGGCTGCTGCCCACTCTTTGACCTGTTTGCGGAGGCTCGGCCAAACAAATTTCTCTCCCACCATTTTGACTGACGCGCGCACTCCAGGGTGCGCCAAAGAATGAACCGAGTCAAAAACGCGGCGGCACCACGCGGCCGGTACTACTGGACGCGGCCATCCAGTGGAGACATCACAGATTAGGGGGGGCATACCGTCTTGCAGCACCCTGCTCTCCAGCCTTAACCCTGTTGGTCCAGACTGGAGCGCGCGCACGTCCGCATCATTGACCTGCTCTGCGGCCATGGCTGCATAATCTAACCCTACGCTGACTGGGGCTGCCACAGCGCGCGAGAAGCAATCTGCCACTACATTGAGTTTGCC
Source organism: Pholidichthys leucotaenia (assembly GCA_020510985.1). Taxonomy (NCBI): domain Eukaryota; kingdom Metazoa; phylum Chordata; class Actinopteri; order Cichliformes; family Pholidichthyidae; genus Pholidichthys; species Pholidichthys leucotaenia. The sequence goes on from CM035841.1 coordinate 71,201,040, forward strand.
TGCCACATGCTGAATATCAGTGGTAAACTCTGATATCGCGGCCAGCTGTCTCTGCTGCCGGCCTGACCACGGTTCCAAGACCTTGGCCATCACGAATGTTAGCGGTTTGTGATCAATGAACGCGGTGAAAGCGCGTCCTTCCAGCCAGAACTGAAAGTGGCGGATGGCCAAAGGGAGAGCGAGCAGCTCCCTGTTGAACGCGCTGTATTTACGTTCGCTATCGCGCAAGGTCCTGCTGAAAAATGCGAGGGGTTGCCAAACCCCGGCTACATGTTGCTCCACAACCGCCCCTATGGCCATATCTGACACGTCAGTGGTGAGCGCTATGCGGGCCGTTGGGTCTGGGTGTGCCAACAACGCAGCCTTTGCCAAGGCTGCTTTCACCTCCAAGAACGCTTGGTCTCGCTCCAGGGACCACTCAATCTTATCCGCGGGTTTCTTTTTTTTGAGCGCGGCATACAGCGGCTGCATGAGCTGCGCCGCGCGGGGGAGAAAATGGTTATAAAAATTCACCATTCCCAAAAACTCCTGCAACGCCCTGACTGTCTGCGGCCGGGGAAAATCTGCCACAGCACGCACTTTGTCAGGCAGCGGAACTGCTCCTTCGGGGGAGACGCGGTGTCCTAAAAAAATCAATCTGTGCCACCCCGAACTGACACCTCACTGGGTTGATTATTAACCCGTGATCTCCCAACCTTCGGAAAACTGTGGCCAGGTGTTTTTCGTGTTCGTCTTTGGACGCGCTGGCTACTAAAATATCGTCCAGGTAGACGAACATGAAAGGGAGATTGCGAAGCACCCCGTCCATCATACGTTGGAACATCTGAGCAGCTCCTTAAAGTCCGAATGGCATGCTTAAAAACTCGAATAAACCAAACGGAGTTATTACCGCTGTTTTGGGTATGTCCTCAGCGCGCACTGGGACTTGGTGGTAACCCCGGACCAAGTCTATTTTAGAAAAAATGCGCGCCCCTGCCAAATGAACCGAGAAATTTGGGATATGTGGGATTGGGTAGAGGTCATGCGCTGTAGCATTGTTTAACCTGCGAAAATCCCCGCAAGGGCACCATGATCTGTCAGCTTTCGGGACCATATGTAGGGGGGAAGCCCACGGGCTGTTTGAACGTTGGATAATGCCCAACTTCTCCAGGTTGGCGAACTATTCACGTGCTATGGCCAGCTTAACTGCGTCCAAGCGCTGAGCTTTTGCAAAAACGGGCAGTCTGGTAGTGGTAATAAAATGCTCCACCCTGTGCTTAGCGACTGTTGCTGAAAATGTGGGAACCGTGAGTGCTGTGAATTGAGTGAGCAGTGTGTGGAACTTACCGCCTGCTGTTGTGACGTTGGCTTGTGCTGTAGGCGGGGCCACCCGCGCTGCACAGGGGACAGAATCAAAAGAAAATGAATTAACCAAGCGCCTGTTAGTGAGATCAACCAACAACCCATGTGAGCACAAAAAATCCGCCCCCAGCATATTGAAATTTACTGTTGCTACAACAAAAGTCCACTCATATGCACGGCTGTTTAGAGACAGAAGCAGAGTCTTCTCACCAAAGGTTTTAATCTCTGAGCCGTTCGCCGCTGTCACCAGGGGACCTCCGGAACCCGCCAGTCTGTCCGCGTAGGAAGGAGTGATGAAACTCAACTGGGAGCCTGTGTCGATGAGAAACTGCCTCCCGGAGCGTGCGTCCGACAAGTAGAGCAGCTTGTTCTCTTCCCCGAGGGCCGCGGCTGCTACCGACCCGCGGTTTTGGTGTTTCCCGAACGCCCAAACTGGCACGGCGGTACACACTTGCGTGCCCTCTCTGCGAAGCGGCGATGGTAGAAACAAAAGACGTCCGGTCCACACTCCCTGGCCCTTGCCGCCGCCGTCATCGGTGAGTCTGGCACCGCTGTCTCTGGCCTCCTGTCGTCTGCGGTCGTCGCGCCGAGTTCCGCTGCAGCAGCCGTGGCTGCGCGCCGCTTGGTGGCATTGACAATCCGCTGCGCCTCTCGGCCCAGCGCGCGGTAGTCCTGTAGGGCCAACAGTGGCGAACTGGCCAGAGCCGCTCTCGCTGCTGACGGTAGAGTCCTGAGGAAGAGGTGGGTGAAAATGAAGTGATCATCGTCAGAGTCTTTCAACCTCAACAACTTCTCCATCAGGCTTGCGGGCATGTCGTTTTCCCCCTCCGTCAGCGCCAGGAGTCTCTCTGCTCGCTCCTCTCCCGAGGGGGTGAATTGTTGGATGAGTGTAGCCTTCAAGGCGCCATATTTGTCGCTCTTCGGCGGCTGGTCAATCAGGCTCTCCACATGCTGGGCCGTGTTGTTGTCCAGCTTTGCGACTACATGGTAGAATTTCGCGACATCTACCGATATCCCCCGGAGGTTGAACTGCGCCTCAACTGCGTTGAACCAGGAGCGCGGATTGTTCTGCCAGAAGTCCGGTAGCTGGACTGTAGCGGCGTTCACTTGGCTGGGGGTTCCTGACGCGGCTGGCCCGGGGGAATTTCTTTCTTCCATGATACGTCTCAGGGTCACCAGTGTGGAAGATGGGAAAATGACGAGGCAGCGTTCTTTCTCAGAGTCAGCTTTATTCACATCTCCATCATTTCAACAGCAGAAAAAAGAGAGAGCATGAAACAGTAACTCTCGTCCTTAAATATCAGGGACATCACACCTCATAGATCACATGTCCCACAGACCACCTTGCATAATAAAGACAGTCACAATGCATTTCACCACCTGACATAATAAAGACAGTCACAATGCATTTCCCTCCATGATATCACTTCCACTGTCTCCCGCGCATCCTTTAATCGACCCCCCACAGTCTCCAGCCTTGCATAACAAGGCTAAGCTTCCTGCCTTTGTTCTGACCTGAAATGCGAGTCACAGAACCGGTCCAACAGGTCCATTGAGTGTTCACCACAATATATACATATGTGTAAACATTTTTTTTCTTTTTTTTGGTTACTGGTTTCAGTATGTGTCTGTTTTTGTTTTTGTATGTTTGTGTGTTTATATATGAACCTGTTAAAATATGTCAATAAAATATTTTAACCCCTTGCACTCCGGTCAATTTCCCAAAAAACGCCAAAAAATAATGTGCCCAAAGTAAATCAAAAGCTGTTCTTCAACCCTTTGCAGCATCTTCATGGGGTTGGTCTCATTTAAAAGAAAACACTTTGATTTTTTTGTCAAAACAGTCATAAGCTCTCTAAGTGCTCCGGCCACTGAGTTACAGTCATCTAAACCTACTGAACTTGAAGAAAATAAATTTGGCCTGGGTGTTTTTTTGGATACAAATGCTTGCAAATAAACACAGCTTCAGATCTGGGCTGGCAAATGCAACAGAAATGTAGAACCAAGTGTTATCCAGCTGAGGTCAAAATTTTGTAACAATACCACAAAAAATGAATATATTACATAGCTTTTTTCTCAGGTAGTTCCCAGGCGTTTTTGAACTGTGCCAAATTGTGCCAAATGGCACAGTTTGGAAAAACGTCTGTAACTTTTGAATGATTCAATATAGAAGCTTGATCTTGGGCTCTAATGAAAGGTGACACTCAAGGCTGTGTGTGTGTGTGGGGGGGGGGGTTGCCCCCCCCCGTTACAGAGGATGGACATCGGCCATCGCTACATGACAGAATAGTCATGTGGAGATGTGGCGACCGTGGCGCAGTCACCGCGGCTCCTCCCCCTCGCTACAGAAGAGTAGCGGGGGCGGGGGGGTCACGGTCCGGATGCGGCGCACGAACCATGTACCGCGGCGCACAGACTTCGGACTTCGTGCGACGCACAGTTGTAATTTACCGATCGGTCAAAAGTCATTTTTGATTACAATTTTCAGGGATAAAGAATAATTTAGCTTATAACACTTACCTCTTCACAGCAGCAGTGTCCTGGCAAACTTCTCTTCCTCATTGTCAGACGAACACGACGCTGTTCAGCTTGTTACGGACTCGTGGTTCTGGTCTCGCGACCCGGTCAAAACATAATTCCATTATTGCGGTTTTGCGCTTCCATGATTGCGGTTTTGGCGAATGATTTACGACCTTCGTCGTCGGCCTCCGTTGGTCTATGATGACCATGGAAGAGAATCCTAAACGTCTATTCTGCTGGAATAAAAAAAAAAAAAAAGCACCGCCTGTGGCTGAACAGGCTGATGCGCGAATGGCAGTCCCTGTCACACAGGTCGCACTTGTGGGTGGTCTCTGTGCTGCTGGGTCTGTGACGGTTCTTCCTGCGGGTCCTTTTTTCATCTGCAGCAGTCAGTCTCTCTTCACCCAGCCTTACACAAAACAGCTTTCGAACTTCTGTGCTTCAATTGGCTCGCTGCATTGGCAGCGTTGGTAGGCGGGTCCTTCTTGCTAGGTTTTCAGTCATTGGTTCTTCAAGGTTTCAGAAACCCAGTTCAAGGCTGTACTCTAAATAATGAATTATCCATACTCTAAATAATGAATTAATTAAGCTAAAAAAATGGATGGATTGTAATAAATTATCACTAAATATAGATAAAATGAAGGTAATGATATTTGGTAATTGTAAAAATAAAGAAGATATACACATTCATATAGATAATGTAGTTATTGAAAAAGTTAAGGAGATCAAGTTTTTGGGTGTAATACTGGATGATAAAATTAATTGGAAACCACATGTCAGATACATACAAAATAAAGTTGCAAAAAATATTGCAATTATAAATAAAATTAAGCAGGTCCTAGATTATAAATCACTTCATATTTTGTACTGTTCATTAGTACTTCCATACTTGACTTATTGTATAGAGGTTTGGGGTAACAGTTATAAATGTAAACTTAATTCATTGTTAATATTACAAAAAAGGGCAGTCCGTGTTATACACAAAGTTGGGTACCCCGAGCATACTAATTTATTGTTTTTACATTCGAAGTTATTGAAATTATGGGATCTGGTTCATTATTACACAGCACAATTAATGTTTAAAGTTAGTGAAAACCTCTTGCCACACAATATACAAAATCTTTTCAGGGAGAGAGAAGGGAAATATAATTTACAGGGGAATACAAAATTTAAAATGCACTTAGTAAGATCTACACAGAAGAGTTTTTGTGTGCCTGTGTGTGGGGTAAAATTGTGGAATGGGTTGGGGAGAAACACAGGCAATGTCCAAACATCCACATATTTAAATCAACATATAAAGAAATGATTTTTGAACAGTATGAGAATGAAGGGCAGTGATGTTACATTGTGTCTTCATTGAGGGAAGGTTGTTATTGTATTATGGTGATTGTGAAGGTGATGGTGTTATCTGTGTTTGTATTGAACATGTCAGAAGTGTATGTTTATTGTTGTTGTAATATTGTTGGATGTTGGTATTGTTGTCAATATGGACTGCCATTGTTGTGTCATTTTTGTTGTATAATTTGACTATGGGTGTATTATGGTGAATGTGGTTGTGGGATAATGATGATTATAAGTAATACTGTAATTTGTTGGGTATGGAAAAGGGGTGGGACTATATAAGCGTTGGCTTCTTCCCACTCCTTTTGAACATTTTATTGTTGGTTTGTTTGGGTTTTTTTGTTGTGTTTTGAACTCTCTTCTTTCTTTTTTTTAAGAATGTTCAAATAAAAATCAATGTCAAAAGGCTCTTATTAGTCGAATGAGAGGTCAATCATATCTGATCTGTTCGCAGCTGTGTCTGTAGTGGAAGAACGGAAATGCAGCTTTTTTTTTTCAGTGCGCTCTTGGCGCAGCGAACTCGTGCGCTCTAGGACGCAGAGACGTGCCCATCCGCGGTACACAGGAGTGCAACAGGTTAAATAATGGACACCCTTTTAAAACTGCATTGTGTGTTTACTTGGGTTATCTTTGTCTAATATTTAAATTTGCTTGATGAGCTGAAACATTTAGGTCTGACAAATATACAAAAAAAAAAAAAGAGAAATCAGGAAGGGGCAAACACTTTTTCACACCATTGTATGTACATAAGAGTGCGGAGTGCAGAACACATGATTGAGTGAAATGGCCCAATGATTATGGAAAATATGTACAGTAATGATTTCATGGATGGGTCAGTATACATGAAAGTGAGGAGCGCAAAGGAAGGTGAGTTATAGTGATAATTGAAAGGTCTTCAGTTCTGTACATGTGAGGGTTCAGAGGGAGGGGGGTGGGGGGGTGGGGCATCTGACTGTTTGCAGTTTGGATGGCCAAGGGGAAAATACTGTTTGTCAGTCTGGAGGTGTAGGACCTAATCAATCTGAACCTTCATCCAGAGGGAAGCAGGTCAAACAGGTGGTGGACGGGATGTGAGGGGTCTCCTGTGAGGGCCTTGATCCTTCTGAGACAGGAGGATCTGGAGATGAGATGGAGATAGAGATTCCAGGGAGGGCAGAAGGCTGACGATAATTTTTTGGGTGGCGTTGATGACGCTCTGCACAGCCTTCCTGTTCTTGGCTGTGGAGCCGTCTTACCACACACCTAGACAGTAGGTGAGTACGCTCTCCACTGAGCAATGATAGAAGGCCAGCAGCAGCTTCTGGCCCAGGTTGTTCTTCCTCAGGACACGGAGAAAGTGCAGCCGCTGCTGGGCTTTCTTCACCAGGGCCTTGGTGTTGACAGTCCAGGAGAGGTCAGAGGAGATGTGGGTTCCCAGGACCCTAAAGGTGGGGATGTTTTCCACACGGTCACCATTTATGGGGAAGGGGTGGGGGTGGGAGTTCCTTTCTATTCTTCCTGAAGTCCAGAATTAGTTCTTTTGTTTTTTGGACATTCAGTTTCAGGTTGTTTGCTTGGCACCACAGCTGTAAACACCATGAAGAGAGAGAGAAATGGCATTTCAATTCTACTGTATGTCCTGTACGTATAGAAGTATTGACAAATAAAAATCCTTGAATCTTTGGTGCAAACACTGACTGGTATTTGGAACTGTTCATAATTCCCTCCACCTTGATTAAGGCCCCAGTTCCAGCTGAAGAAAAACAGCCCCAAAGTATGATGCTGCCACCACCGTGCTTCACTGTAGGTATGGTGTTCTTTTGGTGATGAGCAGTGTTGTGTTTGCGCTAAATGTGTTATATTTACATTCACATACAGAAAATCTTTTCTAACTTGAAAGGTTTAGGAGTGAAGTGCACAACCCCTTGTCACAGCTAAATCACATTAAACTTAATGACAGAAAGTTTTTTTTTTACTATATATTTTCATTTCAGATAATTCTACCTAATATTGCAAAATAATCCAGTATATTCAAGAGTTGATAATTCAGTAATCAATCCACTGAAGCTATAGTATAAGGTAAGACTACACAGCTAGGTATTCATAATTACACGGCAGTTTTCATCAGTTCAGGTTCAGGTTCCTTTATTTGTACCCGTAGGTAGATTTGTTTTGCAGTCTGGTGACATCCATATTTACAAGCCAAAAATTACATTCAACATAGACACAAACACAGGCACACATGAAGCTGACTATAAACATGATAAAAATACTCAAGGCTCCATCAATCAGGGTATAAAAAGACAAAGAGATGGGAGAAAAACCAGAGGTAAGAGAGAAGGGTCATATTAAAAAGTTAAAAACTAGTCAAAGAGGTTAAAAACTCAAAGGTCTAAAACCCAATAAAATATTTAGAACCCAAATAACATCCTACAAAAATAAGTAAATATAAAATGGAGTTAATAAATAGGTACCTAAATTATGTGCAATATAATGTTACAACTTGTTCAACTCTTTGACAGCAGCAGGAACAAAGCTGTTTTTGTAGCGCTGGGTTTTACTTTTTGGGACAGCAAACCTCCGTCTTGAGGGAAGAAGCTGAAAGTTGCAATGCAAAGGGTGGGAGTCATCATTTAAAATGGAGGTAGCCATCCTCTGTACTTGTCTGGTGTACAGGGATGTCAGGCTCAGCTGTGACTCACCAAGAAAACGACCGGACCATCTAACTACCTGATCCAAGGATTTCCTCTGTTTCAGTTTTATCTGGTCAAACCATGACACTAAAGAAAAGGATAAAACAGATTCAATAAAAGCCCAATAAAACATTGTCATTATGGTTCGGTCAATTTGGAAGCGTGCAAGTTTTCTCAAGCAATGCAAATGTTGCTGACCCTTTTTGCACACCCTTTCACAGTTCTCTTCAAACTTTAAATTACTATCAATAATCGTCCCAAGATATTTGTAGGATTGTACACATTCGGTGGTCTGGCCTTTTAGTACGGTGACTTTGTGTCTGGGAGTTTTCCTCCTAAAGTCAATAATCATGTCTTTAGTTTTTGTCGTATTCAGCTGCAGGTAGGAATCCTCACACCAGTGAACAAAATCATCAACTACTGGGCCGTGGCCGTCACCCTCCTGGAGGAGACTGACAATAACTTAGATAGATAGATACTTTATTTCGAACAAAAAAGTATAACAAAAACAAAACAAATGACAAATGCAATAAAGTAACAGTATACAGTGCTCGAAGGGGAGAAGGAAGAAGTGAACACTTATTAATTCCATCTCCTCTTTACCCTAAATACACCCATATGAGTTATATACAAATTAGCACCTTTAAGACCCCAAGTAAACAGTTTACTGTATTTTTTACATATCAACATTAACACCCATCCATCCTAACATACATTGATGTCCATACATCAAAACCAGCCTCAAACAACACAGATATACACAGTGCTGTCCCACCCACCATTCCATAGTGTCCCATAATGTCCCAGAGTGAGCATAGTGAATCCTACATATAAATACTACCCTTCTAACATATATCCTTTCAGCAAATAATGTTTATACCTATTTTTGAATTGAATTCTGTTTGTACATAGTTTCAGTTCCGGCTCCAGACTGTTCCACAAATCCACCCCACAGACAGATATGCACATACTTTTCTTGGTTGTTCGTATCTTGGGTTTTGTAAAGTTTAAGTCTCCTCACAAATTATGATCATTGTCTCTTTTTTTAAATATTTTTTGTATATTAGTTGGGAGTTGATTATTAATTGCCCTGTACATTACTTGTGCTGTCTTAAATTTAACTAAATCGATGAACTTTATGACATGTGACTTTAAAAACAACGAATTGGTATGGTCTCTATATCCTACATTATTTATTATCCTCATAGCTCTTTTTTTGTAATGTGCATATTGACTGTAGGTTGGTCTTGTAGGTGTTTCCCCAGACTTCTACACAGTAGTTAAGATAAGGTAGAAACAGTGAATTGTACATTAAGACCAATGATTTATAGTTCAAGATGTGTCTTGTCTTCCCCAGTATCCCTATACATTTTGCCAACTTGGCCCGGATGTGACTGATGTGAGGTTTCCAGCAGATTTTATTGTCTAGCGTCACCCCCAGAAACTTATTTTCCTGTACTGTTTCTATTCTGGTATCATCTATCGTTACCATTATTTCATGATTTATTTTATAATTTCCAAACAACATAATCTTTGTTTTTTTTTGATTTAGAGATAATTTATTTTTGTTGAACCACTGCGTTAACTTTTCATTTCAGTTGTGACAACCTCTAAAACCTGCTGCAAATTCTCACCAGTGCAAAGGATATTTGTGTCACCCGCAAACAAAATAAATTTCAGAATTTTTGATACTTGGCATATGTCATTTATATACAAAATAAAGACTTTGGGTCCCAAAACTGACCCCTGGGGCACACCACAAGTGATGTCCATGAAGGGTGATTTGTGCTCACCAATTTGTACAAATTGTTGTCTGTTACTTAAATAACATTCCACCCAACTCAGTCCTACCCCTCTTATCCCATACCTTTCCAGTTTCCTTAGAAGTATTCTGTGGTCAATGGTGTCAAAAGCTTTCTTTAAATCTATAAATACTCCTGAGTCATCAGCATACTTTATAATGTGTCTCTTGTCATGTCTGCTCCGACACATGTTTGTGTACAGGATTTATTTATTTATTTAGCGAATGCAAAGTCCTTAAGCCAAGCAGTTGCCTCCTGGTTTGCTGTATGGAGGGTGTGTAATCCTCCTTCCAGTCTTTGGAGCGGGCAAGCCTCTATGATGTGTTCCATAGTTTGCTCCTCTCCACATGCGCACAGTGGGCTAGGGCTACTGCCCCATCTGTGAAGGCTGGCCAAGCAGGGGCCATGTCCAGTCCTGAAGCGATTGAGTGTAGACCACTGTCTCCTTGGGAGGTTGGTGCCCGGGACCTGTTGGTTGGGGTTTATCACCAGCTGTTTGTTTGGGACCTCCTTGGTTTCCCATTCCTCTTGCCAAGCTGTCTGGATGGTAAAGTCAGCTGGGGGAGGGTTTTTCCAAATCGGCCGTCTGGATGAAAGTCGGGCAGTGGGTGGGGTGTAGATATCTGCATGGATTGGTAAGTGAGGAAAATCTTTAACTTTTTGGAGCATCCTTTGAGTTAATGCTGCTCGCCGGATGTGTGGAGGGGCTATGTTTGACAGTACAGAGAGCCAGGGGAGTGGTGTTGAGCGGATTGTTCCAGTTATAGTTCTCATGGTTGAGTTGAGCTGGGTGTCTACATGGTGTGTGTAAGATGACCTGGACCAGACAGGGACACAATATTCTGCTACAGAGTATGAAAGGGCCAGTGCTGAGGTGCGCAGGGTGTACATCCTGTGTACAGGATGAAGAGTAGTGGTGACAACACACACCCCTGAGGAGAGCCAGTAGAAGAGCACTTTAGGTCAGACAATGTACAATTGACCCTTACTCTCTGCATCCTGTTGGTTAAGAAATCCAGAATCCAACCCACCAGATTATTGCTCAAATCAAATTGTTGCAGGAGCCTTTCAACTAAGATATGAGGTTTGATTGTATTAAAGGCGGAGGAAAAGTCTACAAATAAAAGCCTGGTGTGTGTCCCATTAAAATCCAGATGTTTAAAAAGCATGTTAAACAGAGTGACAGTGGCATCCTCCACTCCTCTGTGAGGCCTATAGGCACACTGCAGAGGATCCAATGCATGCTCAGTCTGCTTTAGGACCTCGCATCTGACCAGTTTTTCAAAAAATTTCATTAAAATTGAAGTCAAAGCAACTGGTCTAAAGTCGTTTACCGTTTTAGGACAGCTGGATTTTGGAACGGGAACAACCACGGCTTCTTTCCAGATCTTAGGCACATGGTGTGTCTGTAAGGACTTATTGAAAATGTAATGAAATATAGGACTCAGTTCAAGTGCACAGGACTTTACCAAGCGTCCACATATATTATCAGGGCCCTGACTTTTGTTCACTTTTTCAGCGCAGAACTTCCTTTTAACATCCTGCACCTCAATATTAAAGTGCTGATTGTCTTTGAGTTTCTGTTTCAAATCTTGGGTTTCTGTGCTAAAATCAAAGGAGTCAAAACAACCATAAAAACAATTAAGAGCATTAACCAGCTCTGTGTCTGAATTAAAACCATCTAAAAACACACGATTGCTGCGTTCTGTGCTCTGAAGGCCTGCAATAGTTTTCATACTGGCCCAGGCTGAACCAAGTTTCTTTGTTGCCATTTTGCTTTCCAATTCTGATTTATAATTCTGTTTTGCTCTTAAAATTTCAGCCTTCAGCTCTTTTGTGGCAACTTGTAGCTCAGAAACAGACCCCTGTTTAAAGGCAAGTGCTTTCCTCTCTAAGCAGGATTTAACTCATTTTGTAACCCATGGCTTGTTGTTGGGATATATTTTGACATGTTTACGTGGAACGATCTTATTTTTACAGAAAGCCATGTATGAGCATGTGACGTCCACCAAAGAGTCCAAATCATCCCCGCAGGACAGTGTGAACATCTCCCAGTCTGTTCTGTTAAAGCATTCCTGGAAGCTGTGCACTGAATCCTCTGTCCACACATCTATGTCTCTGGTCTCCACCTTGCCTCTTCTGAGAGCAGTTTTATATGTGGGCAGCAAAGGTACACAGTTGTGATCTGAGGATCCTAAAGGAGGAAGCGGGAGTGATTTATAGGCTCTCTCTATGGATCCATAACACAGGTCCAATGTCTTTTTTTCGCCTGGTTGGGCAGGAGACATACTGATAAAAGTTTTTAAGTATCTTCTTTAAAGAAACATGGTTAAAATCCCCAAGAATGAAGTTTGGCGCCTCTGGAGAAATTGACTGCAGCCGCTGGACCACATCAAAGATGGTGCTGGAGGCGGAGTCAGCGTCTGCCCTCGGGTGGATGTACACAGTTGTGATAAAGAGTAGGGGGAACTCGTGAGGCAAATAAAAGGGGTGTAGTGACAAAGACAGCAGCTCCACATCGGGCGTACAGATGTGCTCTCTGACCGTGACAGATGTGCAGTACTGCTTATTAATATATAAACATACGCCGCCCCCCTGACGTTTCTCCGTTACCTCTTCCTGCCGATCAGAGCGCAGTGGGGCTCCAAAGCCGTCAATCCACAGGTCTGCATCTCAGTCATGCGCGTTAAGCCAAGACTCGGTGAAAGCCATGACACAGCAGGTCTTAAAGTCCTTCTGGTAGCGTACATTCCCTTGAATTTCATCCACCTTGTTCCTCAGATATTGTCAGTTCTCCTTCCCTCCAAAACGTACTCTGACAGTGTTTTTAAAGCTGTTCTTTATATCATCCATCCATCCATCCATCTTCTACCGCTTTTCCGGAGGACTGCGTCGTGGAGGCAGCAGTTCAAGCAGAAAAGCCCAGACTTCCCTCTCCCCCGCCACCTGCTCCATCTCTTCAGAGAGGATACCAACGTGTTCCCAGACCAGCTGGGAGACATAGTCTCTCCACCGAGTCCTGGGTCTGCCCCGGGGTCTCCTCCCAGTGGGATGTGCCCGAAACACCTCAAGTGGGAGGCGTCCAGGAGGCATCCTAATCAGATGCCCATACCACCTCAACTGACTCCTTTCAATGTGGAGGAGCAGCGGTTCTACTCTGAGCCTTTCCCGGATTACTGAGCTCCTCACCCTATCTCTGAGGGTGAGTCCAGCAATCCTACGGAGAAAGCTCATGTCAGCCGCTTGTATCCGCGACCTTGTTCTTTCGGTCATTACCCAAAGCTTGTGACCATAGGTGAGAGTAGGAACGTAGATTGACTGGTAAATTGACAGCTTTGCCTTAGAACTCAGCTCCCTCTTCCCCACAACACACCGGTACAACGTCCACATCACTGCAGATGCTGCTCCGATCGGTCTGTCAATCTCTGGCTCCATTTTCCCCTCACTCGTGAATAAGACCCCAAGATACTTAAACTCCTCCACTTGGGGCAGGAGCCTGTCCTCAACCCAGAGAGGACAATCCACCTTTTTCCGGCTGAGGACCATGGACTCGGACTTGGAGGTGCTGATTCTCATCTCAGCTTCTTCACACTCAGTGGCAAACCGTCCCAGCAAGAGCTGTAGGTCATTGCTGGATGAAGCCAACAGGACAACATCATCTGCAAACAACAGAGATGAGATTTTGTGGTCACCAAGCATGACGTCCTCCATTCCCTGGCTGCGTCTAGAAATCCTGTCCATAAAAATTATGAACAGGATCGGTGACAAAGGGCAGCCCTGGCGGAGTCCAACTCTCACTGGGAATGAGTCCGACAGAGTGTTGGCAATATGAGCCAAACTCTCACAACGGTAGTACAGAGACCGAAGAGCTCGTAACAACAAGCCTGATACCCCATACTCCCGAAGCACCCCCCACAAAAAACCTTGAGGGACGCAGTCAAATGCCTTCTCCAAGTCCACAAAACACATGTAAACTGGTTGGGCAAACTCCCACGAACCCTTGAGAATTCTCGCAGCCTTTGGTCACATCAGAGTATCATTTTCTCCTCTTTTGTTTGTTTATATTGATTTAATTTTTAATTTTTTACTTCTGTTTGTGATACTAGTCTGTGTTTGCTGTTAGCTCGGTATTGGCCTTGCCTAAAAGCCCGTTCGGACGCATGAGTAGGTCCGATCCCTGGCTGGGCATGCGTTTTACCAGGCTAGGCTACTTGCTAGCCTGTTTTTAGCCTTTTAGCTGTTTTTAGCTAACTTTCAGCTAACTTGTTTTTAGCTATTTTATCTGTTTTTGGCTAATTAGTGGACTATCCATCTCAGCCCCTGGAACACCATGGCTTCGTCTCCGACTTGTACTCGCTGTTTATCTCTCCATGGTAAGGTCTCTGAGTTGGAAACGAGGCTCTCCAACCTTTATAAGATTCGGGAGGCTGAAGATCACCTCAATACCATCATTCTCGGGCGTACATCGGCTCTGCCTACCGACTCACAGTTGGCAGAGACGGCTGCTTACTTGGGTGAGCTCAGCACTTCTCCATCCACCTCTACACCTGCTCCAGCCTCTGCAGACGCCCATGACCAAAGCAATATACAATGGCTTCATCTCAGGGCTAAACCCAAAGTTTCGGTTGGTCCCTCTCATCATCCATGTGCACCCTGGACCTTGGTTCAACCAGCTAACAACCATCGTTGATCGACCAGAAAGGGCCGTGCCTCTTCTCTTCCCATGTCATTGGAAAACAGATTTGATATTCTTTCTATGGAGGATTTTCCCCACCTGGAAGCTGGCTGTCCGCCACTGGATGCCCCTTTTCCCCCCTCCTCTTCTTCAGAGGTGGCTCATGTCCGCAAACCCCGGATAAAGACCACCCTTGGTGTGTTAAATCACACACCAGCTCCAGATAGAAGAGCACGCTTCTCCCCGCCTTCGCAACAACAACATCACCCTCTACAAAATTACTCTCCTTGTCAGAATCCACCGACAAAACCCCCCCATACGGCGCTGGTAATTGGTGACTCGATCGTGAGAAACGTCAGAAGCAGGTACTGTGTTACTCGATTTTTTTCCGGGGCTAGAGTCTCTGACATTGAGGCTCTTATCCCTGACCTGCTGAATGAATTCCCTCACGTACAAACTGTCGTTGTGCATGTGGGATGCAATAACATCCCAGATGAAGCGTCGGAGATTTTAAATAGTGATTTCAGGAACCTTCTGTCCACTCTTATGAACTGTGGCAGACGTGTGCTCATCTCTGGGCCTTTGGCACCTCTCAGACGAGGCTGCAATTATTTTAGTAGAACTCTCAGTCTTAATTCTTGGCTGTGTTTTACTTGTCCTATTTTTAACATTGGTTTTGTTGACAATTTTAACTTATTCTGGAACCGCCCATCACTTATGAGGCCTGATGGCATCCACCCAAATAGACTTGGTGCATGTGTTTTAAGAGACAATCTCTTCTATTCCATTCGGTGTTTTCTAGTACAGTGACTGAGACCTGGCATGTTTATTCGCTCTGAAGCTTCTGGGTTTGCCAAACTGCCCTTTTCTGGTTCTGTTCCCACTTCTTGTATCGATCCCATTAATTCAGGTGGTCTTTACTGTTTGGATAAGCCTTTGATTTATAACCCTACAGAGATTGTGTCTGTCTCTTGTTGCCCTAAATATTGTAACTCAGGACAAGTACAACATAACTTGAAAAACACACGCACTTCTGCAGCTCCTCCTCATCCACCACCCTTCAACTTTGCCCCTGTCTCCTCCCTTAGAGAACCTTTTTCTGCTTCCTCCAAAGTTAATAAAAATAGATTTCATAAACATCCCAAACTGATTAAACAAAATGTTGGTAAAATTCAAATCCAACCTCAGATCCCTAAAATTAATAAATCGGCCTCTGTTCCTCCCCAAAACTTAAATATTAAATGTGGTCTATTAAATAATAGGTCTCTAACTTCTAAGTCTCTTCTGGGTCATGATCTATTAATCGATCATCAGATCGATTTACTATCCCTCACAGAGACTTGGCTTGGGCAAGATGATAATGTTGGTCTGAATGAATCAACTCCCTCTGGGTATTTAAACTGTCATAACCCCAGAGGTTCTGGTCGTGGTGGTGGAGTGGGGGCAATTTTCCATTCTAAATTACTAGTTAATGTTAAGCAAAAATTATGTTTTAATTCCTTTGAAGGTTTGGTCCTCAGTGTGGGGCCTGTTGGCAATCTTGAATGAATGAATGAATGAATGAATGGATTTATTTATTTCGGATAATACAGTCTAGGTTAAAAGAAACTGTATAATATAACAACAAGGTCAAATTAGACAAAGACTCCTTCTACTAAACAATTCCACGTGAGTTATCCGAAATGGGTGATGGCTGAAGCTGCAGCTTATATTGCCCACCCATATTCCATCCAAGAATTCAAAAGAAAAAAGAGTAAACAAGACAAGAGTGATTACAATTTAGAACAAAGCTAAGACAAAGCTAAGACAAAGTGTGACTGAGAGAAAAAAAAAAGAAAACTAAGCTAAGCTAAGTTAAGCGGTTACTATTCAAGACAAATCTAAGACAGAATGTAACAGAGTGAAAAAAAAAACAAACAACTAAGCTACAACACAACACAGGCTGTGAGTTTACATGTCGTCTTGTAAATATGTTTGGAGTATTTCTTCCTTTAGTTTTTGTTTAATTTGTCCAAGCGTTGTACATGATTTTAATTCAGGTCCATAATCATTCCATAATCTGACTTCTTGCACTGAAATACAGTGTTGCTTGGTGGTTGTTCTCACTGTAGGCTTTTGAAATATACATGTTCCTCTGAAGTGATATCGTTTCTCCCTTGTTTGGAACAACTTTTGGATATTTGCGGGCAGTGATAAATTCTTCACTTTGAACATTATTATTGCGGTTTTAAAGTCAACCAGATCTTTCAACTTGAGAGTTTTTGTTTAAGAAAAAGTGGGTTTGTTAGTTCCCTGTAAGCTGCTTTGTTTATTATTCTAATAGCTCTCTTTTGAAGCATAAAGAGTGGATATATGTTTGTTTTGTATGTATTTCCCCATACTTCATTACAATATGTCATGTATGGGAGTATTAATGAATGATACAAGGTGTATAGTGTGGGTTGATTCAGCAAATATTTCACTCTGTGTAATATTGCAATTGATTTGGAAACTTTACCTTTAATATAATTAATATGTGACTTCCAACACAGTTTGTTATCAATTATTACTCCAAGGAATTTAGTTTCAGATACCCTTTCAATCTCTACACCATTTACACTGAGTTTGGGTACTGGATTGTTGTGATGGTTGTTAAAGACTATAAATTTTGTCTTACTTAATTTGAGCGTTAATTTGTTTGAATCAAACCACAGTTTAAGCTTTTCTAATTCCTTCCCGAGTGTATCCAGAAGTTGTTCCAAATTGTTTCCACTGCATAGCAGATTAGTGTCATCGGCAAACAATATTAAGTCCATTTTTTCTGAAACTTTACATATATCGTTTATATACATATTGAATAATAATGGTCCCAAAACTGAACCCTGTGGGACTCCACAGGTGACCTTCAGCAACTCTGAGTTTTTGTTGCTAACACATACATACTGATATCTATTCTTTAAGTAACTACTTAACCAGGACAGTGCTACCCCTCTAATACCACAATTTTGTAGTTTCTTTAATAATAAATTATGATCTACTGTATCAAATGCTTTTTTAAGATCTAGGAATACTCCAACTGAATACTCTTTATTTTCTATGGCTGTTGATATTTTTTCTGTAAATTCCATTAGGGCATATGCAGTTGTCCTCTTGTGTCTGAACCCATATTGCTGCTCACATAATAAATCATTCTTCAGTATGAAGTTGTCAATTCTCTCATAGAATATTTTTTCAAGTATCTTGGAAAATTGCTGTAATAGTGAAATTGGTCTATAGTTTGAGAGTTTCCCTCTGTCGCCCGTCTTGTATATCGGAATTACTTTAGCTATTTTCATTGCATTGGGAAATATACCTGATTGGAGAGACAGGTTGCAGATATACGTCAGTGGTTTTACTATGCATTCGATAACAGTTTTGACTAGTAGCATGTCAATACCATCACAGTCAGTAGATGTTTTACTTTTGAACGATTTAACAATTTCAATGACCTCTCTTTTGTCTGTGTTCTTTATGAAGATGGAGTCTTTTACAGCAGTGTTATTGCATATTGTATCACCTGTTGGCACCGTAGTGGGTATTTCTCGGGCCAGTTTAGGTCCAATGTTAACAAAAAAATTATTAAATTCATCTGCAGGTGAAGCAATATTCACACTCTGAGTCGTTTTATTATTTTTTGGAATATTAGTTGGGTAGCTTGTATTTCTGCTTTTATTTCCAAGGATACTGTTGAGTATTGTCCATGTATTTTTAATATTGTCTCTGTTTTTCTCCAGTTCTTTACTGTAATAGTCTCTTTTACTACATCTTATTATATATGTTAACTTATTTTTGTATGTTTTATACCGCTGCTCTGCTTCTTTTGTTCTTTTCTTTAGGAAAGCTTTATATAATAATTTTTTCTTTTTACACGCCTTTTGTAGTCCTTTGGTTAACCATGGCTTATTAGCAAATTTGTGTTTAAGCTTTTTTATTACTAATGGGCAGTTTTTTTCATAAAGAGTGGTTACAATATTTATAAATGTGTCATAGGCTTCATTTACATCTGATACATAGACTTCTGTCCAGTCTTGCTTCAGCAAGTCCTCTTTAAGAGAACTGATTGCATTTGGTGATTTGTGTCTGAACGATTTTGAAGTTTTTTCTGCGTTGGGCCCCGTGTGGCCATGGATAAGTGCAAAGGTTGGCAAGTGGTCACTTATATCATTTATCAATAATCCACTTTCTATTTTCTTATCGAAAACATTGACAAACAGGTTGTCAGTAAGTGTAGCAGAGTGAACTGTGATTCTACTGGGATGTGTTATTGTGGGATATAGACTCATGCTGTACATAGAGTTCATGAACTCTGTAACTACATTTTGTTGATGAGGATTCAGTAAGTCAATATTGAAATCTCCACAAATTGCTACCATTTTCTTACTAGTAATATTATTGTACAGCTCGACTAATTTATCTCTGAATGTCTCAATGCAAGTTCCCGGCGTTCTATATATGCAGCTTATGATTAGATTTTTTGTTTTGTCTAGGTAAATCTCAACAGTAACACATTCCAAAATCCCTGGTAGTGCTAAGGACATTTCATTTACAAGCTTACTCCTGTACAGGTCATCAATATACAGTGCAACACCACCACCCTTTTTTTGAGTTCTTTTAATATAAAACATCTGATATCCTTCTATTGCCATCAGGGGAGCCTGATCTTCATTAAGCCAGGTTTCAGAGACTGCAATGGCTGTGAATTTTCTGTCTAGCTGTTTTAAATAGTCCTGAATCTGTGGAAAGTTTTTGTTAAGACTTCTGCTATTGAAGTGTATTATTGACAGTTTACCATCTAATTGCATTTGACTTTTGAATTGTTTTTCAGTGTAATATTCACAGTGGTTATGAATATTATTGAAAAAGTGGTTATCAGGATCAATATCATTCTCCATCTCTTGTGGTTTATGTTCAGCATAATGGTATGTTTTCAGAGTTTAAGTTTCCTCATTCTGTGTCAAATGACTTCCTCCAACTGGGGATTGGAGTAAAATCTTGGCTTGAACCCAATTCTCTTTGCCATAGTTTATCCTCCTCCCTCGGCCTATTCAGAGTTTCTATCAGAATTTGCCAAATTTTTAGCTGATTTAGTGCTGAAATCCAAATAATTATTGTAGGGGACTTTAATATACATGTTGATGTAGAGAGTGATTGTCTTAATAAGGCATTCACTTCATTTTTAGACTCAATGGGGTTTTCCCACAAAGTAAAAAATTCTACCCATCATTTCCACCATACATTGGACCTTGTTCTGACTTATGGTATAGATATCAAAAATCTAGTAGTGTCCCCTCATAATCCTGTACAGTCTGACCATTGTCTTTTAATTTTTGATTTCATTATCTCTGATCACTTGTTTCCTAAAGAAAAATACTACTACAGCAGATGTCTTTCTGATGATGTTGTTGCCAAGTTTTTGCAGATTGTCTCCTCTATGCCATGGGTCAACACAACAGAAACAACAGAAATAAATGATGGAGAGTCTGCTCCATTCGTGATTGATAGCATGGTTGATGGTGTTACTGCCTCTCTGCATCGGACTCTAGATTTGGTAGCCCCTTTAAAAAAGAAAAAGTCTAACTATTTCTAACCCCTTGGTTTAACTCAGAAACTCGTGACTTAAAACAGAAAACTTGTCAATTGGAAAGGAAATGGCGTTCAACTAATTCAGATGAATTCTACTTAGCGTGGAGAAATCATTTCTTAATCTATAAAAAAATCTCTTAGAAGAGCTAGATCAAGCTATTATTCTGCATTAATAGAAGTAAACATGAATAACCCCAGGTTTCTCTTCAACACTATAGCCAGGCTTACAAAGAGCCAGGACTCGATCAATCCTCGCATTCCCCCTGAGTTTTCTAATCAGGACTTGCTGAACTTTTTCAATCTTAAAATTTTATCTATTAGAGATGAAATCAGTCAGATTCTTCCTACCGTAAACTCAAGTACATTAACTTCTACAGCTCCCTCAATTGATATCTGCTTAGATAAGTTTACTCCAATCAACCTTTTAGAGTTAGATAAAATAATTTCCTCATATATGGGCAGCACAGTGGTGCGGGCAGCACGGTGGTGCAGTGGTTAGCACTGTTGCCTTACAGCTAGAAGGTTCCTGGTTCGAATCCCCAAGGTGGCAGGGGTTGGAACCTTTCTGTATGGAGTTTGCATGTTCTCCCTGTGCTGCGTGGGTTTACTCCGGGGGCTCCGGTTTCCTCCCACAATCCAAAGACATGCATGTTAGGTTAATTGGTTGTTCTAAATTGTCCCTAGATATCTGTTTCCTATAGGCCCTTAGAATAGAGGGTTAGTATTAGTGAAAGCGCTTTGAGTGGTCTTTGTGACCAGAAAAGCGCTATATAAGTGCAGGGTAGTTAGATATAAGTCTTCATCTTGCCTTTTAGACCTTATTCCTTCTAGGTTATTTAAAATCATCATCCCAATTATTGGTAGCCATATTCTTCTTATAATTAATTCTTCTTTTACTCCGGGTTATGTACCACTGGCTTTTAAAACTGCTGTAATTAAACCCTTACTCAAAAAACCGACTCTCAATCCAGGAGTTTTGGCCAATTATCGACCAATCTCTAATTTTCCTTTCATTTCAAAAATCTTGGAAAGAGTTGTTGCTGTGCAACTTACTGACCATTTGCAGGGAGGTGGTTTGTTTGAGGTGTTTCAATCTGGGTTCAGAGCTAATCACAGCACTGAAACTGCTTTAGTGAAGGTCACTAATGACCTCCTGATCACATCTGATAATGGATTTGTCTCTGTTCTTGTTCTTTTAGATCTCAGTGCAGCCTTTCACACGATCGATCATGCCATTCTACTTGATAGATTAGAACACTTTGCTGGACTAAATGGAACTCCGTTGCAGTGGGTTAGATCCTATTTGTCCAATAGATTTCAGTTTGTTCACATTAACGATGAGATTTCTTCCAACTCTAGGCTCAGTCACGGAGTTCCACAGGGATCTGTGTTGGGCCCTACTCTTTTTAGTGTATATATGCTCCCGTTAGGCAATATCATCAGAAAGCACTGTATACATTTTCACTGTTACGCAGACGACACACAACTATACCTGTCAATGAAGCCCGATGATTGTAATCAATGAGCCAAGTTAGATGCCTGTCTTAAGGACATCAAAGCTTGGATGACTTGTAATTTTCGACAATTAAACTCTGATAAGACTGAAGTCATTCTTGTTGGCCCAAAACATCTTAGAAATTCCTTCTCAAATCATGCCTTTAATTTAGATTTGATTTTTTTTTTTTTTTTGATTTTGTATACTTTATTGCTCCCCAGAGGTGAAACTGAGGGCATCCACCTGGAGGGATGATGCAGCCATGGTACGGCGCTATCCCTTTACCATTTGCACACACATTCAATTCAATTTCAATTCAGCTTTATTTATAATGCGCCACATCACAACAAAAGCAGTCTCGTGGTGCCGTCGTCGTCGGCCTCCGTCGGTCTATGATGACCATGGAAGAGAATCCTAAACATCTACTCTGCTGGAACAGCACCGCCTGTGGCTGAACAGGCCGATGCACGAATGGCAGTCCCTGTCACACAGGTCGCACTTGTGGGTGGTCTCCGTGCTGCTGGGTCTGTGGCGGTTCTTCCTGCGGGTCCTTTTTTCATCTGCTGCAGCAATCAGTCTCTCTTCACCCGCCTTGAGCTGTCTTGTCAGGGTGCCTCTCCATTTGGAGCGGTCCGTTGCAAGGTCCTCCCAGCGCTCTGTGTTGATCTCCAGGGCCTTCATGTCTCTCTTGCAGACGTCTCTAAAGCGCAGCTGTGGGCGGCCAACGTCTCTCCTGCCAGTTGCCAGTTCTCCGTAGAGGACGTCTTTGGGGATTCTGCCATCCTCCATACGGTGAACGTGGCCTAGCCAGCAGAGCCTGCGCTGCCTGAGTAGAGTGAACATGGAGGAAAGGCCGGCGTGGGACAGAACTTCTGTGTTGGGCACTTTGTCCTGCCAGGATATGTCCAGGATGTGGCGAATGCAGCGCAAGTGGAAGGAGTTCAGTCTCTTTTCCTGCCGGGCGTATGTTGTCCACGTCTCACTCCCATAGAGCAGTGTGTTGATGATGCAGGTGTTGTACACTGCAATCTTCGTCTTGACAGAGAATTTGGGATTCTCCCACACTCGTGTGGTGAGGCGAGCGAGTGGGAAGGCTGATTTTCCAATCCTCTTGTTGATCTCTGTATCTCTGTAAGGGAGAGGTTGTTGCTGATCGTGGACCCCAGGTACGTGAACTGATTCACGACCTCCAGCTCGTAGTCGTCGATGGTGATGGTTGGTGGTGCTTCCGTGCCTTGCGCCAAGACGTTAGTCTTCTTAAGGCTGATGGTAAGGCCCGAAGTCCTTGTATGCCTGGGAGAAGCGGTCCATCAGGGTCTGAAGCTCCTGCTGTGTGTGGGTTGCGACTGCAGCGTCGTCTGCGAACAGCATGTCTCTGATTAGAGCCTCACGTACTTTGGTTCTGGCTTTCAGGCGGGCGAGGTTGAAAAGCCTGCCGTCAGATCTTGTGTGCAGGTAGATTCCCTCTGTTGCTGTGCTGAAGGCATGCCTCAGGAGCATAGCAAAGAAAATCCCAAAGAGGGTTGGCGCAAGTACACAGCCCTGTTTCACTCTGCTGCGTATGTTGAATGGCTCTGAGACGTTGCCATCGTTCTGCACTATCCCCTGCATGTTGGTGTGAAACGATTCGATGAGGCTTTGCAACTTTGGTGGGCATCCTATCTTTGGCAGGATCTTGAAAAGGCCCTCTCTGCTGACCAGATCGAACGTTTTGGTGAGGTCGATGAAGGCGACGTACAGGGGCATGTTCTGTTCTCTGCATTTCTCCTGGAGTTGGCGGATGGAGAATATCATGTCTACCGTTGATTGCTCAGCGTGGAAGCCACACTGAGACTCGGGGTAGACACGTTCGGCAAGCTTCTGTAGACGAATGAGAACAACTCGTGCGTAGACTTTGCCAACAACGCTGAGGAGGGAGATACCCCTGTAGTTGTTGAAGTCGCTTCACTCCCCTTTGTTTTTGTAGAGGGTGATGATCTTGGCGTCCCTCATATCCTGTGGTACGGCACCTTCCTTCCAACACTGGCAGAGGACGTCATGCAATGGCAGCAGTAGGGCGGTCTTGCAGTGCTTGATCAGATCAGGGGGTATGCCGTCGTTGCCGGGTGCCTTGCCAGCGGCCAAGCTATCAATGGCCTTGCTGAGTTCGTCGATGGTTGGCTCGGAATCAAGTTCGTCCATGGATGGCAGGCAGTCGATGGCATCAAGGGCTGACGGTGTCATGGTGTTCTGTCTGGAGTAGAGGTCGGAGTAGTGTTCCACCCATCTCTCCATCTGCTTGTTCTTTTCTGTGATCATCTCCCCAGTGGATGATTTGAGGGGGGCCGTCTTGGTCTGAGCTGGACCAAGTGCTTTCTTGATGCCATCGTACATACCACGGATATTCACTGTTATGGCAGCGGCTTGAATGTCTTGGGTGAGCTGAGTCCAGTACTCGTTGGCACAATGCCAAGCAGTCTGCTGAACTTTGCTTCTCGCAGCCCTGAGAATCTGGAGATTCTTCTCGTTTGGGTACTTCTTGTACTCAGTAAGTGCTGAGCGCTTGGCTTCAATGACGGGGTCATCTCAGTCAACTTGGCATCAAACCAGTCCTGTGACTTCGAGGCCTTCCTCCCAAAGGTAGCCAAAGCTGTGCGGTGGATGGTGTTCCGCAGCTCTTCCCACTTCTGCTTTGCAGATTCTCCTTCTTGTGGTACACCAAGTTCTTTCTCAAAGGTGGAGGCAAACTGCTCAACAAGTTCTGGTTGAGCCATCTTGCTGGTGTCAATCCGTGCCTTTCCAGGCTGTCTAGCACAATGGAATTTCTTCAGCTGCAGCTTGACCTTGCAACATACCAATGAATGGTCTGTGTCGCAATCTGCACTCTGGAACGAACGAGTGATTAGCACGTTCTTCAGTGAGGTGCGCCTGGTCAGGATCAAGTCCAGCTGGTGCCAGTGCTTTGAGCGTGGATATTGCCAGGAAACCTTGTGTTGGGGCTTGGTCTTGAAGAACGAGTTTGTGATGCACAGATCGTGATATGTGCAGAACTCGAGCAGCCGCTGTCTGTTGTCGTTCATTCTGCCCACGCCAAAAGGTCCAAGACAGGAGGGCCAGGAGTCGTGGTCAGCACCCACTCTGGCATTGAAGTCTCCAAGGAGAATGAGTTGTTCAGAGTTGGGGATGATCCTGACAGTTGTTGCGAGATTCTCGTAGAACTCGTCTTTTGCCTCTGGTGTGGCTGTCAGTGTTGGGGCATACAAACTGACGAGGGTGACTGAGCCTTGAGTGGTGTTCAGGCAGAGGGTGAGGAGTCATACAGAGCCAGTTCTGCCCGGTTCCACCATCTTCAGCAAGGTGTTCTTCACTGCGAAGCCCACTCCGTGTTCCCTGTGTTCATCACTGCCCTTTCCCTGCCAGTAGAACGTGTAGTCCTTCTATCTCAGTGTGCCTGCGTCAGCCAACCGTGTTTCCTGGAGAGTGGCGATATCCACTCCCAGTCTCTTCAGCTCATTATTGATGATGGCAGTCTTCCTGGTGTAGTTGATGTCCTTGAGGTTAGCAGCGAGTCCTGTCATCATAGTGCGGACATTCCAAGTTCCCAGTTTTAGAGTTGGTCTCTTTTGTTTTATTGTCTTGCCTGGTGCGAAGGTTCTCAGCCTGCTGTTCGGACTTCTCCTCATCCCCATGCACCCAATGAAGAAAGCAAGCTGTGGCGGGACAACACCTTATTGGCTGGGGGCTGCCCAGCTTGAGGCGGGCAGTAGCTGTCCAGTGAGATCCGATGATCCCTCCCACCGTCGGGAACAACCCCTGGCACCGCGCTCTACACCAATTGAGCGGTGGCTTATAACTGGTAACTGTCATTCCCCGTGTTTTGTCTACGCCAAAGGCGAAGCTGGAGTGTCCTCTCCAGTGATCCAGTGTTCTACCTTCCAGCGTTGGGCTTTGGTAGGATTCAAGCCTGGGCAGGAAGATATGGAGGACAAGATGTTGCCCATGCAGCATGTCCCCCCTCTCCACGTCACTGATGAATCCAAAGGAACAGCAGGGCTGCTACAGTTTGGCACCAGCGCCGTTGCAGGAGCTGCCAGAATGATGTTGAGCACAACATAGAACTGCCTTAGGGGCTCCGACTCCGGATTTTTCCTCAGGGTTGACTCCCGAAGCCTTTCCCGTGACCGGGTATGCCGCAAGGCAGCGGAGGTTTGAAATCAGGGTTTACCTTCCCCTAGATGGCTACCTTCCCAGGTTGACGAGCCACCATCTACCCGAAGCATCTGGTTTTAAGGCGCCAGAGATCCACCCTCGCCCCTTCTCCTATTAGTAAAAGCAGTTCTGCCGGGCTTAGAGACTAAACCACACGGGCAGGCTAGGAGTTGGACTTAGTTGTCAGAGGCTTTTCGAGACGCACGCCATAAGGAGCATTTTATGAGCACTGGGAGCTTAACCCCAGTGCCGCTCCTGGCTATGACAACCTTGGAACTCTCATGGTTCTCGTGGTGCCACAGTGCAGAAAAAAAACCCACACAGTCACAAAAAGACCCAGCAATCAGACGATCCCCTATGAGTAAGCACTAAGCGACAGTGGAGAGGAAAAACTCCTATTTGGAAGGAAGAAACCTTTAGCAGAATCAGGCTCAGGGAGGGGCAGTCATCTGCTGCGACTGGCTGGGGATGAAGGGATAGGGAGGATGGAAAGGACAGACATAAAGAACATAACAGTAAGATGCCAAGTACATTATTGGAGGTCAACCAGCAGTATGGATCAGATAACAATAGAACAAGAGTGGGGTTAAGATACACAAAAACCCTCCTTAAACATAAGCTATATTAAAAAGGAAGGATTTTACCTTGCTCTTAAAAAGAGAGACCGAGTCTGACTCCCGGACCCAGAGTGGTAACTGGTTCCTGAGAGAAGGAGCTTGGTAGCAGAAGGCTCTTCCTCCCACTGTACTTTTGCACCACTTTTTGCACCACAAGTAAGCCAGCATTTTGGGAGTGTAATGCTCTCTTAGGATGGTAAGGTAATATCAGATCTTATATGTATTGGGGGGCCAGATTGTTAAGAGCTTTGAAAGTAAGGAGAAGGATTTTAAACTTGATTCTAAATTCTATGGGAAGCCAGTGGAGGGAGGACAGAACCGGGGAAATATGATCTCTTTTTCTAGAACCAGTTAAAACTCTAGCAGCAGCATTTCAAATCAAATCAAATCAAATCAAACTTTATTGTCATATTGCTGTACATACAACTGTAGTGCAGGCAAGATGAAATTGCGTTTCATGAAATTGCATTTCTCTCTGCATCCATATAAATAGAAGCAGCATGATTTAACACACACTCCCACATAGCTCCACCCCACCCCCACCCCATCCATTCACACATCCCTGAGACATACTTGGGGGAAAAAAAACCCAAAAACTAACTATAATATACAAATAATATACAAAATGTCCGTAGGTGCAGTAGTGTGTATGAGAGATTCCGGGTCAACTGTTCAGCATCCTGACAGCTTGTGGAAGGAAGCTGTTGATCAGTCTGGTGGTTCTGCCTCTGATGCTCCGGAATTGTTTACCAGATGGAAGAAGTTCAAAGTGTTTATGCAGAGGTTGAGAACGGTCCTTGACAATGTTCAGTGCCCTGCTCCTACAACGGTTCTGAAAAAGTTCTTGGACAGAGGGGAGGGAGACTCCAATTACCCTCTCAGCTCCCTTGACTATCCTCTGCAGGGCTTTTTTGTCTGACATACTGCAGCTGGAGTACCATGTAGCAATGCAGTATGTCAGAACACTCTCCACCACACCTCTGTAGAAGGTCCTGAGGATGCAGATGGGGAGAGAGGCCTGTTTGAGTTTCCTCAAGAAGTGCAGTCTCTGCTGAGCCCGCTCCCTGATCTCCAAGGAATTCTTGCTCCAGGTCAGGTCCTGCGAGATCTGCAGTCCGAGGAACTTGATGTTCTCTACTCTCTCCACTAAACGGCCGTCGATGCTGAGGGGGTCGTGCTCAGGCTGTGACCGCCAGAAGTCGATAATCATCTCCTTCGTTTTGTCCACGTTGAGCACCAGATTGTTCTCCCTGCACCAGCCCTCCAGGTCTCTCACTTCTTCCCTGTACATTGATTCCTCATCCCTCTGAATAAGTCCCACCACCTTGGTGTCGTCTGCAAACTTAATAATCTGGTTCCCCTCGTGTCTGGATACACAGTCATGTGTTAGAAGTGTAAACAACAGTGGACGAAGTGAACGATTTTGAATCAAGTGAAGATTTTTTAAAGATACTTTAGGACAACCAGATAATAGTGAATTACAATGATCTAATCAAGAGATGACAAAGGCGTGAATCAGTTTCTCAGCATCATTTAGAGACAAGATGCTCCTGATCTAGGCAATATTGCGCAGATGATAGAAGGCAGTCCTAGAAACAGTTTTAATATGTGAATTAAAGGACAACTCCTGATCAAAAATAACTCCAAGGTTCCTCACACATCTGTTCAGAGTGAGAGTGGCAGCATCTAAATTAAGGGCATAATCTGAAAAGGAATTTCTAAGATGTTTTGGGCAAACAAAAATGACTTCAGTCTTATTCGAGTTCAATAGTAAAAAATTACAAGTCATCCAAGCTTTGATGTCCTTAAGACAGGCATCTAACTTGGCCAACTGATCACAATCATTGGGCTTCATTGACAGGTATAATTGTGTGTCATCTGTGTAACAGTGAAACTGTATACAGTGCTTTCTGATGATATTGCCCAACGGGAGCATATATAGACTAAAGAGAGTAGGGTCCAACACAGATCCCTGTGGAACTCCGTGACTGAGCTTAAAGCTGGAAGAAAATCCATCATTGTCATGGACAAACTGAAATCTATCAGACAAATAAGATCCAATCTATCAAGTAGAATGGCATGATCGATAGTGTGAAAGGCTGCACTGGGATCTAAAAGAACAAGAACGGAGACAGGTGTAACCCAGTTGAGAAAATGACCCTTTTTTTTTCAGATTTCATCTGTATTAATGAAAGTGTGTGATTTTATTTTGAAAAACGGTTATTTTGGGGAAGAGGAAGTGCGATCCTTGTCATCCAACTTTTAAATTTCCGTTTCATGGTCACGTTGGGTGATCTGGGTCTTTCCATTCGTTAAGAGCGATATTAGCCCCGCCTTCCGAGCAAAGTGCTGAGGCGCTCTGCTGGAAATTTATCTTTCACGATATGAGAGCGGACGAGAGAGAGGCTGTGAGCGATCTGGTTCACACTGATACCTCTTCTTGGTGAGTTTCATTCAGAAAGATGCTATAAATGGATCTAAACACTCTCCAAACGCTAATTTGCAACCTTTATTATCTTAAGTTGACGGGAACACGAGCTTGAGAGGCCGTGAAGCGATGACTTCTGCTGTGTTCACACTGAGACCTCATCTTGGTGAGTCAGATACATGCTAATGTTATGCTAATAACATTAGCATGTTAGCATTAGCTAATAACATTAGCAGCTGGTGCTCTGATGTAACGGTAATTTCCAAACACTGTTCTCCCGCTCTGGAATTTCTTTTTATCAACTGCAAGCCATTTTTATTCCCCGTGGGAGTTTGCTTCATTCATCCTGGCCGCTAATAACACTTCACGCAAGATGGCGCCCACAGTGGTCGCCATGGTGCTTCGCTGCGCCCTTTGTTTGTTTATGTTTGTCAATTGTGTGTCTGCCTGCTCTTATACCAGTGAAGAGCTTCTAAATATCAGGACTTTCACTCCCACGGACCTACTCCCAGTTTTTTTAGCTCCTGCCGCTGATCTGGTTCAATGTTTGGCTCGAAAAGTAAGACGGCGAAAGAGAGGAAGGCGTGCGGGCGCTCTCGTACGGCTCCGCAGGAGAGGCACGTGCACGGTGTTGCCTGGCATATTTCTCTCCAACGCCAATTCTCTCTCTAACAAGGTAGATGAACTAAGACTGCTGATGCGTTTTAAGGACCTCTCTTCCTCGGCTGCCCTCTGTTTTACTGAGACCTGGCTCAGGGAAAATACACCGGACAGCGCTCTGCTCCTTGAGGGTTTTCAGCTGTTTCGTGCTGATCGTGACACAGAGCTCTCCAGTAAATCCTCAGGAGGAGGATTCTGTTTTTACATCAACAGCAGCTGGTGCTCTGATGTAACGGTAATTTCCAAACACTGTTCTCCCGCCCTGGAATTTCTTTTTATCAACTGCAAGCCATTTTATTCCCCGCGGGAGTTCGCTTCATTCATCCTGGCCGCTGTTTACGTCCCTCCCGACGCGGACACGCGTGAAGCTCAGTGCGCGCTCGCAGATCACATTCAACATACGGAGCGGTCTTTCCCAGACTCTATGGTTATTGTGGTTGGCGACTTTAACCAGAGCAATCTGAGCCACGATCTTCCCCGTTACAAACAGTTTATTAAATGCCCCACCAGAGGAAAGAACATGCTGGATCACTGTTACACTACAGTGAAGGACACGTATCGCGCTGTTCCCTGCGCTGCGTTCGGACTATCTGATCACGTGATGGTCCACCTCATTCCCACATACAGACAGAGACTAAAGCTCACTAAACCTGTTGTGAGCACTACGAAGAAATGGACCAGTGAAGCTGAGGAGAAGCTGGAAACGTGCATGGAAATAACTGACTGGGGCATGTTTAAAGGAGCCACGCATGATCTGGATGAGTACACGGACACTGTGAACTCATATATCCACTTTTGTGAGGAGAGCATTCTTCCATCGCGCACCAGGGTGAGGTACTCAAATGACAAGCCCTGGTTCACTGCTAAGCTCAGACAGATCAGGAAGGAGAAGGAAGCAGCGTTGAAAAGTGGAGACAGGGACTGCTACAGGGAGGTTAAATATCGGTTTAACAGAGAGCTGAGGAGAGCTAAATCTGTGTATTCTGAGAGACTCCAGCAGCAGTTCACGGCTAACGACTCTGCTTCTGTGTGGAGAGGACTGAGGCAAATCACCAACTATCGGCCTCAGGCTCCTAAGGTCAGGATGACAAAGCCCTTTGTCAAAGACTGTCCCAACACTATGCCCGTTTTGACACCTCGTCAGCTGTGTCCAACTCTCCCCCTCCCTCCAGCTCCACAGCCTCCACGGTCCCTACTTCATCAAAGGCGCCCCCCCTCCTCCCCCCCTGCCCTTGTCATCAGTGAGCAGGACGTGCTCAGACAGTTCTCCAGACTGAACCCGCGCAAGGCCCCCGGTCCGGACGGCGTGTCTCCCTCCACCCTGAGACACTGTGCGAAAGAGCTGGTTCCTGTCTTCACTGACATTTTTAACACCTCCCTTAAGCTATGCCACGTGCCGACCTGCCTCAAATCCTCCACCATCAGACCTGTCCCCAAGAAGCCACGGATCACTGGACTTAATGACTACAGACCTGTAGCGCTCACCTCTGTAGTCATGAAGTCCTTTGAGCGCCTGGTCCTGCCCCACCTCAAGTCCATCACCACCCCCCTCCTGGACCCGCTACAGTTTGCCTACCGAGCCAACAGGTCTGTAGACGACGCAGTCAACCTGGCCCTCCACTCCATCCTGCAGCACCTGGACTCCCCGGGAACCTACGCCAGGATCCTGTTTGTGGACTTCAGCTCTGCATTCAACACCATCCGCCCCGCTCTGCTCCAGGACAAGCAGTCCCTGCTCAACGTGCCTGACTCCCTCTGCAGGTGGATCACCGACTTCCTGACGGACCGGAGGCAGCATGTGCGGCTGGGAAAGACTGTCTCAGACTCTGTTAGCATCAGCACTGGATCACCCCAGGGCTGTGTACTTTCCCCCCTACTCTTCTCCCTTTATACCAACTCCTGCACCTCCAGCCACCAGTCTGTCAAGCTGATCAAGTTTGCGGACGACACCACCCTCATCGGGCTCATCTCCAACGGCGACGAGTCCGTCTACAGGAAAGAGGTGGCCCAGCTGGCGTCCTGGTGCAACAACAACAACCTGCAGCTGAACGCTCTGAAGACAGTGGAGATGATTGTGAACTTCAAGAAAGTCACAACCCCTCTGCCCCCCCACCCTCACAGGCTCTCCCATCACCACTGCAGATTCCTTCCACTTCCTAGGCACCACCATCACCAGGGACTTCAAGTAGGAGCCGACCATCAGCTCCCTCATCAAAAAGGCCCAGCAGAGGATGTTCTTCCTGCGGCAGCTGAGGAAGCTCAAGCTACCCACCAAGATGTTAGTGCAGTTCTACACAGCCATCATCGAGTCCATCCTCACCACCTCCATAACCGTGTGGTACGCAGGAGCCACTGCCAGGGACAGACTAAGGCTGCAGCGCGTCGTGCGCACTGCTGAGAAGGTGATCGGCTGCAAGCTCCCATCTCTCCAGGATCTGTACATCTCCAGGACCCGGAGGCGTGCAGGCCGGATCATAGCCGATCCTTCACACCCTGGTCATGTACTGTTTGCCCCCCTCCCCTCAGGTAGAAGACTTCGGTCCATTCAGACTAAAACCTCCCGTCACATGAACAGCTTCTTCCCCTCTGCCATCAGACTGCTGAACACTAAGTGACTTATTGACTCTCGTGCACTATGTACAGCAGCTCAACCAGACTCATGTCAATCATCACTGTTTTTCTTTTTGCATTACCGACTGCACTATGTGGTACTCCACAATATCTGCTGCTCGCTAATATATTTAAAACTGCTTTGACTAGTATTACTCATTCTTATTCTACACTTTATTGCACGTATAGTTTTTTTATTTCTTCTATTTTATCATGTTTAATGTTGCAGCATTGCACCGAGACAAATTCCTAGTTTGTGTACTACATGAACAATGGCAATAAATCTGATTCTGATTCTGATTCTAATGTTAGCGCTATTCTAATGCTAAATGCGAGTTGATTTTTTCCTGTTTAAAAGCAATGGAAAAGGCTGTCTTTGTGTCTGTATGGTTTTCCTAAATGTGATTTCAGTTCCCAACAGTATGCTGAAGTACTTTTGGTTCTTATGCACTATTTCTGTCAAATGAAATGTGTAGGTTGATGCTAAAAGCACATGGTGTTGGTCCCCTATGTAAAAGCATAGGTTATGCTAAACCCAGTAGCTCAGACCGGGTTTTACTGATTTTAAAAGGGAGTATTGGAAGTAATAGGACGGTATATTCCCTGGTTATGTGATGGATTAATTGTATTTCATTTCATGAATTACAAAGACAAGGTTAAAAGGGATTAATCATAATTTCATGGTTAAATGATGCAGAGATAAAAAGAGGAATTCATTTAATTGGTTACATGAAAAAAGGGTATTTCATGTGCTACCAGAGAGATTGTGAGAAGAGAAAAAAGACACATGCATGTAAGATGTAAGATGTGAAATGTAAGATATTACTATATTGCTGGATTGTGATAATAGTAATATGAGAGAAGAATTTAAACACTAAGCTATGGTGTTATATAAGAAGGGATTGGAAGACGAATTACTCTAGCTGTAAACAATAATACCGTTATTGTTGTGCAGGCTAGGTTTTTTTGGTTGCCGACCAAAAACCATCTGGATCCTGGATTTTCTCCGAATGGAGATGCCGAGCCTGACCCGAGATTGAACAGAGGTCTGACCAAGGTCTCAATTGAAGGACATCCCTCCTCTCTCCAGTGCACAACATTGAAGTGGTAACAACTCAAGCTGCCGCTTTAAAAGAGGAAAAGAAACCTGATCCGGGAGATACAAGATATCTTGACTGGTCAAACGGCTAAACCAAACGAACAAACAAACACTGAGCTCAGTCGGACATTTTTGGGGGTTTTATTTCATGCCAGCCGTTGTTATATTTGTATATTTGTACATTGTATATTTTGCTCCTTTTATCTTTATTAATAACAAATATGAATTGCTCATTTCTTGCCTCCAGCTATTTCATTCCACACTCACTCTAATTCCCTATTGTAACCCTTACGAACCTAGCAACTGGTCTACACTAATTATTTCCGTTACCTAATTAACATAAGGCAGGGGTTACACAAGTCCATATCAGATGCAGCCAGGAGTCATTAGAGACCTTCACTAAGGCAGTTTCATTGCCGTGATTAGCTCTGAACCCAGACTGAAACACCTCAAAAAAAAAAGAGATTTTTTTTATAGATTAAGAAATTATTTCCCCACGCTAAGTAGAATTCATCTGAATTAGTTGAACGCCATTTCCTTTCCAACTGACAAGTTTTCTGTTTTAAGTCACGAGTTTCTGAGTTAAACCAAGGGGTAAGAAATCTCTGGTTAGACTTTTTCTTTTTTAAAGGGGCTACCAAATCTAGAGTCTGATGCAGAGAGGCAGTAACATCATCAACCATGCTATCAATCACGAATGGAGTGGACTCTCCATCATTTATTTCTGAGGTTTCTGTTGTGTCGACCAATGGCATAGAGGAGACAATCTGCAAAAATTTAGCAACAACGTCATCAGAAAGACATCTGCTGTAGTAGTATTTTTCTTTAGGAAATAAGTGATCAGAGATAATGAAATAAAAGAATTAACAGACAATGGCCAGACAGTACAGGATTATGAGGAGATACTACGAGATTTTCGATATCTATACCATAAGTCAGAACAAGGTCCAATGTATGGTGAAAATAATGGGTAGAATTTTTTTTACTTTCTGGGAAAACCCAATTGAGCCTAAAATTTAATTGAATGCCTTATTAAGACAGTCACTTTCAACATCAACATGTATATTAAAGTCCCCTACAATAATTATTCGGATTTCAGCACTAAATCAGCTAAAAATTCAGCAAATTTCGATAGAAACTCTGAATAGGCCGAGGGAGGAGGATAAACTATGGCAAAGAGAATTGGGTTCAAGCCAAGATTGCCAACAGGCCCCACACTGAGGACAAAACCTTCAAAGGAATTAAAACATAATTTTTGCTTAACATTAATTAGTAATTTAGAATGGAAAATTGCCCCCACTCCACCACCATGACCAGAACCTCTGGGGTTATGACAGTTTAAATACCCAGAAGGAGTTGATTCATTCAAACCAACAATCATCATGCCCGAGCCAGGTCTCAGTGAGGGATAGTAGATCGATCTGGTGATCGATTAATAGATCATGGACCAGAAGAGACTTAGAAGATAGAGACCTATTATTTAATAAGCCACATTTAATTTTTAAACTTTGGGGAGGAACAGAGGCCAAATTATTAATTTTATTAATTTTAGGGACTTGAGGCTGGATTAAAATTTTACCAACATTTTGTTTAATCAATCTGGGAAGTTTATGCATTCTATTTTTTTAACTTTTTTTTTCCACAATATTTTTTATTGAACTTTTTTTTACAAACATGGCACAGTCAGACACAAACACAAAAATAATTTAAAAATTACAAAGAACAATAACAACAAAAATGTGTAATAAAAACAACAACAGCCATTAAAAACAGGTCAACAACAATGGTCCTCTGTTTAGTCTAGGTAATCTATTACATAAGAATACATAATATACATTCACCAACTTGGAATTTGCAAGGTCCACACATATCATTCACCTTCTTCTTCAGAATTTATGTTTAATTTCTTTACATAATCAATGAAAGGTCTCCATATATTCTCAAACACATTTTCCTTTGACTTCAGTATATATGTTATTCTTTCTAGTGGAAGATTTGTTAACATCTGTCTTAACAACTGAGTCACATCTGGTCTATGAGTCTTTTTCCACAGTAGTGCAATACATTTTTTGGCATTAAGCAAACCAAGGTCAATGAATGTTCTTTCACTCTTATTAAAGTTAGTTACTTACTATCTTTCATCAAAAGTTTTTCTAAAAGTGAATAAGTAGGTCAGGTGAGAGCATTATTTTGATTTGATCGAATAAAATTCCTAAGCTGAAGATATTTAAAAAAGTGTGTTCTATTAAGCTTGAATTTAATCCTCAGTTCTTCAAAAGACATTATGTTATCTGACGGTGACAAATATAAGTCTTGAATCTTTTGAATCCCTTTTAAATTCCATACTTTTAATACAATAGCCGCTCTCCCTGGTGTAAAATATTGATTACCCCATATTGGGCTAAATTGTGACAGTGAGTGTGGTTCTTTTAAATATTTTTTTGGTTTCACGCCATATTTTGATCATGTGCTTTACAATTGGATTTGTATCTTGCTTTTGTAATTTTTTAGCCGTGTCTGAGTATATGAATAAGGAAAGAGGTAAAGGTAAATTGTATGATTCCATTTCAGTCCAATGAGGAGGATCCTTTGATGAAAAATAATATGTCATAGACCTCGGTTGTGCTGACCAGTAATACAACATAAAGTTTGGACATTTCAGACCTCCACGATCAAATGGTAAATATAATTCAATTGAAGTTTATTTATATAGCGCCATTTCACAACAACAGTCATCTCATAGCACTATCAACTGTAGGGGGAACCCCCACAGTTGCAGAAAGACCCCAGCAATCAGGCGATCCCCTGTGAGCAAGAACTTGGCGACGGTGGAGAGGAAAAACTCCCTTTTAACAGGAAGAAATCTCCAGCAGAACAAGGCTAAGGGAGGGGCAATCATCTGCTGCGACTGTCTGGGGGGGTGAGGGGATAGAGAAGATGAAAAGAACAGACATGTAGAGAGCAAACAGCACAATGGGGACTCAATCTATGGGAGAGAACAAACAGATGTTAATGACCAGCAAAAAAAAAATATTTCATTGAGAGTGAAGAAAGGAGTGAGGCCCAGTGCATTATTGGAGGTGCCCCGGCTGACTAAACCTATTAGCAGCATAGCTAAGGGAGGGTTCAAAAACACATGATCCCTCCCTAATTGTAGGCTATATCAAAAAGGTAAGTTTTAGCCCTATTCTTAAAAACAGAGATCGAGTTTGACTCCCAAATCCAGATTGGCAGCTGATTCCACGGGAGAGGAGCTTGATAACTGAAGGCTCTGCCTCCCATTGTACTTTTGGAGATTCTAGGTATTACAAGTAATCCTGCATTTGGGGAGCATAGTGCTCTGTTAAGATAATACGATAGTATCAGATCTTTTAAATTAAAAAGAAGCCTGATTGTTTAGAGCTTTGTAAGTAAGAAGAAGGATTTTAAACTTAATTCTAAACTCTATGGGAAGCCAATGAAGGGAGGCCAGAACCGGAGAGATATGATCTCTCTTTCTAGTACCTGTTAAAACTCTTGCTGCAGCATTTTGGATCAGCTGAAGACATTTTAAAGATGTTTTAGGACAGCCTGATAATAAAGAATTACAATAATCTAATCTCGAGCTAACAAAAGCGTGGATCAGTTTCTCAGCATCACTCTGAGACAAGATGCTCCTAATCTTGGCAATATTACGCAAATGATAGAAGGCAGTCTTAGAAACAACTTTAATATGTGAATTGAAGGACAGATCTTGATCAAAAATAACTCCAAGGTTCCTCACAGAGCTATTAAGAGAAAGAGTAACCACATCCAAACTGAAAGTTTGATTTGGAAAGGTATTTCTAAGGTTTTTTGGACCAACAAGAATGACTTCAGTCTTATCTGAATTTAATAGCAGGACATTACAAGTCATCCAAGCTTTGATTTCCTTAAGACAGGCTTCTAACTTGACTAATTGATTACTATCATCTGGCTTCATTGACAGGTATAATTGTGTGTCATCTGCATAACAATGAAAATGTATACAGTGCTTTCTAATAATGTTGCCTAACGGAAGCATATATAAACTAAAAAGAGTAGGGCCTAACACAGATCCCTGTGGAACTCCATGACTAAGCTTTGAGTTGAAAGAAAACTCATTATTTACATGAACAAACTGGAACCTATCAGATAAATAAGATCTAAACCACTGCAACAAAGTTCCATTAAGTCCAATATAGTGTTCTAATCTATCAAGTAGAATATTATGATCGATAGTATCAAAAGCTGCACTAAGGTCTAAAAGGACAAGTACAGAAACCAGTCCATTATCAGATGCAAAGAGGAGGTTGTTAGTGACCTTCGCTAAGGCTGTTTCAGTACTATGATGGATTCTAAACCCAGATTGAAACTCTTCAAGTAAACCATTTCCCTGTAGGTGGTCAAATAATTGCGTAGCAACAACTCTTTCTAAGATTTTTGAAATGAAAGGGAGATTAGAGATTGGTCTATAGTTAGCTAAAGCTCCTGGATCTAGCGTTGGCTTTTTGAGTAAGGGTTTAATTACAGCCGTTTTAAAAGCCTGCGGTACATGGCCTAAAGTTAATGAAGAATTGATTATATTAAGAATAAAGCTACCAATAAGTGGAAAGACTTCTTTAAATAACCTGGTAGGAATAGGGTCTAAAAGTCAAGTTTAAGGTTTGGATGAGGAAACTATTTTGTCTAACTCACAAAGGTCGATTGGAGTCAACTCATCAAGACAGACATCAATTGAAGGAGTTGTAGTAGTTACAGTATTTAAGTTAACTGTGGGAAGAATCTGATTGATTTTATCTCTGATGGATGAAATTTTATTATTGAAAAAGTTCATAAAGTCCTGACTAGTAAGCTCTAACTGAATGCTAGGATTGACAGAGTCCTGACTCTTTGTCAACCTGGCTACAGTGCTGAAAAGAAACCTGGGATTATTCTTGTTCTCTTCTATTAATGCAGAATAATAACTCGTTCAAGCTTTTCTAAGAGATTTTTTATAAATTAAAAGATGATTTCTCCAAGCTAAATAGATTTCATCTAATTTAGTGGAGCACCATTTTTCTTTCTAATTGACGAGCCTTCTGTTTTAAGCTACGAGTTTCTGTGTTGAACCAAGGAGTGAGAAATCTCTGATTAGACTTTTTTTCTTTTTTTAAGTGGGCCACCAAGTCTAGAGTCTGATGCAGAGAAGCTGAAACACTATCCACCATGTTATCAATTACAGAAGGAGCAAGCTGTCTATAGCTTATTTCCGTTGTGTTGACACATGGCATAGAGGAAACAATCTGCATAAATTTGGTAACAGCATCATCTGAGAGGCATCTACTATAATAATATTATTCTTTAGGAGCCAAATAGTCAGAAATAGTAAAATCAAAGGTTAACAGGCAATGGTCTGACAGTACAGGGTTATGAGGAGACACTACAAGATTTTCTATTTCTATGCCATATGTCAGAACAAGGTCCAATGTATGGTGGAGGTAATGAGTAGAATTTCTTACTTTCTGAGAAAACCCAATCGAGTCTAATATTGAATTAAATTCCACACTAAGGCAGTCACTATCTACATCCACATGTATATTAAAGTCCCCTACTATAATTATTCTATCAGATTTCAGCACTAAATCAGCTAAGAAATCAGCAAATTCGGATAAAAATTCTGAGTAGGTTGGTGGGGGATGATAAACTATGGCAAATAAAAAATTGCTAAAGAGCCCAATACCAAGGACCAGGCCCTCAAAGGAATTATAACATGTTTTTTACTTTACATTAACTAGTAATTTGGAATGGTAAATTGTTGCTACTCCTCCTCCACGACCAGAACTTCTGGGATTTTGACAGCTTAAATAACCAGAGGGAGTTGATTCATTTAAACCAACATAATCCTCTTGCCCTAACCAAGTCTCTGTAAGGGATATTAAATTAATCTTATTATCAATTAACAGATCATGGACTAACAGACTTGGGAGTTAGCGACCTAATATTTAATAAACCACATTTAATTTTTAAATTATGAGGAGGAACAGAGGCCAAATCATTCAATTTAGAGGCTTTATGTTTAATTTGAGTTTTACCAATATTCACTTTGGGATGCTTATATGGAGGAGTAAGGACAAACGTAATCTAGCCTTCCTATTGTTCCATATAAATTCCACTAACTTTTTTTTTTTTAATTCTTGAGAATAGATCTGAAAGTGGTGGTAAAGAGATGTTTTGGAAAAAGTAAAGTATTTTTGGTAAGATATTACTTTTAAGTATATTAATTCTCCCAATCATCAACATTTGTAGTGACATCCATCTCTGAAGTAACTCATTAATATCTGTCATTAAGACTTCATAGTTGGCATTGGTGACTGATTCTAGCTTAGGCAAAATTTGAATTCCTCTATATTTAAACTGATCTACAACATTGAATTGGTTTACCTCAGCTGATGGATGATTTCGCTGGGTCTCATTTAACATTAATATTGAAGATTTTGTTTTGTTTATTTTATATCCTGATATATCCCCAAAATTCTTTATTAAATTTAACAAGATCGGAATTGATTTTTTAAGATTCGACAGAAATAAAATTATGTCATCGGCATACAGGGAGATTTTATGTTCTTTTGGTCATACTTTAATTCCATATATTTGTGGATGTAAATGTACTGCCATCGCTAAAGGTTCAATTGCCATAGTAAACAATAAAGGTGAAAGTGGACAGCCTTGTCGACATCCTCTATTGATTTTTATTGATTTTGAGATATTGCGGATTGTTAGAATTTGTTAGAATTTCTGCTGTAGCATTATTGTATATTATCTGGACCCATTTTATGAAATTATTTCCAAGTCCAAACCTTTTTAGGACTTCAAAAAGTTAGGCCCATTCGACTCTATCAAAGGCCTTTTCGGCGTCCAATGATAGGAGAGCTGTATCTGGTGCTTCTTTATTGGAATAAATAATATTAAATAATCTTCTTACATTATGGAAGCCTTGTCTTCCCATTATAAAGCCATTCTGATCTCGGTTAATAATATTTGGTAATTTATTTTTGGTAATTTGGCATTTTGCTAAAATTTTACAGATTATTTTAAGATCAGCATTTAATAGGCTTATTGGTCTCATGTTTTCACATTTATTAGGGGGTTTACCTGGTTTTGGTAACAGTGTAATTAAGGCATTATTCATGTATGGTGGTAAATTACCATTTTGAAATGCTTCTAAAACAATTTCCAAAAGTGGTTTTATTAATTTATTCTTAAAATTTTTATAGAGGTCAACTGGAATACCATCTGGTCCTGCTCTTTTTCCTGATTTCATATTATCAATGGCTTGCCCAACTTCTTCTTGACTAATTTTAGACTCCAGTATCTCCCTGCTTTCATTTGGAATACATGATATAGATAATCCACCCAAAAACCCATTTAGTTTTGTTTAGTCAATTTCATTTTTTGTATCATATAGTATAATAATCTCTAAAGACACTATTAATTTCTAAAGGATCTATAACTACCTGTCCATTACTTATAATACTGATAATTGGTGTTTTAGATTCTAATTGTTTAATCTGCCATGCCAATAATTTTCCTGATTTTTTGCCTTGTTCATAAAAAGTTTGTTTCAATCTTAAAAGACTCGAGGCAGCTCTATTCGCTGATTTTTTTGTCATATTCAGCTCTCAGAATCAGTAATTCGTTCTCCAACTGTGGGTTACTTCCTGCATACGCCTTTTCTTGAAGAATTTTTATTTTACGTTCCAATTGGACTCTCTCCTCTCTAGTCTTCTTGGATTTTGAACCTGTATAACTAATAATATGCCCCCCAATAAAAGCTTTGAAAGCCTCCCACTTTATACATGCCGTTGTTTGTGTAGTATTGATATCAAAGAACTCATCTTTTTTTCTATGTACTTAACAAATTCCTCATCCTGAAGCCATTTATGTTGAAAATGTCACCTAACTGGGTCCTTTGTCAATTACTTATCTACATATACTAGACAGCAGGGTGCATGATCGGAGATCACAATGTTATCATAGAAACAGTTTTGAATCTTGGACCTTAATTCTGTAGATGTCAAAAAGTAGTCGGTACGTGAGAAGGTCTTATAGGTATTAGAATAACAAGAATAGGCTTTGACTTGTGGTTTCATTTCTCTCCATATATCTAGCAATCTCAATTCTTTCAAAAAATGATTAATGGTCATCCTACATCCATTGTGCGTACAGACCAGTCCTGTTGATCTATCTATACTGGGATTCAATGTTCAATTAAAATCCCCTGCTATTATATGTTGCCCTGCAAGTGATGATACAGTGAGGAATAAATTAACAAAGAAGTCATGATCATCAATATTGGGGCCGTATAAGTTCACCAGATTTATATTTTCTAATAGCAAAGATCCTTGGATGATTAAATATCTTCCAAATTTGTCTCCAATTACATTTTTCACTTGAAATGGGACTGTTTTGTGTATGAGAGTCATAACTCCCCTGGCTCGGGATAAAAATGATGAGGTGAACACGTTACCTTGCCATCTTCTCCTAATTCTTTTTAGACCCTC
This sequence comes from Pholidichthys leucotaenia, assembly GCA_020510985.1. Classification (NCBI taxonomy): domain Eukaryota; kingdom Metazoa; phylum Chordata; class Actinopteri; order Cichliformes; family Pholidichthyidae; genus Pholidichthys; species Pholidichthys leucotaenia. The sequence goes on from CM035841.1 coordinate 71,242,629, forward strand.
CTCTATTAGATGAGTTTCTTGTAAAAACAATTTTCAAATCTATGTCTTTTATTTTATTCAGTCTCTTCCTATCGGCTGCAGTAATGCCACTGCCCCAGCAGACCACTCCAAAAGTGATGGCTGATGCCACCACCGTGTCATAGAATGTCTTCAGCAGCGCGCCTTGTACACCAAAAGACCTGAGTCTCCTCAGCAGGAACAGCCTGCGCTGTCCCTTCTTGTAGAGTGCATCAGTATTGTGTGACCAGTCTAGTTTATTGTTCAGATGAACACCCAGGTACTTATAGGATGTCACCATCTCGATGTCTGTTCCCTGTATATTTATTGGTGCTGTGAGGGGTTGTCCTTGCCTGCGGCAGTCCACCACCAGCTCCTTAGTTTTTCTCGCGTTGATCTGGAGGCAGTTCCGATGGCACCAGTCCACGAAGTCCTGGATAAGCCCTCTGTACTCAGCTTCATCTCCATTGGAGATGAGGCCAACGATCGCAGAGTCATCAGAAAACTTCTGTAGATGGCAGTGTGTTGTGTTGTGTGAGAAGTCCGCAGTATAAAGAGTGAACAGGAAGGGAGCCAGCACCGTTCCCTGGGGGGGGCCCCGTGCTACTGATGATCGTGTCGGACACACAGTCCCGGGTTCTCACAAACTGAGGCCGGTTCGTGAGGTAGTCCAGGATCCATGATGACAGGTGCTGGTCCACCCCTGCGCGCAGCAGCTTGTCCTTCAGGATCATCGGTTGGATGGTGTTGAAAGCACTGGAGAAGTCAAAGAACATGATCCTCACCATATTCCCGGGTTTCTCCAGGTGGGACAGAGAACGGTGAAGGAGGAAGATCACCGCATCCTCCACCCCAATGCCATGCTGGTAGGCGAACTGTAGTGGATCCATCGCTGGTTCCACCAGGGGGCGGAGATGAGCAAGGAGCAGTCTCTCCAGGGTCTTCATCAAGTGGGACGTCAAGGCCACCGGTCTGTAGCTGTTCAGGTCTTTGGGGTGGGAAGTTTTTGGTACAGGTACCACACAAGATGTTTTCCACAGCTGTGGTACCCTCCCCAGTTTCAGGCTCATGTTGAAGATATACGTCACAATCCCACACAGTTGGTCTGCACAGGACTTGAGGAGCTTTGCGCTGATGTTGTCCGGTCCCGACGCCTTCCTCGCCTTGATCTTCCTCAGCTCCGTCCTCACCTGGGTCCTGGTCAGGGTCAGGATGGGGGGCTGTGTGTTGGGAGTGGGGGGGGTGTTGGTGGAGTGGGGAGTGGGCAGCAGGACTAGATTTCTTTAGAGGCAGCAGTGGTTGTTGTGCAGACAGGGGGGAGGGCGGTTGGTCAAACCTATTGAAAAACAGATTCAGGTTGTTCGCCCACTCCCTGCCCCCCGTGGCCTGGGGGGAGGTATTCTGGAGCCCAGAGATGGTTTTGAGGTTTCTCCAGACCCCGCTGATGTCGCTCTGTTGCAGCTTGTCCTCCATCTTCTTCCTGAAGCTGTCCTTGCCTACTCTGATCTTTCTCCTCAGCTCCCTCTGTACGGACTTCAGCATATCCCTATTCCCCGACCTGAAGATCCTCTTCTTCTCTCTCAGAAGTGTTTTTATCTCAGGGTTGATCCAGGGTTTGTTGTTTGAGTTACGCCGTATGGTCTTGGTGGGAACGGATTTGTCCACACAGAAGCTAAGGTAGCCCGTGAAGGTGTGAATGAGGCCATCGATGTCCTCACCATGTGGATCGCAGAGCTGCTTCCAGGCGGTGGCTTCAAAACAGCCCTTTAGAGTGTCCATTGTCTCCTCAGACCATAACTGCACAGTGTGCATGGCCGGAGGTTGTCTGTGCACTAGGGGTTTGTACACCGGCCGGAGATGAACCAAGTTGTGATCCGATCTCCCGAGTTGGGGGAGTTGTGATGAGGTGTACGCCTCCTTAGTGTTTGCGTAGAATAAGTCCAGTGTTTTATTGTCTCTAGTGTGGCATGTGACATACTGGGTGAACGTGGGTAGAATGGGAGATAGTGAAACATGGTTGAAATCGCCTGAGATGAGGAGAAGAGCATCTGGGTGTTCTGTCTGCAGCCTGCTGGTTACTGAATGGATGACGTCATGCGCTGTCCCAGCGTTCGCTGTCGGATTTGCATAAACAACAATGCAGATCACGTGTGAGTGTTCTCTCGGGAGATATGTAGGCCTCATGCTAACAGCTAGCAACTCAATGTCTTTGCTGCAGTGTCGTTGTTTAACAGTGATATGTCCCGGTCTGCACCAGTTGTTGTTAACATACATTATCACTCCACCGCCCCTTGCTTTGCCACTGTCTGGTGTTCGGTCAGCCCGTATCATGTGAAAACCCTCCAGCTCAATGTTAGCATCTGCTGCTAACATTGATGATAGAATGATAGGATCATCCTACATCCATAGATGTAGGATGATAGAACATTCATCCTACAAACTAAACAAAAACAGATTCCCTTTCCCCACATTCGTGGTAAACCCCCCAAAATATTCCATCTCCCGTTGTAGCTAGTGACTGTTTCACACCTGTGAGGATCAGTCAAACCACTCTCTCTTTCTCCTCTCAATCACCCTGACACTACTACTATTCTTATGACATTAACTCTCTTCTGTAGCTTTTTCAACATAACTTCAAAGTTTTATAGCAACGTTGTACATAACATTTTTTTATAATACAGTCTGTATTTTGTAGACTTGTTTATGATGCAGATCAATCAGATGTCTGTACATATGCTTAAAGGTTCTACCTTTGTCATGTTCATGCTTAGCTCCCACCAGTCTCCTTTTGGATTTGCTTGATGAGCTCCTGCGCCTCTTGAGGAGTCTTGAAGATGTGGGTTCTCCCCTTATATGTGACCAGCAGTCTTGCCGGATGAATTACTCCATGACGAAGCCCTAGGTTGCGCAGCTCTTTGCGGGCGGGGTCGAACTGTTTCCTCAATTGTTGTATTCCTGCAGCCAAGTCTGGGTAGAATCGCACTTGTTGGTCCTGGTACTTAATTTCCCCTTTAGCTCGCGCCGCATTGGTGACTATCATCTTGTCTTTGTAGTTGAGGAACTTCATAATCAGTGTTCTCGGTGGTGTCTTATTATCTCTCAGTGGGCCGATTCGGTGAGCTCTCTCTAAAATGACCGATGACTGCAGATCCGCGTTATTCAGTGCTTCTGGAATCCACTTTTCCAAAAAGGAACACGGGTCCCGTCCCTCCATTCCCTCCGGAGCCCACCAGCCTCAAATTATTCCCTCGCGAGCGGGATTCCAAGTCTATGACGTTATCTTCCAGACTTTTGCAATTTAATTCCAGTGTTTGCAGTTTAGTTTGCAGGCTGATAACATCATCTTCAGCGCTTGATATTCGGAGCTCCGCCTGCGACACTCGCTCCATGCAGTCGTTTATTTCCTTTCTCATACCTTCTATCACTGCTATAATCCCATCGAATTTAGACAAAAACTCTGTTCTCATGGAGTTAATGGCAGTGAGCACTACGTTTGTCCCCTCTTCAACTGTTCCCACTCCGCCGCTGTCTCCCTCCTCCGCCATTGCCTCTCGAGTTCTCTCTGTTTCGCCTCGAGCGTGAAAGTCTGTTAGCTTGGGTTGTTTTGTCGAGTTACCTTTTCTTCCACCTAATTTTCCAACCTTGGTCTTTACCATATCCACGCCAAAACGTTGGGATGGGTTTTTGTTCCAGTTAATAGAGTTTTAGTAAAATTTTTATTTTCACGAGCAGAGCAGTGTGAAACAAGTCTTCCTACGTGGCCACCATAACCGGAAGTCCTTTTTTTTTAAACTTTTTTATTAACTTTAGAGGGAGCAGGAAAAGGTTCTCTAAAGGAGGAGACAGGGGCAAAGTTGAAAGGTGGTGGATGAGGAGGAGCTGCAGAAGTGCGTGTGTTTTTCAGGTTATGTTGTATTTGTCCTGGGTTACAATATTTAGGGCAACGGGAGACAGACTCAATCTCTGTAGGATTATAAATCAAAGGCTGATCCAAATGGTAAAGACCACCTGAATTAATAGTATTGATACAATACGTTGGAACAGAACCAAAAAAGGGCAGTTTAGCAAACCCAGAAGCTTCAGAGCGGGTAAACACGCCAGGTCCCAGTCACTGTACCAAAAAACACCGAATGGAATAAAAAAGATTGTCTCTTAAAACACGTGCACCAAGTCTATTTGGGTGAATGCCATCAGGCCTCATAAGTGATGGGCAGTTCCAAAATAAGTTAAAATTGTCAACAAAACCAATGTTAAAAATAGGACAAGTAAAACACAACCAAGAATTAAGACTGAGAGTTCTGCTAAAATGATTACAGCCTCGTCTGAGAGGTGCCAAAGGCCCAGAGATGAGCGCACGTCTGCCACAGTTCATAAAAGTGGACAGAAGTTCTCCTGAAGTCACTTTTTAAAATCTCAGCCGCTTCATCTGGGATGTTATTGCATCCCACATGCACAACGGCAGTTTGTATGTGAGGGAATTCATTCAGCAGGTAAGGGATAAGAGCCTCAATGTCAGAGACTCTAGCCCCGGGAAAAAAATCGAGTAACACAGTACCTGCTTCTGACGTTCCTCACGATCGAGTCACCAGTTACCAGCATCGTCTGGGGGGTTAATGTTGGTGGATTCCGATGTGGAGAGTAATTGTGAAGAGGATGACGTTGTTGTTGCAAAGGCGGGGAGATGCACTCTTTTCTTCTATCTGGAGCAGGTGTGTAATTTGACACACCCTGGGTGGTCTTTATCCGGGGTTTGCGGACATGAGCTGCTGCTGAAGGAAAGGAGGGAGGACGAGGGGCGTCCACGGGCGGGTGGCCAGAGTCCAGGTGGGGAAAATCCTCCAGGGAAAGGATATCAAATCTGTTATCCAAGGACACGGGAAGAGAAGAGGCGCGGCCCATTCTGGTCGATCGACAACGGTTATTAGCTGGTCGAACCAAGGTCCAGGGCGCCTGGACCTTGTTTCGACCAGGTCACACCTAGGGCCACTTTTAGAGTCTCCAATTAACCTATCCTGCATGTTTTTTTGGCCTGTGGGAGGAAACCGGAGAACTCCCAGAGTAAACCCACGCAGACCCAAGGAGAACATGCAAACTCCACACAGATCACTGTTGGTCAGGGGCTGGGATCGAACCAGGGACCTCATGGCCAAGGGTGAGTTGCTGTGCTGCTGCAGTGCTAACCACTGTATCACCGTGCCGCCCAAGATGCCGCCACTCTCACTTTGAATAGTTCTGTGAGGAACCTTGGAGTTATTTTTGATTAAGATTTGTCCTTTAATTCACATAATTTAATTCACATTCACATTTGTCCTTTAATTCCAGCTGACCCGCTGCATCCGTGGAGAGAGAGCTTAGACTTTCTGCTGCACATCCACCAGCCATAATGCTCTGCACTGTGTGTCTACAGTATATATATACATTTATAGTAATATGGACATATGTTTACTAGATGTTGTTTTTTCTTGCCTTCTGATTGTTACTATCCCTATGCTGTTGCAATCCTGGAATTTCCCCATTGTGGGACTAATAAAGGCTTATCTTATCTTATCTTATCTTATCTTATATTAAAATTGTTTCTAAGACTGCCTTCTATCATCTGTACAATATTGCCAAGATCAGGAGCATCTTGTCTCTAAATGATGCTGAGAAACTGATTCACGTCTTTGTCTGCTCTCGATTAGATTATTGTAATTCACTGTTATCTGGTTGTCCTAAAGTCTCCTTAAAAAAAAAAAAAATCTTCAGTTGATTCAAAAATGCTGCTGCTAGAGTTTTAACTGGTTCTAGAAAAAGAGATCATATCTCTCCGGTTTTGCCCTCCCTTCATTGGCTTCAAATAGAATTTAGAATCAAGTTTAAAATCCTTCTTCTTACTTTCAAAGCTCTTAATAATCAGGGCCCCCGATATATAAAAGATCTGATATTACCTTACCATCCTAAGAGAGCATTACACTCCCAAAATGCTGGCTTACTTGTGGTGCCCAGAATCTCCAAAAGTACAGTGGGAGGCAGAGCTTTTTGCTACCAAGCCCCTTCTCTCTGGAACCAGTTACCACTCTGGGTCCGGGAGTCAGACTCGGTCTCTGTTTTTAAGAGCAGGGTAAAATCCTTCCTTTTTAATATAGCTTACGTTTAAGGAGCGTTTTTGTGTCTCTTAACCCCACTCTTGTTCTATTGTTATCTGATCCATACTGCTGGTTGACCTCCAATAATGTACTTGGCATCTTACTGTTATGTTCTTTATGTCTGTCCTTTCCATCCTCCCCATCCCCTCATCCCCAGCCAGTTGCAGCAGACGACTGCCCCTCCCTGAGGCTGGTTCTGCTAGAGGTTTCTTCCTTCCAAATGGGAGTTTTTCCTCTCCACTGTCGCTTAGTGCTTGCTCATAGGGGATCGTCTGATTGCTGGGTTTTTCTGAGACTGTGGTGTTTTTCTCTGCTCTCTGGCGCCATGAGATGGCCTCTGTTGTGATGTGGTGCAGTATGAATAAAGCTGAATTGAATTGAATTGAAATGAATGAAAGAGCTGGTCCGATGTGCCATGGCCAGGACGAAAACCATATTGCTCCTCCTGAATCCGAGGTTTGACCAATGGCCGGACTCTCTTCTCCAGTACCTTGGTATAGACCTTCCCAGGAAGGCTGAGGAGTGTGATCCCTCTAAAGTTGGAGCACACCCTCCGGTCCCCTTTTTTGAAGAGAGGAACCACCACCCCGGTTTGCCATGCCAAATGCACTGCCCCCTCATGGATTGTCACCTTATCGTGGTGGTGGGGGTTTGCATGCCCCAGTGATCCCAGGAGCTATGTTGTCCGGGGCAATTTGCCTCTGATAGGGTCACCCAAGACCAACTGGTCCGGGGTGAAGGGCCAGACTAAGAACGATCCAACAGACCCTCATGATAAATTCTAGATCAAGGATTCAGTGTACCCTGCCCGGTATGAGGTTACCGGGGCTCAACCCTGGAGCCAGGCCTGGGGGAGGGGCTCGATGGCTAGTGTCTGGTGGCCGGGTTTCCACCCATGGGACCAAGCCGGGCTCAGCCCAAAGGAGTTACAAGGGTCCGCCCTCCAGTGGGCTCACCACCTGCAGGAGGGATCATGGGGATCCGGTGCTATGTGGATTAGGTGGCGGTCAAAGGCGGAGACCTTGACGAACTGATCCCAAGCTTTCAAAAATGGCTTTTGGTATGTGGAATGTCACCTCTCTGGTGGGGAAAGAGCCTGAGCTGGTGTATGAGGTTGAGAGATACCGGCTAGATATAGTCGGCCTCATCTCAACACATAGCTCCGGTTCCGGAACCAGTCTCCTGGAGAGGGGCTGGAACTTGGCCTTTTCTGGAGTTGCCCCGGGTGAGAGGTGACGAGCAGGGGTAGGTATTCTTGTATCCCCCCACCTTGCTGCCTCTATATTGGAGTTTTCCCCGGTGGACGAAAGGGTTGCTTCCCTGTGCCTTCTGGTTGGGAAACGGTCCTGACCATCATTTGTGCCTACGCATCAAATGATGTTTCAAAGTACCCACCCTTTTTGGAGTCTGTGACTGGGGTGCTGGAGGGTGCTCCTCTTGGAGACTCCATTGTCCTACTGGGAGGATTTAAATGCACACGTGGGCAACGACAGTGAAACCTGGAGGGGAGTGATTGGGAGGAACGGCCTGCTCGCTCTGAACCCGAGTGGTGTTCAGTTATTGGACTTCTGTGCTAACCACAGTTTGTCCATAACCAACACCATGTCCAAGCATAAGGGTGTCCATATGTGCAACTGGCACCAGGACGCCCTAGGTCACAAGTCAATGATCGATTTTGTTATCATGTCATCAGACCTGCGACCATATGTCTTGAACTCTCGGGTAAAGAGAGGTGCAGAGCTGTCAACTGATCACCACCTGGTGGTGAGTTGGATCCAATGGCAGGGGAGGAAGCCATTCAGACCTGGTAGACCCAAACGTATAGTGAGGGTGTGCTGGGAACGTCTGGCTGAGGCCCCTGTCCGGGAGGTCTTCAACTCCCACCTCCAGAAGAACCTCAACCACATTCCGAGGGAGTCTGGAGACATGGAGTCTGAATGGGCCATGTTCTCCACCTCTGTTGTTGAAGCGGCGGCCCAGAGCTGCGGCCGCAAGGTGGTTGGTGCATCTTGTGGTGGCAACCCCCGAACCAAGTGGTGGATACCAGTGGTGAAGGGGGGCATTAAGCTGAAGAAGGAGTCCTATCAAGCTTGGTTGGCTTGTGGGACTCCCGAAGAAGCTGAGGTGTACCAGCAGGCCAAGCGGAGTGCAGCTCAGGTTGTTGCTGAAGTAAAAACCCGGGTATGGGAGGAATTTGGTGAGGCCCTGGAACAAGACTTTTGGTCGGCTTCGAAGAGATTCTGGCAAACTGTCCGGCAGCTCAGGAGGGGATAGCAGCTCCCTGTCCACACTGTGTATGGTGCGGATGGGACGCTGTTGACTTCGACTGGGGATATCGTCGGGCGGTGGAAGGAATACTTCGAGGATCTCCTCAATCCCACTGATTCGCCTTCCACAGAGGAAGTAGGGTTTGTGGACGAGGGGGATGACTCGCCTATCACAGGGGCTGAGGTCGCCAAGGTGGTTAAAAATCTCCTTGGTGGCCGGGCCCCGGGGGTGGACGAGATTCGCCCTGAGTACCTCTTGATATCATAATCCCTTTAAATCTGTTCATTATAAGTTTAAACAATATACCTACCTATAGGTATTCTGAATATTTACCTAATATAGCTAAAAAATGCATTTAATGCCAGGGGTTGTCGCAGCTGCCATTCACACACCATTAAAGAAAGGCCGCTGTTTGGAACTATTTGGCGCTCCATGAACCATGTGACTGGGCAGCGGTGGGATCAAAGAGTGTCATAACTCTCATTAAAAGACCTGTACAATTCAACTTACCCTGGGATCTGATTTGTACATGTCCAAGTAAATTTTCAGTGCAATGATTTACAGATTCAGAATTTTCTAATGCCTCATTTACAGCATTATAGTCCCACAGTCACTAACTTGAGTTGAGAACGCATATGTCAATAACAGAAACCTGGATTAATAGTGACAGGGACCTGGATTTTGGGATTGATAGTTATGAAATGATTTGGAAGAACAGAGAAAAAAAGAATCAGGCTGGTGTGGCTCAATTTGCTGACATCAATTCATTATAAGGTGGTAGAAGAAATGTCAACAGTGGTAGATAATTTAGTGGAATGTGTCACAATAGAAATTCTGATGCGAAAAAAGAAAATTGTTCATGTAAGCTGCATGCAAGTATAGAACACCAGGTTCTAATACAGATGCATTTGAGAACTGGATGGAAGAACATTTGACAAAAATCTTAGATTATTACAGTAAATGAAAGCACGAAGTTGCTGATGCCTCGCTGCCAGAGCCTTGGCGGAAGTATGCATTCTCAGCTCATCACAAAAATGTTTTGGGTTCCTCTCTAGCCCAAGGACCACCTCTGGTAAAATGTTCATCCAAATCCATCCAGTAATTTTGGAGTACATGCATGTGCAGTGAAAATAATCTGCAATTCACATGCCCGTACTGTTGATGGCAGACAAGAGCCAGCAACCTGATTTGAACAGCTGCAATCCAAACACAAACGAAGAGCACGGTGGCAGACGTTTTAAATGGCAGAAGCAATGGAGGTATGTGAATACACTGACAATCAAGACGAACTGGAGCTTTTGCCATTTAAGGCACTTTTCCATAAGCCCATCACACCTCGGCATGTCTCGATTCACTTCAACACGGTTTGGCTCGCTTTTGTCTCCAATACAACCGTGTTAAGCTGGGGTGGGTGGGATTTCTATAACAGCGAGGCGGCGCCACACTCCCGTGACGTAGAACATGCAACCCAAGCAAAACATAACACATACAGCTGTATAAGGCGACTCCTCGGTCTGTGGCTTTTTTCACCGTAAATGCCAAAAAGGACCGCCAGACAAGGGTACAGGCAGTGAGATGAAACACTCTGGAATAGTTCTGCAGCTTCTGGGAGAGCCAAAGACGTGAGGGTGCAAACTAGGTCATATATGACGGTAAGCCAATGTTGCTAATGCTAGTTTGCTATAAGTACGTCGTACTACACTGTAATGTCTGCAAGTTATCACTGTTAGGTACTAAAATATGTACGCTGTGTGTGTTTCAGATGGCTCTGTTGTGGGGAAATTACTGCTTCAGTCGGTCTGGGCATTCAGCACAGCCTTTCACGGATGTCATCAGCCTGTCACTGATGTCAGCACAGCTTCACAAACGATCAGTGGTTATAGAGCTTAAGATTGTCTGTAGAAACATTTATTTCCTGTACAACAAATTGCTCTGATCTGCTTGAAAATCATGGAGACTGTTGAGACATCATGGACGTACCTGCTTCTGCAGAACCGAGTCTGAGGTGGTGTTATAGAAAAAAATGATCAGCTGACACAACTTGATCACCATGTTAATAACTATATTAGCCACAAAATATATATTCAAAAAGTAAACAGTACTGAGTTTGGTATAATAAGATATATTTGACAGTTATCATGCATTTTAGGCCAAAACAAACTTGATCTAGGATTAAAAGCAATTTAACTAATGCAGTCACAAGGTTACATGGAAAATACTTGATTTACTAGATACATATACTGTAGAAATATATATTCTCTGCATCAACAATGTACTAGACATGCATTCATGTAGTATTGCACTGGGAATTGCACTAATAATAAACCTCTGAAGTTTTTGCAGATGTCTCTTTTTTTATATGTGAAGGTTACCACCATGTGGCATAAATTAAATACTGAAAGATTGGAAAAGCTAAGAATAATCCAGCAGTTTGAGAAATCACTTTTGGTTTGGTGTAAGTCTGTCAACAGAATTATGAACCATGAAGCAGTTTGTGTTAAAATGTTAAATCCCATTAAACCTAATCCGGGGGCTTCCAATCATGTGTCATGGGGGGCCAAGACCCTGCAGGTTCTCTCTTCTACCCAGTCTCTTCAGCAGGTGTTCTCACTGATCAGTCAGTGGAAGAAGTTCAGTGGAATCTGCTGTTGAAGACAGCCTGCAGGGTCTTGGCCCTCCATGGCACATGATTAGACACCCCCGCCCAAACCCATTATGATGAAGAGCAGATGCTAATATGACCCAGAATTCCTCCATATACTGGTACTGTCACTAAAGTATGCAGGGTCTTCTGCACTGGCACATCCAACAATACAGTTTTCAATTAATAAAATAATTGTTTTGGTTACTTTTTTCTTAAAAATGAGCCATTATTTTCAAGGTCACGATAAATCCTTTGTACAGTTTACTCTTTTCCCACCGGTGTCTTAACAGACAAAATAGAAAATCATGATGCAAACACATAAGTCACTAAATTGTTTATTACAATCGGCAGCAAATTCCAGATTATTCAGAATGCGCAAAATTCAAACTGTAAAAAAAAAAAAAACTGGAATGGCCACACACGGCAGCCACGCTACCTCACTGAGAAGCAACTGGATCGGCCCCTCGTACTGGTCCTGGTTCAGCAGATCTTCAGCCTGTGTCTCTGTAAATAGTGAGGCAAGGTCCAGTTGGGGTGACAGTTTCCCTCTTGCCTAGACAAAAGACAAATGGGTGGTGGTTAATTAAAGCAAGTTTAAAACATATTTGGGAAATACACTTGTTGTTAAAAGCCAGTGGTGTAATGTGAATTAATGAATGAATCTTTATTTTGGATTGATTAAAAGCAAAGATTTAAAGAAAATAGAATAATATAACAAAGGGGAAAAAAATCTAACAAGGTCAAATTAAACAATAACTCCTCTGATTATACAGTTCAACATAAGTTATCTGAAATGGGTGATGGCTGAAGCTGCAGCTTATATTGCCCACCATATTTCATCCAAGAATTCAAAAGAAAAACAAAACAGGAGGGATTACAATTCCAATGTGACAATAAAGTACTTCGTTGTTGTATTTAACCACAATTTTCATGTAGCTGCGCTTCGGTAGATTTTACAAGGGCTGCGTTACATTTAAAATCATCTCTTTTTACTGTGGCCTCAGCAATCAGAATGAATTAATACATTCACTTGAATGGAATCTAGTACTTTAACACTCGGTGTGCATCACCGAGTGTGGAGTCGCTCAGTCAAAATATGAAGTTTTTATCAATAAAAGTTTGTCTGTTTTCAGGGGCTGTAAGCCATAATCATTAAAATTAAAATAAACGCTTGAAATATATCACTGTCTGTGTAATGAATCTATATAATATATGGATTTCACTTTCTGAAATGAGTGACAAAAAATATTGAAGTTTTTCATGACATTCTAATTTTTGGAGATGTACCTATATTAGGGAAATACACCTGTGAAAGTCAGTGGTGGGATGTGACAAAAATGCTTTGTTTCCCTGACAAGCACTTCAGGATCCACAGAATAGGTGTGTGGGTCTATTCTGATGCTTTAGAAAATTATATGAATGATTTTATAAATCACTGGTTTGAAAAAGAAATTTTAATATGACGAGATTTCGGGTCCTGTGGTCCATTTCACCAGTATCACAATATAAACAGGGAGGCTAACCCCTGGCATGTGGAAACACATTCTAGCATTAAATTGCACACAATTTAATGTGCAGCACCAAAGTGCAATACAAAACACAAACCAGGACTTTAACCAGGATTAACATATTTCATCGTTTTGCTCTCACAAGCGAATATTTAGGAGAAAACAAGCGCTAATCAGCAGTTGGTACTAGCTAGCTACTAGCTAAAAATTGTTAGCCAGCACAGAACAGCGCTGTATGGCTCAAAAAAAGTGAGCTTGCCACCAACAGGATAAATAAGCAAACAGATGCACATTATTACAAATCACTCACCATCGATGGTTCTCTCACGTTCGTCTTCAGCTTGTCCATAGTTCGGTTCTATGCTGGGAAGCCATCTGTATAGGTCCGGGTCACTTCTCACTGTGGATCTGCCACCAAGCAGAGAAAACTCCGCACCTCTTCTTTGGACCACGGTGTAGAGTTCCGCAAAACCTACAACGCTGTCTGTATTAATATTGTATTTACTCCGTGACCGAGTTAGTCCGTGAAATATTGCAAATGGCGGTCGTGTGTAGATTTATCAGAAGACGGTCACTTTCGTGACGTTATGACCTGACCAATCAGCGGCGACCAGTCTTTTGACGTCACAACACAGCGCGCTTGTACCCTGCCCTTGAGCGGGGACGAAAATCGCGGCTGTTAAACCGTGTTGGGGCTAGTGGAAAGACTTACAAAGCGTGCTGAGCTGTGCCGTGTTGGGCTAAGCGGGGCTAATGGAAAAGGCCCTTTAGTGGGAGAGGAAGAAAACAGAGGGGCAAAAAGATGGACATTTCTTTACCCAGTATTGGCAGACTACTCAGTACTTTCTTCTGGTGGGAGTTTCCAGATGCATGTGCAGTATGGTTCCATTGATGGCAAAGGTGAACCATTTTTGTGTTTAGTTAAAAAACAATGCGTTATTTCAAAATTCTGGCAAGTTAAAAGTTGACAGAATTTGGTAATACAATGATACAAGCCTTTAGTTGCACTTAATTTTGATGTGAGCTGAAAAAAAGAGGCAGACACACACAGAGCAACAAACAGACGCTCTTAGTGATTACTGTATGCCTCCGTATTCACTGAGGCATAAATATTACAAAACAAAAATGATAATAAAGTGCATGCAGTATATTAAACAGCATAATTAGAAATGTCCCTAGACAGGCTAATTAGCCTCAACATTTTAATGAAAATTACAAAAAATATTATCAAGTGAATGTGACAAAGTTTTACAAATAATTCAAATTAAACATAAAGTCTCTAAATTGAATGATTTGGCCTCTGTTCCTCCTCATAATTTAAAAATTAAATGTGGTTTACTAAATATTAGGTCTCTAACTCCCAAGTCTCTGTTAGTCCATGATCTGTTAATTGATCATCAGATTGATTTAATTTCCCTTACAGAGACTTGGTTAGGGCAAGAGGATTATGTTGGTTTAAATGAATCAACTCCCTCTGGTTATTTAAACTGTCAAAAGCCCAGAAGTTCTGGTCGTGGAGGAGGAGTAGCAACAATTTACCATTCCAAATTACTAGTTAATGTAAAGCAAAAAACATGTTATAATTCCTTTGAGGGCCTGGTCCTCAGTATTGGGCACTTTAGCAATTTTAGGTTAAACCCAATTTTATTTGCCATAGTTTATCGTCCCCCATCAACCTACTCAGAATTTTTATCTGAATTTGCTGATTTCTTAGCTGATTTAGTGCTGAAATCTGATAGAATAATTATAGTAGGGGACTTTAATATACATGTGGATGTAGATAGTGACTGCCTTAATGTGGCATTTAATTCAATATTAGACTCGATTGGGTTTTCTCAGAAAGTAGGAAATTCTACTCATTACCTCCACCATACATTGAACCTTGTTCTGACATATGGCATAGAAATAGAAAATCTTGTAGTGTCTCCTCATAACCCTGTACTGTCAGACCATTGTCTGTTAACCTTTGATTTTACCATTTCTGACTATTTGGCTCCTAAAGAAAAATATTATTACAGTAGATGCCTCTCAGATGATGCTGTTTCCAAATTTATGCAGATTGTTTCCTCTATGCCATGTGTCAACACAACGGAAATAAGCTATAGACAGCTTGCTCCTTCTGTAATTGATAACATGGTGGATAGTGTTTCAGCTTCTCTGCATCAGGCTCTAGACTTGGTGGCCCCCTTAAAAAAGAAAAAGTCTAATCAGAGATTTCTAACTCCTTGGTTCAACACAGAAACTCGTAGCTTAAAACAGAAGACTCGTCAATTAGAAAGAAAATGGCGGTCTACTAATTTAGATGAAATCTATTTAGCTTGGAGAAATCATCTTTTAATTTATAAAAAATCTCTTAGAAAAGCTAGAACAAGTTATTACTCTGCATTAATAGAAGAGAACAAGAATAATCCCAGGTTTCTTTTCAGTACTGTAGCCAGGTTGACAAAGAGTCAGGACTCTGTCAATCCTAGCATTCCCTTAGAGCTTACTAGTCAGGACTTTATGAACTTTTTCAATAATAAAATTTCATCCATCAGAGATAAAATCAATCAGATTCTTCCCACAGTTAACTTAAATACTGTAACTACTACAACTCCTTCTTTTGATGTCTGTCTTGATGAGTTTACTCCAATCGACCTTTGTGAGTTAGACAAAATAGTTTCCTCATCCAAACCTTCAACTTGTCTTTTAGACCCTATTCCTACTAGGTTATTTAAAGAAGTCTTCCCACTTATTGGTAGCTTTATTCTTCATATAATCAATTCTTCATTAACTTTAGGCCATGTACCGCAGGCTTTTAAAACAGCTGTAATTAAACCCTTACTCAAAAAGCCAACGCTAGATCCAGGAGCTTTAGCTAACTATAGACCAATCTCTAATCTCCCTTTCATTTCAAAAATCTTAGAAAGAGTTGTTGCTACGCAATTATTCGACCACCTGCAGGGAAATGGTTTACTTGAAGAGTTTCAATCTGGGTTTAGAATCCATCATAGTACTGAAACAGCCTTAGCGAAGGTCACTAACGACCTCCTCATTGCATCTGATAATGGACTAGTTTCTGTACTTGTCCTTTTAGACCTTAGTGCAGCTTTTGATACTATCGATCATAATATTCTACTTGATAGATTAGAACACTATGTTGGACTTAATGGAACTTCGTTGCAGTGGTTTAGATCTTATTTATCTGATAGGTCCCAGCTTGTTCATGTAAATAATGAGTTTTCTTTCAACTCAAAGCTTAGTCATGGAGTTCCACAGGGATCTGTGCTAGGCCCTACTCTTTTTAGTTTATATATGCTTCCGTTAGGCAACATTATTAGAAAGCACTGTATACATTTTCATTGCTATGCAGATGACACACAATTATACCTGTCAATGAAGCCAGATGATAGTAATCAATTAGCCAAGTTAGAAGCCTGTCTTAAGGAAATCAAAGCTTGGATGACTTGTAATTTCCTGCTATTAAATTCAGATAAGACTGACGTCATTCTTGTTGGTCCAAAAAACCTTAGAAATTCCTTTCCAAATCAAACTTTCAGTTTGGATTCAGTTACTCTTTCTCTTAATAGCTCTGTGAGGAACCTTGGAGTTATTTTTGATCAGGATTTGTCCTTCAATTCACATATTAAATTTGTTTCTAAGACTGCCTTCTATCATTTGTGTAATATTGCCAAGATTAGGAGCATCTTGTCTCAGAGTGATGCTGAGAAACTGATCCACGCTTTTGTTAGCTCGAGATTAGATTATTGTAATTCTTTATTATCAGGTTGTCCTAAAACATCTTTAAAAAGTCTTCAGCTAATCCAAAATGCTGCAGCAAGAGTTTTAACAGGTACTAGAAAGAGAGATCATATCTCTCCGGTTCTGGCCTCCCTTCATTGGCTTCCCATAGAGTTTAGAATTAAGTTTAAAATCCTTCTTCTTACTTACAAAGCTCTAAACAATCAGGCTCCTTTTTATTTAAATGATCTGATACTACCGTATTATCCTAACAGAGCACTACGCTCCCAAAATGCAGGACTACTTGTAATACCTAGAATCTCCAAAAGTACAATGGGAGGCAGAGCCTTCAGTTATCAAGCTCCTCTCCTGTGGAATCAGCTGCCAATCTGGATTCGGGAGTCAGACTCGATCTCTGTTTTTAAGATTAGGGTTAAAACCTACCTTTTTGATATAGCCTACAATTAGGGAGGGATCATGTGTTTCTGAACCCTCCCTTAGTTATGCTGCTAATAGGTTTAGTCAGCCGGGGGACCTCCAGTAATGCACTGGGCCTCACTCCTTTCCTCACTCTCTATGAAATATTTTTTTTTTTTTGCTGGTCATTAACATTTGTTTGTTCTCTCCCATAGATTGAGTCCCCATCGTGCTGTTTGCTCTCTACATGTCTGTTCTTTTCATCTTCTCTGTCCCCTCACCCCCCAGCCAGTCGCAGCAGATGACTGCCCCTCCCTGAGCCTGGTTCTGCTGGAGGTTTCTTCCTGTTAAAAGGGAGTTTTTCCTCTCCACCGTCGCCAAGTGCTTGCTCACAGGGGATCACCTGATTGCTGGGGTCTTTCTGCAACTGTGGGGGTTCCCCCCTACAGTTGATAGTGCTATGAGATGACTGTTGTTGTGAAATGGCGCTATATAAATAAAGTTGAATTGAATTGAATTGAATTGAATTGAATTGAAATTGAATTGAATTGAATTGAAATATTGTGTTGGTGAAAACTTGGGAAAAAAATACACAGAAATTAATGACACTGATTTTTAAAGAAAGAAATCTTACTTCAATCTTTATTAAAACTGAAGAAAAATTAGATAGACTTTATTGATCCCAAACTGGGAGATCTTAATAAATGGTAAAACAAAACATCAAGTGATCGCGATGACACAGATATGAAAACTGTGAAATAGGTCATTGAGGGAATTTCCAAACCACTACCTCACATCTTCAACGCATCATTTCAAACGGGACAATTTCCTAATAAAATTAAAAATGCAAAAGTCATTCCATTACATAAATCTGGTGACAAGTAGCACTTCACAGATTTCTCTTCTGACACACTTGTCAAAAATTCTACAAAAACTCCTCAGTGATGGATTAGAAAAGTTTATAGAGCAACACAAACTATTCTCTGACAGTCAATATGGTTTGAGAGCAAACTGGTCTACATCATTAGCATTAAATGAACTCAGAAGAAATCACTAATTCCTTAGATAAATAGACATTTACAGTTGGAGTATTTCTTGATCTTGTCTTTTAGACCCTATTCCTTCCAGGTTATTTAAAGAAGTCTTCCATTTATTGGTAGCTCTATTCTTCAAATAATCAATTCTTCATCAACTTTAGGCCATGTACCTCAAGCTTTTAAAACTACTGTAATTAACCCCTTACTCAAAAAGCCAACACTGGATCCAGGAGTTTTAGCTAACTATAGACCAATCTCTAATCTGCCTTTCATTTCAAAAATCTTACAGTTGTTGCTATGCAATTATTTGATCACTTGAATCAGAATCAGAATAGCTTTATTGCCAAGCATGTTTACAGTGTAAACAAACGAGGAATTTGACTTGACATTGGGCACGCTCGATAAGCGCCTCCAATGATGCGGCAGCCATGAAGGCGCCTGTCATCAGTGGAGGGTAAAGAGGGGAATGGGGGAGGGAATGACACAATGGGCAGAGAGAAAAAACATAGTTAATCAAAATAAAGCTCGTATGAGCAAAATTGTGATTACATAGAAAAAAAAAAAACCCTCTAAGCACAAGTAGCAGACCAATACAGATCACACAATACAAAGGAGCAAGAGAGAGACCAGTGTGTGTAGTCAGCATGTAATCAGTATGAGTGCGGTGTTAATGTATCAGTTGCTGGTGCACAACAAAGGGGCACCTCCTGGCAACGGATGGGTGTTATGTTCATGTGTTCAAAACACAGATCAGCATGTCCCAGAGTCTGTCTCTCTTCGTGCATGCCAGATGGCAAAGTTCTGTATTAGACACATGATAACGCTGTCCTGGAAGAGTCCGGTTTGCTGAACAACAGCAAATGTTAATTGTTTGGGTTAAAGAGAAGCCAAAACACCTTCCTGCAAAATCTCTGCACCTGGAGGAATGAGTTCCCAAAGACGCCGAATCAAGGCCTGATGAGCACAGTCACTTGGAGCATAGTAATTTCCACTCTCTTGTGATTCTGTGCATCACAATTAATTCAATTCACAGGCTTAAAATCGCTGGTCGAATTGTTGAAGGAGCTTCGCCGGGATCTGCATTTTGACCAGCTCTTCCAACTTTTTTAATTTCTGATACACTAGGAAACTCCAGAGCCAAACAGTAGAAATCCTGTGATCATATCCAAACAGATAGATGTCTTCTGCATCTTCAATCGAATCACACAGACACATGAGTTCCAATTAACCCATGAGTCACACATTTGGGCTCCCCCGGGCCCGATTTTCTGTTGAAAAGGTGGTGTCAATTGCATTTAAAGCCCAAAATTCCATTTTTTCCATTTTTCCATTTGGATTGAGATCCGCGAGAAGGAGCGAGACACAGACACAGATGAAGCAAGCTGGGATCAGTCAGGGAGGCGGGAGGAGGAGAGGAGTGAAAATGCGACTGCTTTCTCTGAAAGCCGGAAGAAGAATGAAGAAGAAGAAGAATTTCCACTTGCAGGGAAATGGTTTATTTGAAGAGTTTCAATCTGGGTTTAGAATCCATCATAGTACTGCAACAGCTTTAGTGAAGGTCACTAATGACCTCCTTATCACATCTGATAATGGACTTGATTCTGTACTTGTCCTTTTAGACCTTAGTGCAGCTTTCGATCCTATTGATCATAATATTCTATGTGATAAATTAGAACACCATGTTGGACTTAATGGAACTTCGTTGCAGTGGTTAAGATCTTATTTATCCGATAGGTTCGCGTTTGTTCATGTCAAAAATTAGTTTTCTTCCAACTCAAAGCTCAGTCACGGAGTTGCACAGGGATCTGTCCTAGCCCTATTCTTTTTAGTTTATATATGCTTCCGCAAGGCAACATTATTAGAAAGCACTGTATACATTTCCATTGTCATGCTGATGACACAATTATACCCGTCAATGAAGCCAGATGATAGTAATCAATTAGCCAAGTTAGAGGCCTGTCTTAAGGAAATCAAAGCTTGGATGACTTGTATTTTTCTGCTAATAAATTCAGATAAGACTGAAGTCATTTTAGTTGGTCCAAAAAACCTTCCAAATGCCTTTCCAAAACAAACTCTCAGTTTGGATGCAGTTACTTTCTCTTAATAGTTCTGTGAGGAACCTTGAAGTTATTTTTGATCAAGATCTGTTTTTTATTTCACATGTTAAACTTGTTTCTAAGACTGCCTTCTATCATTTGTGTAATCTTGCCAAGATTAGGAGCATCTGGTCTCAGAGTGATCGATAGAAATTAATCCACGCTTTTGATAGCTCTAGATTAGATTATTGTAACTCTTTACTAGGTTGTCCTAAAACATCTTTAAAAGGTCTTCAGCTGATCCAAAATGCTGCAGCAAGAGTTAACAGGTACTAGAAAGAAGGATCACGTCTCTCTGGTTTTGGTCTCCCTTCATTGGCTTCCCATAGAGTTTATAATTTAGTTTAAAATCCTTCTTCTCACTTACAAAACTCTAAATAATCAGGCCCCTTTTTATTTAAAAGATCTGATACTTCCCTATTATCCAAACAGAGTACAGTGCTCTCAAAATGCAGGATTACTTGGAATACCTAGAATCTCCAAAAGTACAATGGGAGACAGAGGCTTCAGTTATCAACCTCCTCTCCTGTGGAACCAGCTGCCTATCTGGATTCAGGAGTAAGACTCAATCGCTGTTTTTAAGAATAGGGTTAAAACCTTGCCTTTTTGATACAGCCAGGGAGGGATCATGTGCCTCTGAACCCTCCCTTAGTTATGCTGCTAATAGGTTTAGACAGCCAGGGGACCTCCAACAATACAGGGCTCCAAACCTTTCTTCACTCTCAATGAAATATTTTTGTCATTAACATCTGTTTGTTCTCTCCAAAAGACTGAGTCCCCATCATGTTGTTTGCTCTCTCCATGTCTGTTCTTTTCTTCTTCTTCTCCATCCCCTCACCCCCCCAGCCAGTCGCAGCAGATGACTGCCGGTCCCTCAGCCTTGTTCTGCTGGAGGTTTCTTCCTGTTAAAGAGTTTTTCCTCTCTACTGTCACCAAGTACTTGCTCACAGGGGATCACCTAATTGTTGGGGTTTTTCTGCAATTGTGGGGATTTCCCCTACAGTTTACAGCACTATGAAATGACTGTTGTTGTGAAATGGCACTATATAAATAAAGTTGAATTGAATTCAACAATCTAAAAGAAAATTTGATACAATTTAAGTACACATTTACTGGATAAACATTAAATATCGTCTTTTTCCTTTGTTCTTCAGTTCACAATGCACTTTCGTTACCATTTTATTTGATTACATGTTCAAAATAAAGTATTCAATCATTGATGAGCTCCTAAAATACACAAATGGAGGAAATGACATCTACTACATTTAATTTTCGTGGAGGGAGGACACTCCAGACCCTGACAACAATGCCCCAACAATTTAAAAACAAACTTAAAAAGTAAATTAAAGAGAAAAAAAAACCCAGGCTAAAATAGAACACGACAGAAATTAAAGTTACAGTGCATTGTAGGCTACTGGAAGACCGCAGCAAATAGTTGAGCTTTTTACCTTGATTTGAAAGAGCTGACAGTTTAAGCAGCCCTGATGCTTTCGAGGAGTTTGCTCCATATGTGATGGGCATAAAAACTAAACACTGCCTCACGATGTTTCGTTCCAACTCTAGGCACATATAATAGGCCTGACCCTGATGACTCGAGGAGTCTTGAGTGGATCATAATGGAACAGAAGATCTGAAATGTATTTTGGCCCTAATCTATTCAGAGCTTTAGAAACCAGCAGCAGTATTTTAAAATCTATTTTTGACAGACAGAAAGCCAGTGTCAAGATCTGAGAACTGGTGATATATGATCCACTTCCTTGGTCTTAGTGAGGACGTGAGCTGCAGCGTTCTGAACCAACTGCAGCTGTTTGATGGACTTTTGAGGGAGACCTGTGAGGACAGCATTACAGTAGTCCAGTTGACTGAAGATAAAGGCATGCACAAGTTTTTCCACATCCTGCTGAGACATCAGACCTTTAATCCTCACTATGTTCTTAAAGTTATAATAGACTGACTTCAATACTGTCTATGTGGCTGTTAAAATTTAGGACTGAGTCCAGGACCACACCCAGATTTCTGGCTTGGCTGTTGGTTTTCAGCATCATTGACTGAAGCTGAGTACCAACTGTGAGTCTCTTCTTTGGCTCTAAAAATTATTTCGGTTTTGTCTTCGTTTAACTGAAGAAAATTCTGGTACATCCACTCTGTAATTTGACCAATGCATTTGATCAGGGTTTTAATCTCTTGGTGAGACAGATATGTAGATTTGTGCATCATCTACATAATAATGATAACATATTTTGTTGTGTTTTTATGATTTGAGCTAGTGGGAGCATGTAGGTGTTTAAAAGCAAAGGTCCCAAAATGGAACCTTGGGGACCTTCACAGGTTATTTTTGTTCGCTTGGATTTGCAGTTACCTATAGACACAAAATAGTCTGTCTTTTAAATACGACTCAAACAAGCCAAGCACTGTACCAGAAAGTCCAGAGAAGAGTGAATAAGCAGATAATCTGATGATCAACTTTTTTCACAAAATGTGTAGTTTTATTAAAGTCTCAGAAATTTAAAGAACAATTCATTCACACAAAAGAAACTTAATCCTGAAAATAAAGATGTACAAACGTTACTGGACTACAGCACCTCAACTGTGAGTTCTCGTGATAAAACAAAACCCTGAATGAAGTGTTTCCCACATATTTTACGAGACTAAATCTTCTCTTGTGTGAATTCTTATGTGAGCTTTCAAAGTACCACGCTGATTAAAACTCTGCCCACATGTTTCACAAGAAAATGGCTTCTCACCTGTGTGGATTCTCATGTGAGCTTTCAAATTACCAAGCTGATTAAAACTTTGTCCACATGTTTCACAAGAAAATGGCTTCTCACGTGTGTGGATTCTCATGTGGGTTTTCAAATTACAACGATGATTAAAACTCTGCCCACATGTTTCACAAGAAAATGGCTTCTCACCTGTGTGGATTCTCACATGAGTTCTCAAATTATCATGCTTATTAAAACTTTGCCCACATGTTTCACAAGAAAATGGCTTCTCACTGTTTTATTTATTTGCATCTCATTTCCTTACAAGTGCAATGGGCCCCAGCCAGGGGTCTATGATTACACTTTAAATTAAAAAGCTTTGTATCCAAGGGCTCTCTTTAAGATAGAGACTGTTCCTCTGATTGCTGAGATCTGTATTTCACAGATGCTAGGGCAGCCGGGTATTGCTTGTAGATATTTTTTCAAGTTCTTCTTAACCATCCCAGTTGCTCCCACCACCACAGGTATAATATCTGCATCCTGCAGATTCCAGGTGCTTCTTAGGTCGTTTTTGAGGTCTTGATATTTTGTTATTTTTTCTCTTTCTGCTCTGTTGAGGCCGTAGTCGTTTGGTATAGTTACATCGATTAATTGGGCAGTTTTGCCCTTTTTGTTCAAGATAACTATGTCCGGTTTTATTGCTCCTCCTTCAATGTGTCTTCCAGTTGGGATTTCCTTGTCATAAAAGATGGTAATATCTCCGTTGGAGCTAACTGGCTCTGGATCGTGCTCCCATACTGGTCCTTTTACTTCTATTTTGAATTCTTTGCATATTTTCCAGTGTATATAACGGCAGATCTTGTTGTGGCGAGCAGTGTAGTGTCCATCGGCCATGAGGACCTGGCAGCCGGAGAGCAGGTGGCTTACACTCTCCACCGCTACATGACAGAATCGACATTTGTCACTCTGTGACAATCCTGCCATTTTTTTAAAACCATTCGTTAGAAGTCCCTGGTCTTGTGCTCCAACCACTAGTCTCTCCTCGTCGTACCCCAGATCTCCATTCCTGATCCAGCGCAATGTCTCTTCCCTATCAATATAATCCCTATTGAGTTCCTCCTGGAAACGTCCTGCTCGCTTATGTTGTTTCCATCTTTCTTTTCTTTCCTCCTGTGTCCTTTTGCTGTATTTTTCTCTCGTCTTTCTAGCTATTTTTGTTGCTGGGTTTTGCTGACTGGCTTTCATGTTATCTAATAAATCTGCTGCAAAGGTCTCGGCTTGTTTAGTTATAGATGTGTTAATACTGAGGGTTTCGTGATGTTGGGTGACCTTTTCCATCGTCTCATCATTAGCGCTTTTTAGGTATTGACCAATGCTTATTATTGTTGCCCTGTAGGCCTGGTTCATTTCAATTAGGCCCAGCCCTCCCTCTTTACGTGGCATATATATCCTATCTAGGCATTGGTTTCTGTATGTTACCTTATGAAGGGTTAGGGTCTTCCTGGTCCGAACATCCAACTTATCCAGTTCCCCTTGTGGCCAGTCTATCACCCCAAATCCATATGTGGCAACTGGTACTGCCAACTGGTTTATTGCAGTGATCTTATTTTTAGGTGTTAAATTTGATTTACAGATTTTCTTTAGGCGATGTTGGTATTCTTTTTTGACCATTTCCCTCATTTTTCTGTGTTCAATAGTTGCGTTTTCTTCTATGCCCAGATATTTATATGCCGATTCCCCTGCCAGGTCTTTGATATGCTTATTGTCTTCTATTTGGATATTTTCTGATGCCGTTTTCTTTCCTTTTTTTATTGTACATTTTGCACACTTGTCAAGTCCAAATTCCATGGAGATGTCTTTTGAAAACATGTGAACGGTACTGACAAGTTGATTCAGTTTCTGTTCAGATTCTGCATAGAGCTTGAGGTCGTCCATGTAGAGTAGATGATTCACTCTCTTGCTCCCTTTTTTTGTTCTGCCTTTGCTTAAGTCATACCCGATGTCAAGGTCTGATAAGATTTTGCTTAAGGGGTTGACACAAAGACAGAAGAGCAGTGGCGAAAGGCTGTCCCCCTGAAATATTCCTCGCTGGATCCTGATGTCTGGAATTGTTATTTGTCCTTCTTTGTGGTTAAGTGTAATTGTATTTTTCCACTTAGCCATCTGGACCTCCAGAAAAGTTTTAATCTCTGGGCTGATGTTGTACAGCTCCAGACGGCGTATTATCCAGGAGTGGGGGATGCTGTCGAATGCCTTTTTGTAGTCGATCCACGCCACGCTTAAATTTCTCTCACGCCTCTTGCAGTCTTCCAGGATGGTTTTATTAATGAGTAGTTGTTCTTTGGCTCCCAGCTTATTTCTTATGCAGCCTTTTTGCTGTGGCTGCAAGTAGTTTTCTGAGTCCAGATGTTCATAAATGGCCTCAGTAATGATTCCTGTCAGCCATTTGTATGTGGTCGGGAGGCAACAGATGGGTCTGTATTTATTGACTTGTTGGGTTTCAAGACTCTTGGGCAGGAGTATGGTGTTTCCATATGTGAGCCACTCTGGTGCTTCTTCCTCTCCCCCTACAAGTCGATTAAATGCCTCTGCGTAGTGTTTGTGTAGTGCTGTTATTTTTTTGAGCCAGAAGTTTGGTATTTTATCTATTCCAGGGGATTTGAAGTTAAGGTATTTCCTGATTTTTTCTTGAGCTGTTTCTTCTGTGATTTTTAATGAGGGCATCTGTTGTTTTCCTTTATTTTTCTCAGCAATGGTTTGAATCCAATTATTATTTTTATGTTGAACTGGGTCCTCAAACAGATTTCTCCAGAATGTTTCCAGTTGGGTTTTCTCAGGAGGTACCTCTACTTCAATAGTTTCATCTATCAACCTCCTGTAGACTTGCTTTGGGTTCTGTGCAAATAATTTATTTATCAGTTTTGAGCTCTCTCTCCGTTGCCTGTTTCTGATTTGAGCTGCTAGGGCCTTGACTTGCGCCTGGTGCTCTGCTATTTTTCCTATTATTTGCTCTTTCCTAATGTTGTATTATTTTTGGATTCTGTTGATTACTCTCAGTAATTTAGTATTGCAGTTTTGGTTCTGTATGTAGTAAGTCATTTGAGAAATTTCTGCCCTAAATTGATTAATTTTTCCTTGAAGTTTATTTTTCCAAATGGGTGTAGAGATTTTTGTTTTGGTTTGACGTTCAGTTTTTTCTTTATGCTGTGGAGCTAGCTTACTCTGCACATACCACGCTGCACCAAAGTTTATGCAGTTAAGCTCTGTCAAACTGACCCCCTGAGGTACAAGGTCACATAGGCCTCTGTTGACCTTTTGCAGTAGTAATTTGAATTCTTTATTCTCTTTAAGCTTAATTAATTTAGGACGTTCTTTCATTGTCATTTTTTTTGTTTCTTCTATTTTGTTGGCAAGTTCCTCTTCCATTTCTAGTTGATGTTGGCTCATTTCTATTTGGGGGTTAATCTGTTTCCTTATTGGATCCTGGTCTACACTCCCCCTTGTTGCTTCATCAGGATGTTCTGATTCTGAGCCAGAAGTTGCAGGGGATTCGCCTGGGTGGCCTGGTGGCACCTCTGTAGGGTGTGTTTGACAAGGTTGTTCCAGAGGTTTTTCAGTTAGTGGTAATGGTAGTGGACACTCAACTGGGCAGATGTTATTCTGTGCCATTTTTCCTATTTCAGTGTGCATGTACTCCAATTGTTGCTCTGTGAAGTACCTTTGGGTGAGGAAGTTGTGTCTCTGGGTTGTGAGTTTGGCTCGGGGTACGCCAGCTTTATCCGGGCAGTGATGGAAAAAGATTCGCTGCCACTCATTGCATCGTTCCCGCTGGTTGCTGTGTTTCATCTTGGCGTACTCGGTTGCCCATATTAAAACCCATCTTTCCTCCATGCTCCACTGACTTTGTTTGTATTCTTGTTGTTCAAATAGGTTGGCATCTTGATAATCTTTTATTGCTTGGGCTTGAGCTTCATATTTGATCTTTTCTATTTCTTCTTGTTGTAAGTATTTTGAGACCTGAGAGACTATAGATGTTAATTTGGAGGTGGTGGTGGCTGCTTTCTTTTCTGGTGGTAGCTCGGATTCTCTGATCTTCTCCTCAAATACATGCTTTTTCCTTCTGCCCCACTTCTCATACCTTGAATAGGCGTAGCAGGACAGAATAACTTTCTTCTCATCAAGGGACCATTTTACAGTTTCTTCTTTTCTTGTATACCGTTTAGTCCTTTTTTGATCTTGTTGGGGCCCAGGACCAGATCTGTGCTGGTCTGATGGGGATCCCGGTTGAGTGTTTGTGACACTCGAAGACGAAGCTGCACCATCGCTCTCAACAGCCCGCCTAGTGCAGAAACGAGCTGAGGGGACCGTTTTATCCTGGTCAGTACCTTTCCAGCATCTTTTTCCTGTATTATTCATTTTTCATATTTGGTTCCTCATCGTCCACGGCTTCTTATTGGTTATTCGAAGCTACCCTCGCCATGATTACTCATATTGAGGGGGTACCCCCCATCCGCGACCCGGGGGACGCGCTGGCTAGCCTGAGGGAAAAGGCCACCACTCTCACCTGTGTGGATTCTCATGTGAGTTTTCAAATGAACACGCTGATTAAAACTTTGCCCACATGTTTCACAAGAAAATGGCTTCTCACGTGTGTGGATTCTCATGTGGGTTTTCAAATTACAACGATGATTAAAACGCTGCCCACATGTTTCACAAGAAAATGGCTTCTCACTGTTTTATTCATTTGCATCTCATTTCCTTACAAGTGCAATGGGCCCCAGCCAGGGGTCTATGATTACACTTTAAATTAAAAAGCTTTGTATCCAAGGGCTCTCTTTAAGATAGAGACTGTTCCTCTGATTGCTGAGATCTGTATTTCACAGATGCTAGGGCAGCCGGGTATTGCTTGTAGATATTTTTTCAAGTTCTTCTTAACCATCCCAGTTGCTCCCACCACCACAGGTATAATATCTGCATCCTGCAGATTCCAGGTGCTTCTTAGGTCGTTTTTGAGGTCTTGATATTTTGTTATTTTTTCTCTTTCTGCTCTGTTGAGGCCGTAGTCGTTTGGTATAGTTACATCGATTAATTGGGCAGTTTTGCCCTTTTTGTTCAAGATAACTATGTCCGGTTTTATTGCTCCTCCTTCAATGTGTCTTCCAGTTGGGATTTCCTTGTCATAAAAGATGGTAATATCTCCGTTGGAGCTAACTGGCTCTGGATCGTGCTCCCATACTGGTCCTTTTACTTCTATTTTGAATTCTTTGCATATTTTCCAGTGTATATAACGGCAGATCTTGTTGTGGCGAGCAGTGTAGTGTCCATCGGCCATGAGGACCTGGCAGCCGGAGAGCAGGTGGCTTACACTCTCCACCGCTACATGACAGAATCGACATTTGTCACTCTGTGACAATCCTGCCATTTTTTTAAAACCATTCGTTAGAAGTCCCTGGTCTTGTGCTCCAACCACTAGTCTCTCCTCGTCGTACCCCAGATCTCCATTCCTGATCCAGCGCAATGTCTCTTCCCTATCATTATAATCCCTATTGAGTTCCTCCTGGAAACGTCCTGCTCGCTTATGTTGTTTCCATCTTTCTTTTCTTTCCTCCTGTGTCCTTTTGCTGTATTTTTCTCTCGTCTTTCTAGCTATTTTTGTTGCTGGGTTTTGCTGACTGGCTTTCATGTTATCTAATAAATCTGCTGCAAAGGTCTCGGCTTGTTTAGTTATAGATGTGTTAATACTGAGGGTTTCGTGATGTTGGGTGACCTTTTCCATCGTCTCATCATTAGCGCTTTTTAGGTATTGACCAATGCTTATTATTGTTGCCCTGTAGGCCTGGTTCATTTCAATTAGGCCCAGCCCTCCCTCTTTACGTGGCATATATATCCTATCTAGGCATTGGTTTCTGTATGTTACCTTATGAAGGGTTAGGGTCTTCCTGGTCCGAACATCCAACTTATCCAGTTCCCCTTGTGGCCAGTCTATCACCCCAAATCCATATGTGGCAACTGGTACTGCCAACTGGTTTATTGCAGTGATCTTATTTTTAGGTGTTAAATTTGATTTACAGATTTTCTTTAGGCGATGTTGGTATTCTTTTTTGACCATTTCCCTCATTTTTCTGTGTTCAATAGTTGCGTTTTCTTCTATGCCCAGATATTTATATGCCGATTCCCCTGCCAGGTCTTTGATATGCTTATTGTCTTCTATTTGGATGTTTTCTGATGCCGTTTTCTTTCCTTTTTTTATTGTACATTTTGCACACTTGTCAAGTCCAAATTCCATGGAGATGTCTTTTGAAAACATGTGAACGGTACTGACAAGTTGATTCAGTTTCTGTTCAGATTCTGCATAGAGCTTGAGGTCGTCCATGTAGAGTAGATGATTCACTCTCTTGCTCCCTTTTTTTGTTCTGCCTTTGCTTAAGTCATACTCGATGTCAAGGTCTGATAAGATTTTGCTTAAGGGGTCGACACAAAGACAGAAGAGCAGTGGCGAAAGGCTGTCCCCCTGAAATATTCCTCGCTGGATCCTGATGTCTGGAATTGTTATTTGTCCTTCTTTGTGGTTAAGTGTAATTGTAGTTTTCCACTTAGCCATCTGGACCTCCAGAAAAGTTTTAATCTCTGGGCTGATGTTATACAGCTCCAGACAGCGTATTATCCAGGAGTGGGGGATGCTGTCGAATGCCTTTTTGTAGTCGATCCACGCCACGCTTAAATTTCTCTCACGCCTCTTGCAGTCTTCCAGGATGGTTTTATTAATGAGTAGTTGTTCTTTGGCTCCCAGCTTATTTCTTATGCAGCCTTTTTGCTGTGGCTGCAAGTAGTTTTCTGAGTCCAGATGTTCATAAATGGCCTCAGTAATGATTCCTGTCAGCCATTTGTATGTGGTCGGGAGGCAACAGATGGGTCTGTATTTATTGACTTGTTGGGTTTCAAGACTCTTGGGCAGGAGTATGGTGTTTCCATATGTGAGCCACTCTGGTGCTTCTTCCTCTCCCCCAACAAGTCGGTTAAATGCCTCTGCGTAGTGTTTGTGTAGTGCTGTTATTTTTTTGAGCCAGAAGTTTGGTATTTTATCTATTCCAGGGGATTTGAAGTTAAAGTATTTCCTGATTTTTTCTTGAGCTGTTTCTTCTGTGATTTTTAATGAGGGCATCTGTTGTTTTCCTTTATTTTTCTCAGCAATGGTTTGAATCCAATTATTATTTTTATGTTGAACTGGGTCCTCAAACAGATTTCTCCAGAATGTTTCCAGTTGGGTTTTCTCAGGAGGTACCTCTACTTCAATAGTTTCATCTATCAACCTCCTGTAGACTTGCTTTGGGTTCTGTGCAAATAATTTATTTATCAGTTTTGAGTTCTCTCTCCGTTGCCTGTTTCTGATTTGAGCTGCTAGGGCCTTGACTTGTGCCTGGTGCTCTGCTATTTTTCCTATTATTTGCTCTTTCCTAATGTTGTATTTTTTTTTGGATTCTGTTGATTACTCTCAGTAATTTAGTATTGCAGTTTTGGTTCTGTATGTAGTAAGTCATTTGAGAAATTTCTGCCCTAAATTGATTAATTTTTCCTTGAAGTTTATTTTTCCAAATGGGTGTAGAGATTTTTGTTTTGGTTTGACGTTCAGTTTTTTCTTTATGCTGTGGAGCTAGCTTACTCTGCACATACCACGCTGCACCAAAGTTTATGCAGTTAAGCTCTGTCAAACTGACCCCCTGAGGTACAAGGTCACATAGGCCTCTGTTGACCTTTTGCAGTAGTAATTTGAATTCTTTATTCTCTTTAAGCTTAATTAATTTAGGACGTTCTTTCATTGTCATTTTTTTTGTTTCTTCTATTTTGTTGGCAAGTTCCTCTTCCATTTCTAGTTGATGTTGGCTCATTTCTATTTGGGGGTTGATCTGTTTCCTTATTGGATCCTGGTCGACACTCCCCCTTGTTGCTTCATCAGGATGTTCTGATTCTGAGCCAGAAGTTGCAGGGGATTCGCCTGGGTGGCCTGGTGGCACCTCTGTAGGGTGTGTTTGACAAGGTTGTTCCAGAGGTTTTTCAGTTAGTGGTAATGGTAGTGGACACTCAACTGGGCAGATGTTATTCTGTGCCATTTTTCCTATTTCAGTGTGCATGTACTCCAATTGTTGCTCTGTGAAGTACCTTTGGGTGAGGAAGTTGTGTCTCTGGGTTGTGAGTTTGGCTCGGGGTACGCCAGCTTTATCCGGGCAGTGATGGAAAAAGATTCGCTGCCACTCATTGCATCGTTCCCGCTGGTTGCTGTGTTTCATCTTGGCGTACTCGGTTGCCCATATTAAAACCCATCTTTCCTCCATGCTCCACTGACTTTGTTTGTATTCTTGTTGTTCAAATAGGTTGGCATCTTGATAATCTTTTATTGCTTGGGCTTGAGCTTCATATTTGATCTTTTCTATTTCTTCTTGTTGTAAGTATTTTGAGACCTGAGAGACTATAGATGTTAATTTGGAGGTGGTGGTGGCTGCTTTCTTTTCTGGTGGTAGCTCGGATTCTCTGATCTTCTCCTCAAATACATGCTTTTTCCTTCTGCCCCACTTCTCATACCTTGAATAGGCGTAGCAGGACAGAATAACTTTCTTCTCATCAAGGGACCATTTTACAGTTTCTTCTTTTCTTGTATACCGTTTAGTCCCTTTTTGATCTTGTTGGGGCCCAGGACCAGATCTGTGCTGGTCTGATGGGGATCCCGGTTGAGTGTTTGTGACACTCGAAGACGAAGCTGCACCATCGCTCTCAACAGCCCGCCTAGTGCAGAAACGAGCTGAGGGGACCGTTTTATCCTGGTCAGTACCTTTCCAGCATCTTTTTCCTGTATTATTCATTTTTCATATTTGGTTCCTCATCGTCCACGGCTTCTTATTGGTTATTCGAAGCTACCCTCGCCATGATTACTCCTATTGAGGGGGTACCCCCCATCCGCGACCCGGGGGACGCGCTGGCTAGCCTGAGGGAAAAGGCCACCAGCTTCTCACCTGTGTGGATTCTCATGTGAGCTTTCAAATGAACACGCTGATTAAAACTTTGCCCATATGTTTCACAAGAAAATGGCTTCTCACCTGTGTGAATTCTCTCAAGACCTGATAATTCACTCTTATACCTGAATCTTTTCTCACACGTGTTGCAAACATGTGACTTAACAGTGTGACTGTTCTTCTGGGACTCATTTTTACAGTCTTTGTCATTATCAGAACATTTCAAAGACTTTTCGCCTGTGTCAGTATCATACCGATTCTCTGACACGGAGGAGTTGTTTACATTGTTACAGTCACTTCTGCTTCTGTCAAGTCTCTTCTTTGGCGCTTCCCGTTTCCTTGATCCTGGGTTTACATTTTTACCTGCTCCCTGGGCTTGGCTCTCAGTGTCACGAGAGTTGTGAGAGAGAAGCTGCTCACTGTTTGGTTCAGCATCACTCTCGTCATTGTCCTTATCAGTAGCAGTCACCATGAAGGTATCAGACTCTTGTTTCAGTCCAAAGTCTTCTTCCTCCTGACTGCTAAATAATTCTTCTTCTTCTTCCTCTTTAACCTGTACAGCATCTTGTTCCTCCTGGTCCAGACTGGAGTTCTGCTCCTGGTTAAAGAGCTGCTGGACAGTGAGAACTTCTTCCTCCTTACAGTCCTGTAGCTGTGGAGCATCTGGAGGGACAAAGAGACACAGAAAATGCTAGTAGTAGAAAAAAAATATCAATACACTGACTGACCAAAAAAGTCACCACCTGGTAACAAATAGTTCTTATCCTTGCATGTGGTAATTACAGCAGTGATGAATCTGTTTCAGATTCAACAAGTTAGTTAAAGGGGACAAAATTATTTTTCCACATGCTAACATGGTTCCCTGAGGTCTAAAAGGTTACACAGGATGAAAACTTTACCTTTTCAGTGATTTTACACATGAATTTGTCTATCTGGCATTGCTATCAACAAAAATAGTAAAAAAAAAACAAAAAAAAAAAACACAACTGTTGCTTTGGTAGGGACCACCATGATCTCAGTTGGTCTCGTTCAGTGAACATTTCTGATTTGTCACCAGCCGTGACATGATGGTGAGCCCATGCCCAGCACATCAATAGTAGTGTAAAATGTACTATTTATTAGTAATTCTGTTTAATATGTCTCTAGTTGGTCATACACACAGTAATGTCCAACTTCTATTTCTCAACATGTCACTATGGTGTTTTTATAGTTGCAAATTAGCTAATAGCTATACACTCTTTGTGCAACACATTAGAATGATTGTCATTTGATTAATTGTCTGTTTATTGCAATGTCCCTGTCAAATAAACAAATAAAATAAATAAATAAATAAATACACAAATAGCCACATAATGCATTGTTTCCTGTTGGAGAAGCTAGCAAGGGTTAATGGCTAACTGGCTAGAGCAGACAATTCCTCCACCTGGTACAATGAACCAAAAAAAAAAAAACACCTCACTTGAAGTGCAAACTATAACTGTATAACTGAAAACACTGGCTCCTTCACCAGCAGCAGTTACCTGCAGCTAACATACCCAAGCATTCACTCATTCTGTCGTTTCAATGATTATTAAGGTAAGATAAGATAAGCCTTTATTAGTCCCACAATGGGGAAATTACAGGATTGCAGCAGCACAGGGACTGCAGCACTCAGAGCAATAGCAAATAAGAGAAGAATTGGTTAGCCAAAGCAGTAAATTAATACACATACTGTATGTACACAGTTCTATACACAGTGCAGGAGCATTGCAGCGAGATGGTATCAACAGCTTTACAGCATTATTATACTCTAGGATCAGGCTGGGCGATATGGGTTACGGATTAAGGGGTATATTTTCACAGTATCTCAATATATTTTTGGTAGGTGAATTAAAATGCCGTCGTTAAACACTTAATTGTAAAATTAAACCAATCATATACATCTACATGGTTTAATTCCACTGAGGAAATAGTTGCACTTCAATTAACATGCACTCAGCATGTTCACTAAAAAAATTAAAATTCAAATGAAGTTGGGATGTTGTGTAAAACGTTAATTAAAAACAGAAAACAATAATTTGCAAATTGTTTTCAACCTATATTAAACTGAATACACTACAAAGACAAGATATTTAATGTTCAAATCCAAAAAAGCTGAGACAAGGTCATGTTTACCACTGTGTTACATCACCTTTCCTTTTAACAACACCCAGTAAGGATTTAAGAACTCAGGACACTAATTGTTGAAGCTTTGGAGGTGGAATTCTTTCCCCATTCTTGCTTGATGTATGACTTCAGTTGCTCAACAGTCCGGGGTCGCCACTGTCGTATTTTGCTCTTCATAATGCTCCACACATTTTCAATGGGAGACAGCTCTGGACTGCAGGCAGGCCAGTCTAGTACCAGCACTCTTTTACTACGAAGCCATGCTGTTGGAACACGTGCAGAATGTGGCTTGGCATTGTCTTGCTGAAATAAGCAGCAATGTCCCTGAAAAAAGATGCTGCTTGGATGGCAGCAGATGTTGCTCTAAAACCTCTATGTTCAGTTCATTAGTGGTGCCTTCACCACTATGGGTGTGTATTAGTGCCCATGGCATGGGTAACTTGCACATCACAGATGCTGGTTTTTGAACTTTGCTCTGATAACAGTCTGGACAATCTGGATAAAGGAGGTAATAAGAATACATGAATCATACTAATGTGTTTGTTCAGTTAGTCTTGGTGTCAAATGATTAAATTTCTTGATCATGATTAATCTCCCAAAATTTGCATTCACTCATGATTAATAATCATGAATAATAGTGTAGTTCCCCCCCCCCCCCAACAATGAAATGTGCCTTAAACTTGTCACCATTCAAGCCATTCACACTACCATCAACATGGGAGAGGACACACGTTCTTGCCTTCTGCAACTGCAAGTCCCTTCAAAGCTTTCAACACGTCAGATTCTGCAACAACTATCCAAAGCACCCTCCAAAAATCCCCACAGTGACCACCACAACTGGAAAGTCCAGCTGTCGGCATTACTCCTGCCTCTCCTCTCTCCAGTGTCCGGGTCGGAGCCACACATTGATGTGGTCCACATGTCCACATAACACCATAGCAACACTTCAGCAAACCAACCCAAACCCCCAGAACTAAACAAAATGAGAAGTCTGTACAACGGAAACTGGGCTGTGGCTTTGGGGCCGGAGCTGCGTCTTCTTCGTGGGTTACACCCACTGCAGGCCTTAAGCTGTCCAGCCGTGGGCTGTGGCTGTGTTGTGGGAGTTGGATTGTGAATTGATGCGGTCCGTGTGTCCATGTATTTTGACGTCAATACTCGAGTAAATAAAGTTGCTTTGAGTACGCCACAGAGACTGGATGGAAACAGTACCCAGGTTTTTAAAGTTCCACATTTTTCTTTCTGGCCTGCTATTTTCATTTCAAAGTGATTAATTGCAATAAAGTGCTAACAAAAAAAATCCTTGTCAATGTTAACGGGGCAATACGTTACAGTGAGGCTAACGTCTTAACTTTGACACCACTATGAATCAGACATTTTACAGACCTATTCTGTGTGACTATCACTGGTTTCCTGGTGACATCAAGCAGTCTGTGCTGACGCTCCATCATTCTTTGAAACTCGGCATAAACAAGCCATACATAAATAATCCATCCATCCATCTTCTACCGCTTTTCCGGAGGTCTGGGTCGGGGAGGCAGCAGTTCAAACAGAGAAGCCAAGACTTCCCTCTCCCCGCCACCTGCTCCAGCTCGTCAGAGAGGATACCAAGGTGTTCCCAGACCTGCTGGGAGACATAGTCTCTCCACCGAGTCCTGGGTCTGCCCCGGGGTCTCCTCCCTGTGGGACATGCCCGAAACACCTCAAGTGGGAGGCATCCTAATCAGATGCCCATACCACCTCAACTGACTACTTTCAATGTGGAAGAGCAGCGGTTCTACTCTGAGCCTCTCCCGGATGACTTGAGCTCCTCACCCCATCTCTGAGGGTGAGTCCAGCAATCCTATGGAGAAAGCTTATTTCAGCCGCTTGTATCCGCGATCTTGTTCTTTCAGTCATTACCCAAAGCTCGTGACCATAGGTGAGAGTAGGAACGTAGACATAAATAATCCTTAACCAAATAGAACTCATGTTTGCCATCTTAGTTAGAATGTGACAAATTAGTCGCTGATAGTAAAAAAATAATAATAACGTTCAGTTGTACTAGTGCAAGTAGTGAACTGAGACACACCCTTAATTTTAATTGTGTGCAGGTTGGAGTTTAAGTTGCACTAGAAGTCACAGGGTTTTCTCTGGTAACATTTCTAGGCAGCGACCCGCCACGCTTGAATTTTTTCCGCTACTCTATGAGGAAATATAAATTTAAGAAAAAAATTTGAAGGAATGACTGTCTGCAAGTGCGCACACAAACAACACATGTGAGCGTTATCCACATGGAGATCAGAAGCCTCCGCCCGCGTGTTCCAGTTGCAAGGAAGAGTGTGTCACTACTAGCATCACTGTCTGAGAGAAAATCATACTTATTATTATACTAGTACTACTTATTAAAGTACTTTAAATGCAGAAAAAAGCCGAAGAGGAATGCAGGCAGTGGAGGCATTTATCATGGTTTAAACCCGCTGGTAACAGGAGCAATAACGCAAGAGTCGCTACGCTAACAGGTGTTGTTAGGAGCTCAAGTAGGATCATTTTGTCTTCTTTTTAATTATTTTTATTTTGTTTGTTTTTCTTATTTCAAACAAGAATAAAAAAGGAGCCATTTTTACCTTTACCTTAGTTAATATTAATCAACTAGTTGATGTTCACTATTATGTACCTGGCAAGTTCATCATCATAGCAGTCTGTCGTGGGGGCAATGACTGTTATAGGTCTGATCAGATTCCTCCACACAGCTCTGTCCTTAGCCTTCCGCTGCCGGGAACTCCTGTCTATATCCAACTTCAAGTTTCTTTTTACAGTGTCTTTAAATCTGAGCCTTGGTCTACCCTGATTGCATTTGCCCTCGCATAACTGTGAGTAGACTAACTGCCGAGGGAGACGCTGGTGGTCCATCCTCTCAACATGTCCGCGCCATCTCAGGCTCATCTGCCTGTCCTCCATTGATGGTAGACCAGCTTGTTTCAACACTTCTATGTTGGTTATCTTGTCTTTCCATGAGATGATCATTATGGCTCGAAGGCGTCTCATCACGTATGCGTGGATTTTCTTCACCTGCACTCTGTAGACAGTCCCAAGTTTCAGCACCGTACAATAGAGTAGCCAGTACTGTCGCTCTGGACACTTTGCATTTCACACGGATAGACACACGTCAATTGTTCCACAGTCTCTTCCTCAAGTTTCCAAACACAGCGGTCGCTCTTCCCATTCTGAGAGAGAGTTCATCCTCCAGCCTAGCATTCTCTGAAACAGTACTCCCTAGGTACTTAAAAGTCTTGCACTTGACTAGTGGCTCTGTACCAATGCTGATCTCTTCTGGTAGTGATGTTGATAATTGGAACTTTGTTGGTTGATAAAGGTGCTCTGTCTTCTTGATCTTGATTTGGAGGCTGAATTGGCTAGCTGCTCTTGCAAATTTCTCCACTAAAGATTGCATATCTTCCACGCTGTGTGCAACTAAAGCACTGTTGTCAGCAAAGGGCATTTCTCTTACTACCTTTATCAAGGTCTTATTCTTGGCTTTAAACTGTGCCACATTGAACAAGTCTGCTTCTTTCCTTGATTGAATGTATACTCCTTCTGAAGCGTCTTTGAAGGCCACCTCAAGCATGGCTGCCAGATATAGCAAGAATAGTGTAGGTGCAAGCACACACCCTTGTTTCACCCCGTTGCTTACTGAAAAGTCTTTAGATACTGAACCACTCATTGCCACGTTTGCTTGCATACCTGTATGGAGTGCCTCGATCAGGCTGACAAACTTCTCTGTACAACCATATTTATTGAGTACCTGCCAAAGTCCTTGTCACGAAACACTATCGAATGCTTTACTGAAGTCTATGAAGACTACATAAAGTGGCATGTTCTGTTCGATACACTTTTCTTGAACCCGTTTCAAGCAGAAAATCATGTCCATTGTGCTTCTTCCACTTCTAAAGCCGCACTGGGTTTCCGGTTGTACATTCTGCGAGATGTGTTCACTGAGTCTGTTAAGTAGCACACGTGAGAGAATCTTACCAACAGTGGCTAGCAGTGATATACCTCAGTAATTTCCACAATCCTTCCTGTCACCTTTCTTGAACAAAGGCACAATACTTGCATCCTTCCAGTCTTGAGGTACTTTCTGGGCATCCCATATCTCTTGGATGAGCTTGTGCAGGCAGTTTGTCAGCTGAACGCCAACAAATTTCCACACTTATGCTGGAATTCCATCCCTTCCAGGAGCTTTACCATCCTGTGTTGTCCTGATAGCTGCCATTAGTTCATCAAAATTTGGTGGTTCATCCAGACTTGATACAGCTGGTCGTTGCACTAGAGCTTCTTTAGCCTCTTCAGTGAGATCTCCAGGGTTGTTTAGTAGTTGGTCAAAGTGGTCTGGAAATCTGTCCAGGATCTTGTCTTTCTCCTGCAAAACCGTTTCACCATCCATAGCCTTTAGTTGGATCAATCCTCTTGGTTTAGGGCCGTAGATTTTTTTTTTTTTTTCCGGTTCCGCCGGACCGGTGGCGCCACACGAGTCGGCTGCCCGTTGCAACAGCCTTTTTTTTTTTTTTTTTTTTTTTTTTAATATCTTCCTTCTTCTTTCTACACCTTTCACTCTGTATATATATCACGGAGGCACAGATCGCCCCGGGGGTCTCCCGGGTCGGCGGACGGAGCCACTGTTTGCAGCGGGAGACGTTACAGCGGTGAGGAGCTAGTGCTAGCTAGCACTTGGCCGCCGCCCGGTGCTAATGGGAAACTCAACATACCGGGAACTGTAGCGAAAACGACGCGGGTGCCGGGCTGGAGTTTAGGCGGCGTGCAAGAAATATAAGACAGAATAATAAAGAGCGATTGCAAGAATCAGAATCAGATTTATTGCCATTGTTCATGTAGTACACAAACTAGGAATTTGTCTCAGTGCCATGCTGCAACATTAAAAACATGATTAGATAAAGAGAAACTAAAAAACTAAAGGACTAAAAACGTGCAATAAGTGTAGAAAAATAAGTAATAATAATAATAATAGTAATAATGAGTAGTACTAGTCAAGGCAGTTTTAAAAAAATTAGCAAGTAGCAGATAATATGGGGTACCACAGTGCAGTTGATAATGCAACAGAAAAAACAGTGATGAATGACATGAGTCTGGTTGAGCTGCTGTACATAGTGCACGAGAGTCAATAAGTCACTTAATGTTCAGCAGTCTGATGGCAGAGGGGAAAAAGCTGTTCATGTGCCGGGAGGTTTTAGTCCGAATGGACCGAAGTCTTCTACCTGAGGGGAGGGGGAAAAACAGTACGTGACCAGGGTGTGAAGGATCGGCTATGATCCGGCCAGCACGCCTCCGGGTCCTGGAGATGTACAGGTCCTGGAGAGATGGGAGCTTGCAGCCGATCACCTTGTCAGCAGTGCGCACGACGCGCTGCAGCCTTAGTCTGTCCCTGGCAGTGGCTCCTGCATACCACACAGTTATGGAGGAGGTGAGGATGGACTCGATGATGGCCGTGTAGAACTGCACTAACATCTTGGTGGGTAGCTTGAGCTTCCTCAGCTGCCGCAGAAAGAACATCCTCTGCTGGGCCTTTTTGATGAGGGAGCTGATGGTTGGCTCCCATTTGAGGTCCCGGGTGATGGTGGTGCCCAAGAAGCGGAAGGAATCTGCAATGGTGATGGGAGAGCCTGTGATGGTGAGGGGGGCAGGGGGGTTGTGACTTTCCTGAAGTCCACAATCATCTCCGCTGTCTTCAGAGCGTTCAGCTGCAGGTTGTTATGGCTGCACCAGGACACCAGCTGGGCCACCTCTTTCCTGTAGACGGACTCGTCGCCGTTGGAGATGAGCCCGATGAGGGTGGTGTCGTCCGCAAACTTAATCAGCTTAACAGACTGGTGGGAGGAGGTGCAGGAGTTGGTATAAAGGGAGAAGAGTAGGGGGGAAAGTACACAGCCCTGGGGTGATCCAATGCTGATGCTAACAGAGTCCGAGACAGACTTCCCCAGCCGCACATGTTGCCTCCGGTCCGTCAGGAAGTTGGTGATCCATCTGCAGAGGGAGTCAGGCACGTTGAGCAGGGACAGCTTGTCCTGGAGCAGATTGGGGCGGATGGTGTTGAATGCGGAGCTGAAGTCCACAAACAGAATCCTGGCGTAGGTTCCCGGGGAGTCCAGGTGCTGCAGGATGGAGTGGAGGGCCAGGTTGACTGCGTCGTCCACAGATCTGTTAGCACGGTAGGCAAACTGCAGCGGGTCTAGGAGGGGTGTGGTGATGGACTTGAGGTGAGACAGGACCAGGCGCTCAAAGGACTTCATGACTACAGAGGTGAGCGCTACAGGTCTGTAGTCATTAAGTCCAGTAATCTGTGGCTTCTTGGGGACAGGGTTGATGGTGGAGGATTTGAGGCAGGTCGGCACGTGACATTGCTTAAGGGAGGTGTTAAAAATGTCTGAAGACAGGAGCCAGCTCTTTCGCACAGTGTCTCAGGGTGGAGGGAGACACACCGTCCGGCCCGGGGGCCTTGCGCAGGTTCAGTCTGGAGAACTGTCTGTGCACGTCCTGCTCATTGATAACAAGGGCAGGGGGGGGGAGGAGGAGGAGGAGGGGGGGACCGCTTTTGATGAATTAGGGGCTGAGGAGGCAGTGGAGCTGGGTGGAGTGGGTGAATTGGACACAGCTGACGAGGTGTCAAAACGATAGTTGGTGATTTGCCTTAGTCCTCTCCACACAGAAGCCGAGTCATTAGCAGTGAACTGCTGCTGGAGTCTCTCAGAATACACAGATTTAGCTCTCCTCAGCTCTCTGTTAAACCGATATTTGACCTCTCTGTAGCAGTCCCTGTCTCCACTTTTCAACGTTGCTTCCTTCTCCTTCCTGATCTGTCTGAGCTTGGCCGTGAACCAGGGCTTATCATTAGAGTATCTCACCCTGGTGCGCGATGGAAGAATGTTCTCCTCACAGAAGTTGATATATGAGTTCACAGTGTATGTGTACTCATTAAGATCATGTGTGGCTCCTTTAAACATGCCCCAGTCAGTTATTTCCATGCATGTGTTCAGTTTCTCTCCAGCTTCACTGGTCAATTTCTTCGTGGTGGTCACAACAGGTTTAGTGAGTTTCAGTCTCTGTCTGTATGTGGGGATGAGGTGGACCATCACGTGATCAGATAGTCCCAGCGCAGCGCGGGGAACAACGCGATATGCGTCTTTCACTGTAGTGTAACAGTGATCCAGTGTGTTATTTCCTCTGGTTGGACATTTAATAAACTGTTTGTAGCGGGGGAGCTCGTGACTCAGATTGCTCTGGTTAAAATCGCCCACCACAATAACCAGGGAGTCTGGAAAGTTCCGCTCCGTGAGTTGGATGTGATCTGCGAGTACGCGCTGAGCTTCGCGCGTGTCCGCGTCAGGAGGGACGTACACAGCGATGGGGATGAATGAGGCGAACTCCCGCGGGGAATAAAATGGCTTGCAGTTAATAAAAAGAAATTCCAGGGCGGGAGAACAGTGTTTGGAAATCACCGTTACATCAGAGCACCAGCTGTTGTTAATATAGAAGCACACTCCTCCTCCAATAGACTTACCGGAGAGCTCTGTGACGCGATCAGCACGAAACAGCTGAAATCCCTCGAGGCTGATCGCGCTATCTGGAATGTTCTCTTTAAGCCAGGTCTCAGAGAAGCAGATGACAGACGAGGAAGCGAGGTCCTTAAATCGCATCAGCAGTCTTAATTCTTCTACCTTGTTCAAGAGAGAATTGGCATTGGATAGAAATATGCCAGGCAAGGCTGTTCGCGTGCCTCTCCTTCGCAGCCGTGCGAGAATACCCCCTCGCTTCCCTCTTTTACGCCGTCTTACTCTTTGAGCCAAACAATAAATCAGATCGGCGGCAGGAGCTAAAAATACTGGGAGAAGTCCGTGGGAGTAAGAGTCCTAATATTTAATAATTCCTCACAGGTGTATGAACCGGCAGACGCACAATCAATGAACAAAAACAAACAAATTATAAAAATTAAAGGGCAGCGAAGCACCATGGCGACCGCTGTGGGTGCCATCTTGGAAAAAAAAAGAACCAAGCAGACCGCCCGTAACATCTACTGGAGGAAGAAGCCCCCCAGGAGACAGCTAGCCACCAGGGCTGCTCGGAGAGGCGCTCCGGCCACTGGCAGAGTGAAGAGGCCTCGCCGTCACAGGCCCGTGGCTCTGAGAGAGATCCGTCGCTACCAGAAATCCACGGAGCTGCTCATCCGAAAGCTGCCCGTCCAGCGCCTGGTGAGGGAGATCGCTCAGGACTTCAAGACCATCCTGTGCTTCCTGAGCTTCGCCGTCATGGCTCTGCAGGAGACCAGTGAGGCCCACCTGGTGGGTCTCTTCTTCGCCAAGAGGGTCACCATCATGCCCAAAGACTTCCAGCTGGCCCGCCGCATCCGCGGAGAGAGAGCTTAGACTTTCTGCTGCACATTCACCAACCAACCATAATGCCCCGCACTGTGTGTCTATATACAGTATATACACATTTATAGTAATATGTACATATGTTTACTAGATGTTCTTGTTTTTTCTTGCCTTCTGATTGTTGCTCTGAGTGTTGCTATCCCTGTGCTGTTGCAATCCTGGAATTTCCTCATTGTGGGACTAATAAAGGCTTATCTTATCTTATCTTAGATTTCTCTCAAACCTGTAAAGAATGTTTTCATGTCCTTCCTGTCTGCTGCAGTTTGAAGTTTCTCCGCGTTTTCATCCCACCAGTTGGACTTCATCTCTCTGGTGTACTTCTGTAGCTCACTCTGAGCCTCTGAGTATTTCTTCTTCTTTGACCTGTTACACTGTAGGTTTTCCTGCCTAGCTGTATTCCTCACTTCTAGTAGTTTCTTCAGGTGTTCATCATGCTCATCAAACCAATCTTGACGTTTCCTCTCAGGGTAGCCTAATACATCACTCGCAGTCTGATACACCGTATCCTTCAGTGTTGCCCATTTCTCTTCTATGTCATTCTCTGAGTTGTTGCTGTCCCAGTCATTCAAGTTTTCATCCATTTCCTGTGTAAGTTCTTCCTGCTTCTTTTGGCCTTTCAGTGAACTAGTGTTTAGCTTCCGTGGTGGCTTCGCACCTGTCCTGCAGTGCTGTTTTCATCTCCAAATCCTTAATCTAGACCTCAGCATAACATGATCAGTGCCACAGTCCGCACCTCTCATTGCTCCGGTGTCCAATACATCCCTTCTGTCCCTCAGCCTGACTATGATGTAGTCTACTAAGTGCCAGTGCTTGGATTTTGGGTGCATCCATGTCTTCTTGTGTGTGTCCTTGTGCTTAAATAGAGTGTTGGTTATCACAAGGCTGTACTCTGAACATAGTGCAAGTAGAAGTTCTCCATTAGCATTGCACTTGCCTACTCCATGACTGCCGAGAACTTCTTTCCATTTCTCGGTGTCTGAACCAACTCTGGCATTAAAGTCTCCAACGAGTATCAGCCAGTCATCAGTCGGTACACGCCTGATAGTCTCATGTAAATCACTGTAGAACTGTTTATTCTATTGAGTTACAATGCTCCGCACTGTGTGTGTGTGTATATATATATATTTATGTGTACATATGTATATTCGCTGCTCTTGTTTTTCTTGTCTCTTGATTGTTGCTCTGAGTGTTGCTGTCCCTGTGCTGTTGAAATCCTGGAATTTCCCCATTGTGGGACTAATAAAGGCTCATCTTATCTTATCTCTTCCTTCACCTCCTCTGTGTTGGTCATTGTTGGGGCATATACACTGATGAGTGTGGCATACATCTTCCGCTGTAGTGGGAGTCTCAGTCATTATCCTGTCGTTGATTGGCACCGGTTCCTCATCAAGCATTGCTGCCATCTCCTTTCTAACTGCAAAGTCCACTCCTGCTTCTCTCCTTTGAGTTGATCTCCCACTCCAAAGGAAGATGTACCCATGGTCTTCCAAGCTGTCATATCCAGGCAATCTTGTTTCACTAAGTGCAGCTATGTCTACATTGTATCTGTTCATTTCCAGGGCCACAAGCGCGGTCTGTCTTTCTGGGTGCTGTGATGTTGTTCTGTCCAACAGAGTGCGTACATTTCATTCTGCTACACACAAGGTTGCCGTTTTCCACTTCTTTTGTCTTCCTGCTCCTAACTTACTTTTCGCTGCCTGTCGGAGTGTGAACAGATCAGCGCGGACCCTGTAAGCCCGGGCGATGTCCGAGCCGATATGAGTTGCTTTCCGATTGCAAGCAGTTTCATGAAATGGTCAAAGTATTTGAGTACTGCTAGCTTTTGCTAGACTAGCAGCAAATTCTTGGCAGATAAAGGTATTATTAGTGGCAAGGGCAAGCAAAGACAAACTGATTCCAGTATCTGTTGCAGTGACAGACCAGACAGTTTTATTTTTATCTCTGCTCTTTGTGTAGTGCATGTCACAATGCACCGACTGGCACAGTCCACCATAGACCTTGCAACAGATGTGTTTATCTGCCAGGATGTCCACTCTCACCCTGTGTAACTGGGAGTGGTCCACCACAGACCTGTGACAGATATTGTTTTTAGTTCTGCCAGGATGCCCTGTTTCACCCTCCACGCCCTCAGAAGGGCGGGGATGCTGGTTGAGTCGTCGTTGAGTGGTTCAGCTGACCCATGAGACAGGTAGTACCGGTTTTCATGGTTATCCGGTAGCAAGCAAGCCAATGCCTAACCTGACACTGACCACATTTCGAATAAACATCAATCAATCCACATGAACTACTAC
The DNA here is from genome assembly GCA_020510985.1 of Pholidichthys leucotaenia. Taxonomy (NCBI): domain Eukaryota; kingdom Metazoa; phylum Chordata; class Actinopteri; order Cichliformes; family Pholidichthyidae; genus Pholidichthys; species Pholidichthys leucotaenia. The sequence continues at coordinate 71,287,007 of CM035841.1, forward strand.
TAAAATGTCCCTGATAATTGAAGAATAAACCTGTTTCACAGCATTATTGACAACCACAATCCAGTGACATTTTTCCAGACATTTGCATGTTGCAGTAGCGGGAGAAAGCTTTCATGCTAATGCCAACAACAGGTTTGAACCACCCAGTAAAACTGGGGTCTGCCCCCCCCCCCAGTTCTTTTCTGAACTTACTGGCGATGTTACTTACTTGTTGAGTCTGTCGTGCCTGCATTAGTGCTGTGACATACATTAAACAATTCGATCGAGTGTACTAGGTTTATGGGTGAACATACAGTACTAAATCACTCACCGGAACTGTACTGGAAGCCAGGGATCACCAGCTGAATCACCCACCTGAGCAGCAAATGAGCCTTGCCCGCTCCGTTCGGCCAACTCTCAGTTCAGTGAGTGGTAGACAGAGATCCAGTACAGCACTGAGTGACTCAGTGTACCACTATTTCTAAATGATCTTTTTAGCTTGACTCGGTATGTTTCAGTGAACTGTGGATCCCATCAGTAGCCTCCATCCGAGGCAGCCTCTCTGCTGCTGCAAAACAAGTCTTCCATCTTTTTTTCTACGCAGCCCACGTACATGAGACAATGAGTAAAAAAAAGTGTAGTATGTATGTGTATGAGCCATATCTTGATTGTGTTTGCTAATGTATTAACTTAGCCATGTAATGAAGGGGTCAAATTATTGTACACTATAGGATTTTTGGAATTATTGGTCATACATCATACAGAGGGCAAAACAAATCATCCACATACAATAATTATCGTACATCTGGCAACACTGAACGCAAACAACAACGTCCCCACAGTCAAACAGTGGTGTAGTAGTCAGCAGTAAAACTGGGTCTGGGTCATCCATCTTTCAACATGACAATAACACAAAACATATTACTCCTGGTAAAGAACTACTTCCAAAAAGACCAAAGTTCAATTCAATTAAATTCAAACTTTATTTATATAGGGCCATTTCACAACAACAGTCATCTCATAGCACTTTAAACTGTAGGGGGGACCCCCACAGTTGCAGAAAGACCCCAGCAATCAGGTGATCCTCTGTGAGCAAGCACTTGGCGACGGTGGAGAGGAAAAACTTCCTTTTAACAGGAAGAAACCTCCAGCAGAACCAGGCTTAGGGAGGGGCAGTCATCTGCTGCTACTGGCTAGGGAGTGAGGGGACAGAAGATGAAATGAACAGACATGTAGAGAGCAAACAGCATGATGGGGACTCAATCTATAGGAGAGAACAAACAGATGCTAATGACAAGTTAAAAAAAAAATATATATTTCATTGAGAGTGAAGAAAGGAGTGAGGCCCAGTGCATTATCGGAGGTTCCCTGGCTGACTAAATCTTTTAGCAGCATAACTAAGCAAAGGTTCAGAAACACATGATCCCTCCCTAATTGTAGGCCATATCAAAAAGGTAAGTTTTAACCCTATTCTTAAAACAGAGCTCGATTCTGACTCCCGAATCCGGATTGGCAGCTGGTTCCACAGGAGCGGAGCTTGATAACTGAAGGCTCTGCCTCCCATTGTACTTTTGGAGATTCTAGGTATTATAAGTAATCCTGCATTTTGGGAGCGTAGTGCTCTGTTAGGATAATACGGTAGTATCAGATCTTTTAAATAAAAAGGAGCCTGATTGTTTAGAGCTTTGTAAGTAAGAAGAAGGATTTTGAACTTAATTCTAAACTCTATGGGAAGCCAATGAAGGGAGGCCAGAACCGGAGAGATATGATCTCTCTTTCTAGTACCTGTTAAAACTCTTGCTGCAGCATTTTGGATCAGCTGAAGACTTTAAGAGGTTTTAGGAAAACCTGATAAAGAATTACAATAATCTAATCTCGAGCTAACAAAAGTGTGGATCAGTTTCTCAGCATCACTCTGAGACAAGATGCTCCTAATCTTGGCAATATACGCAAATGAGAGAAGGCAGTCTTAGAAACAAATTTAATATGTGAATTGAAGGACAGATCTTGATCAAAAATAATTCCAAGGTTCCTTACAGAGCTATTAAGAAAAGAGTAATCACATCCAAACTGAAAGTTTGATTTGGAAAGGTATTTCTAAGTTTTTTGGACCAACAAGAATGACTTCAGTCTTATCAGAATTTAATAGCAGGAAATTACAAGTCATCCAAGCTTTGATTTCCTTAAGACAAGCTTCCAACTTGACTAATTGATTACTATCATCTGGCTTCATTGACAGGTATAACTGTGTATCATCTGTAGAACAATGAAAATGTATAAAGTGCTTTCTAATAATGTTGCCGAACAGAAGCCTACATAAACTAAAAAGGGTAGGGCCTAGCACAGATCCCTGTGCAACTCCATGACTAAGCTTTTGAGTTGAAAGAAAACTCATTATTGACATGAACAAACTGGAATCTATCAGATAAATAAGATCGAAACCACTGCAATGAAGTTCCATTAAGTCCAACATAGTGTTATAATCTATCAAGTAGAATATTATGATCGATAGTATCAAAAGCGGCACTAAGGTCTAAAAGGACAAGTACAGAAACAAGTCCATTATCAGATGTGATGAGGAGGTTGTTAGTGACCTTCGCTAAGGCTGTTTCAGTACTATGATGGATTCTAAACCCAGATTGAAACTCTTCAAGTAAACCATTTCCCTGCAGGTGGTCAAATAATTGCGTAGTAACAACTCTAAGATTTTTTAAATGAAAGGGAGAATAGAGATTGGTCTATAGTTGGCTAAAGCTCCTGGATCTAGCTTTGGCTTTTTGAGTAAGGGTTTAATTACAGCCGTTTTAAAAGCCTGTGGTACATGGCTTAAAGTTAATGAAGAATTGATTATATGAAGAATAAAGCTACCAATAAGTGGGAAAACTTCTTTAAATAACCTGGTAGGAATAGGGTCTAAAAGACAAGTTGAAGGCTTGGATGAGGAAATTATTTTGTCTAACACTAAAAGGTCAATTGGAGTAAACTCATCCAAACATATATCAGTTGAAGGAGTTGTAGTAGTTACTGTATTTAAGTTAATGGTGCAAAGAATCTGATTGATTTTATCTCTGATGGATGAAATTTTATTATTGATAAAGTTCATAAAGTCCTGACTAGTAAGCTCTAAGGCAATGTTTCTCAAAGTGCGGCC